>CAWUFW010015157.1:0-375405 GCA_963921515.1 Calotriton arnoldi | reverse complement strand
TGAGTGAATGTATGTCCCAGTGGTACATGTGTGAGTAACTACATTTGTGAAAGGAGGTATATATGTGTGTTGGAGTATATAAATAGCTATAAGCGAGAGTGTGTGATTGTGAGAGTGACTGTATGGATGAGTGTGTGCTTGTATCAGTGATTGTATAAGAGCGTAATAATGTGCTAGTATTTGTATGAGTAAGTGAGCTGGTGTGTGTATAGCTGTATAGGTGAGTAAATGGCAGTGTGTTTAATTATTTGCATGACTGACTAGGTGTGTGAGTACCTCTATGGATGAGTGGCGGTGTTTGAGTGTCTATATAGGATTATGAGTGCATATGATAGTCCTGTACTGAGTGACCGTAAGTATGAGTGACTGTACGGGTGAGTGAGTGGATGTGTGTGTAGACCTAAGAATCAGTGAGTGGGTATGTAGTTATTGGTGTTGGCGTGTCTATGGTTTTGCGAATGGCAGTCTGTAATTTAGAGTGGGTGTATCAAAGGTTATATTAGGGTGTGAGGAGGTGCATCAGATT
Organism: Calotriton arnoldi; assembly: GCA_963921515.1. Classification (NCBI taxonomy): domain Eukaryota; kingdom Metazoa; phylum Chordata; class Amphibia; order Caudata; family Salamandridae; genus Calotriton; species Calotriton arnoldi. The sequence goes on along the minus strand of CAWUFW010015157.1, from coordinate 374,879 downwards.
ATCACATGGATGATGTCATCAGTGATGTCATCAGTGATGTCATTTGAGATGTCATCAGTGATGTCATCAGTGATGTCACTGACCATGTCATGAGTGATGTAATATGTGACGTCATCAGCAGTGCATTGCGGGCGCGAGTTATAGTTAGCTGAACTAACTATAACGGGGGAATTTCACGGGTTTTGTACGAGTGCAATGTCCAACTAACTATAACTGTCCCTAAAACCTATGGTTTTTTCAGTGAATTTGTAAGGTTTTTTAAATGCTAATTTCTAACTATAACGTGCCTGAAACCTATGGTTTTTTCAGTGAATTTCAAAGGTTTTTTAAATGCTAATTCCTAACTATAACATGTCTGAAACCTATGGTTTTTTTCAGTGAATTTCAAAGGTTTTGTAAATGACAATTTTTAAATGTATTAATTGTTATATTTATTTTTTGATACTGATTTACTACATTTTTTTAAACTATTTATTTTTACATATTTTATTTTTTAAATTACATTGTAATTACATTATACATTACATTACAAAATATACTTTCTCAGAATGAATTACTTTAGTTTAAATACTTTGCAAATAGGCAATAGACTTTTAAGTACAGTAGTTACAGTTGTTGCAAAGGGCAACACAATTTCAAACACAATGCAACATTGAGCTCAATGTGAATTTCTAGTTAAATGCAATTAGTTACTTTATGGATTACTTTTCTAACCACAGGACTGGATCCTAGATTCAGTCCTGGGACATCTCCTGTAAACAGTTGAGTAAAAGCATTTTGGTTACAGTAGTGATTTTTAAGGAATATTATTGTATTTTAAAAGTTGACACTTCGAAACTTTTTCACATAGAATCACCAATGTTATCCTATGGGAGGAAATTCACTTAGCAGGTAAGTAGTGTTATCGTTACTTTTTCTTACTCAGTGGTGGATCCTGGATCCAGCACTGGTGCATCTCCTGTAAACAGTTGAAAGAATGCGTTTAAGTCATACAAGCAATTTTAAAGGAATATTTGTAGTTTGTGAAAATCGACACTTTGAAACTTTTCTGCTGAAAACCAGACAATGGATTCCAATGGAAGGAAATACAAGTTACTGGTAAGTACGGTTAGAATTACTTTTCAGGGTCAGTGCTGGGCTAAAAGATGCAGCACTGTGGTCTCTCCTGATAAAAGGTGAGTAAATCGGAATTCGTAGTTCGGCTGATTTTAGAGGAATATTATAAAGTTCCAAAACTCCACACTTAGAAGAATTTCCAAGTGAAACCAGTCAATGTTAGCCTATAGAAGGAAATTCAAGTTACTGGTAAGTATGGTTAAAATTACTTTTCAGGATCAGTACTGGGCTAAAAGATGCAGCACTGAGGTCTCTCCTGATAACCGGTGAGTAAATTGGAATTCGTAGTTCGGCTGATTTTAGAGGAATATTTGTATGTTTCAAAAATTGACTTTTAGAAACTTTTTCAGCAAAAAGCAGGCAATGATATCCTATGGAAGGAAATTCAAGTTACTGGTAAGTACGGTTAAAATTACTTTTCAGGATCAGTACTGGGCTCAAAGATGCAGCACTGTGGTCTCTCCTGATAACAGGTGAGTAAATCGGAATTCGTAGTTCGGTTGATTTTAGAGGAATATTATAAAGTTCCAAAACTCCACACTTAGAAGAATTTCCAAGTGAAACCAGTCAATGTTAGCCTATGGAAGGAAATTCAAGTTACTGGTAAGTATGGTTAAAATTACTTTTCAGGATCAGTACTGGGCTAAAAGATGCAGCACTGAGGTCTCTCCTGATAACCGGTGAGTAAATCGGAATTCGGAGTTCGGTTGATTTTAGAGGAATATTTGCACAATGGTGAAGGAAGGGGTGGGGCCTGAGGTGACATGTCTGCAAACACGCCCTGTGGCGCGTTTTAAGTTGGAGAATTAATTCCTCCTCAATCCTGAGGGTCCCTAGGGCCAACTACCCACCAGGAACCTCCAGTATGCGCTAGGGGCTGCGTTGCAGAGAGGTGTACAGAGGCCATGCCCCTTTTACAACACTCTGCAACGCAGCTCTGTGGCACTTACTGGAGATACCTGGTGGGCTAGTTGGCCCCCAGGGACCCTCCGGATTGAAGAGGATTTAATTCCCCATCTTAAAATGCGCCACGGGGCCTGTTTGCACACATGTCACCTGAGGCCCCGCCCCCTCCCTTCACCACTGTGCAAACGTGCCCCGTGGCGCATTTTAAGTTGGGGGATTAAGTCCCCTTGAATCCTGAGGGTCCCTGGAGTCCAACTAGCCCACCATGTACCTCCAAAAAGCACCACAGAGCTGCGTTGCAGAGAGGTGTAAAAAGGGGCGTGGCCTCTGTACACCTCTCTGCAACGCAGCCCCCTGGCGCATACTGGAGGTTCCTGGTGGGCTAGTTGGCCCCCAGGGACCCCTAGTATTCAAGGGGAATTCGTTCCCCATCTGCAAACGTGCCAGGGGACGCGTTTGCATACTGCTGCAGGGTGGGGGCGGGGCCTCCGGCACGATGCCGGTCTTTTTTTTTTGTATGGGAGGGGGGCTGCGTGGCCCCCCTTCCCTTGGCCTCTTTTGGCCCCGGGGACCCCATCCCCCAGGGCATGATGATTTTCATTTTTTTTTAAAAATTAAAATAAAACGGGAAGGGGGCCGCGTGGCCCCCCTTCCCTGGGCCTATATTGGCCCCGGGGACCCCATCTCCTGGGGCATGCCCTCTTTTTTTTACATTTTAAATATTTGGAGGGGGCCTTTCCTTTTTTTTTTTTATCAAAATCTTTTTTTTTTGGGGAGGGGGGCCGCGTGGCCCCCCTCCCGGGCCACTACTTGCCCCAGGGACCCCATCCCCCGGGGCTGGCCCTCTCCGTTGGGGACTGTGGGGGTCCCCAATCCCCCCACAGTCCCGCCGGCTCCCCGCGTCCCTTGGGAGCTAGCATTGCTTTTCCACATGGGGAGCTGCTAAGATGCAGCTCCCCGTGTGGAAAAGCATTTTGCTTTGGATATTGGAAGCGAGAGCAGGTTTCCCTGCTCTCTCTTCCAATATCCAAAGCAGTTTGCTATGACAGGACGGGAGCCGCGAGGCTCCCGTCCTGTCATAGCAAACTACAGTATCCCGGGGGTAGGCACCCCGGGACACTACAGGAGCCGGCCCTCCCTTCACCACTGTGCAAACGCGCCCCGTGGCGCATTTTAAGTTGGGGAATTAAGTCCCCTTGAATCTTGAGGGTCCCTGGAGTCCAACTAGCCCACCATGTACCTCCAAAAAGCGCCACAGAGCTGCGTTGCAGAGAGGTGTAAAAAGGGGCGTGGCCTCTGTACACCTCTCTGCAACGCAGCCCCCTGGCGCATACAGGAGGTTCCTGGTGGGCTAGTTGGCGACCGCCAGTAGATAATATATACATATATACATATATATATATACACACACACACACATATATGTATGCATATATATTACCTACAGGCGGCCGCCAGTAGGCAGTTATAGGTAGGGCCATGTTTCCATAGAAAAAGTGGTTATTGTTTTGCCAACAACTTTGGCAGCACTTGAAGAATCGCCATGAAATTTTTAAAACTTTTCGCCATTTTGGTTCAGCCACTGTGTTGAAAGTTTCAGGGTGATCCGTCTAGCGGGGGCCAACAAAAAAGGGGGGTTTCAAATGCATTTTCCCTATGCATTTTCACTTAGGGATTTTGAACACGACTACAGCCCGAACCGCTGAACGGATTTACACCAAATTTGTCAAAAAGCTAGATGTTGGTCCAGAAAGTGTGATTTGGTGTAAATCAGTACTGTCATTTTAGAGATGGTCGAAACGCGTAGGGAAAGAGGAGAGAGATGATTTAAATAAAACAACTGAAATATTCAAGGAGAGTGCCACGTATTTTTTCATTTGTTGTGAATATATATATATTATATATATATATATATATATATATATATATATATATATATATATATATATATGGTCTGACGTCTGGTGGTTCGTCTATTTTAAGTCTGCAATCTCATATATGATAACAGAGACTTGAAAGCTGTGGTCAGCCAGCCACAAAAGGAAAATTATCTCTTGTGGCTTCCATTACAGAAGGTGGAGCACAGACTCTGCATCCAGAAAAAAAAATAGCAGGCTTCTTAAAAGTACGGAGTATGCATACCCTGACCCACAGGCCGTAAAGGAGGAACATACAAACAATTCCCCAATAGATCCAAAAGCTGAAAAAAATGTGTCCACCTTCCAAAATTCTGTGGGCAATTTCTGAAAGCCACAGTGACACCATACAAACATGTGTCCATAGTGCACAGCCTCTGTATTAAGATCATAGACTATAACACTTGTGTACAGACATTGTTGCTCTTTGATACAGAGGCTGGAAACTATGGCAGACATCAATGAGACACTAAAGATATTATGGGTCCACTTTCATAGTTCACCATCTCGGTACCGAGGTTGAGGATTAAGAGTGCCATTTTGGATTTGATGAGTCTGTGTCTTCAAAAAAAAAAAAAATGGTCAATGCAGTGTTACAATTTTTTTCTTTAAATTTCATAAAAAATATGTTCCCTTATGTGTGGATTGCCATTGGAATAAATTATAGGGAAAGGATGAATAGAATGAGCTCAACCTTTTCTGGATGCGTTATCATGAGACTAAAGACTCAACACACCAGCAACAAGGACAGACCTTTCTCAATAGGCTGCAAACGTCCTTTTGAGTCTGTAATTTTATATTTTAAAGGGTATTCTGAGCTTTTCATTGACTGGGAGCTCAGGTATGCTTTCACCACATTAAAAAGCGCCTTTTCCTTGTCATCAGTGCACCCACCATTATATGGAAAGCAGAAGACCAGCACAAAATGTTCCTCACAGAAGGGGGAAGAGAAAGTGCAATGTCTTGGGGGGAGTAAAGCAGCGGAGAAGCAGTTGGATGAGTGGGAGGTCTTCAACCATCCCCCAGGGAAGAAGTAGCTCAATGCAACCTGGTAACTCGCAAGATGTGTGATCAAATACTCATCAGGGGGATGAGAGGACACGTCTCCTTCAAAATGTCTACCATGCTTCAACACCTGAAGTTGAAGTGTGAGAAGTTGCAAGGAGGTTCTGTAGAACAGAAAAGAATGCCAGGAATCTAGTACACTCAAGAGCATCCCACAAGGGTTACAAAGTTTAGAAGCTCCCATTTGAAACCTAAGCTAAAAAAGGGTAAAAGACAACAGCAAACCAGAAAGACAAAATACCCTCAAAAAGGTAATTTGTAACTACAACAAGCAATCAAAATGAACTAATTTCCAAAAATAACTAGGCCATGCAAGTGCAAGGACAACCACAGTGAGTTGTCTGCAGGGCCTGGCCATTGACAGCAGGGCTTGGTTTCCAATGAGTGGGTTGCAGGGCCTAGCAGTAGGCCATGCCCCTCTATCAAGTCAAGGCTGTGGATAGCAGGGATTGACTGGCATGTAATGTTGTTCGCAAGGTCTGGATGAAAGCCATGTCCTGGGGCCAACCCTTGCTGTGTACTGCCAAAGGCCTTTTGCACTGGAGTTCATGAGACGTTGGCGAACGTGAGCGAGGAAAAAATTCCGCTCCGCTAGAGTTTTTCTGTACTCCACGTGCTCCGTGGAGCGCGGAGTGCAAAAAACTCTGCAAACTCAGCGAACGGAGTGGAGCTTACTGCACAGGCCTAGGTAAAGTTCCCAGGGACAAGCCTACCCACTTTTTTAGCAGTTCCTATTTGGCGAACTGCACACAATCCCATAGTGCACCTCACTTACAAAATCCAAAATTGAGAAACCCTTTTCCCCTTGTGCAGAGCCTGTGTCGAGGGTAATGAACAATCCCTTCCTCTGTAGGCACTCAAAACCAGTTCTAGGGGTAGGTTTGATCTCATTGGGTTGGTGGCAGCCTGACTAAAGGGACAAAGGCCAGGGGCTTCCCAGGTGTCAGCTGACATTTACTTGTGAAAGGGCAGGCCCCATTGAAGTTAATTAAGTTCTTGGCCCCACCCAACTGGCCATCCTGCCAGGGAGAAAAAGCACCTCCCACTCCTGGGACATTGTTCCTGCTCTGAGAGCACTTTTCAGACCTTGTTCACCTCTCATTCTGATAAAGTATAGCATGGGCAGTGGCCTGGGAGCTAATTCATATTTACCATATAGCTGTTTCAAGCAGGGTATAGGTAATTTGTTAAAAGTTATATTTCCCATATATTTAATACAAATCTAACTTCACTTTTAAATTGGATTTTTTAATTAAATTAAATAATAGTTATTTGAATGGCGTTTGTAGCTGGTACAGGTCAAAAGTTACAGGTTAAAGTGTATAATCTATATGTTCAAATCAAATGCTTTATTTCGATTACTAGAATCATAAAAGCAACAGACAAAAAACACAGACAGACATTAAAAAATATACAGTATGTCACATTAATATGAATACATGATTTAACGGAATTATCAAAATAGCTAAAAGGATACTAGTAGAACTTTTAAGGCCTGAAAATTGATTAAAAAGTTTAAAAGGTTAAAAACAGCTGTATATAAAACCTTATAGAAGGGTGAAAGAATGAGCTTTGGACGCACAACTAGTCATAAAATACAAAACTTGAGAGTTAGAACGGTTATGCAAGCATATCTGGGGAGATGTGCGGAATCAACCACAAATAGAGAAATATATCTCAGGGCGAGGTGCTCTGCAAAACACAAGAGTTTTCTCAATAATTCTAAATAAGTAAACTCTACAAATTGTTACAGTACTTAGGTAGTAAAAAATAAGCTGACATAGATATTTATCCCTCAGCAAGCGTGCTAGTGCCCTTCAATGCTTTGTTTCTGATAATCCAGGCACGGCTCAAAAACTTCGCCATCCCACACAAAAAAAGCACACCTGGGTCGGTTTTTAGGATACGCAGGGCGGTCCTATGGTCGCGTGTACCCATAATTTTGCAGACCGGTTTTATCCAGCTAGACCTGGCAACGGAATAAGCCGGGCAAGCATACAGAAAGTGGGGCATGCTTTCCAACGGAGCTCTGCAGCAGGGGCATGCCTCACTTTGGTATTTATAAGAGTGCCATTTTAAAGTGGTTGCGTGGATTGGGAGTGTGCCCAGACTGAATTGCATGTATAACTGTCTATCGCGTGGAATCTGGATGGTATCCAGGTAAGGCTTTAAGCCTCTACACTGTTTGTGGCAAAAAAACTCTTCTGTCATACTCCCCAATTCTGGGTTGCTCAACTCTTTAGTATCAACCCAGTTCCAATAAATACGCTTAAGCTCTGCCTTGTTGGGTGGTACTTGAGTTTCCCATGCTTCCGTGAGACCCAGCTTGGACAACAACCTTCTAACATTGGATATCCACTTGACCCTGTGCCCCGTGTCTAAGTTAATCACCTCTGTTAGGGCCGCGGCATAATTAGCAAGCTCTGGGGTACGCATCACTCGCGCCCAAAAGAGAAGAGGGCGCAATTTTGCAATATCCCTGAGCGGCCGTCTGCCCATATCGAACATCAAGGGGGTTAATGGAGTGTTACTGGGAAGCATCACCAGATCCCTCAAGAACTTATTTTCGGACCTGCCAATATCTTCGATGTTTTCGAAGCCCCATAGCTCCGCCCCGTACAACGCAGGGCAATGGCTTTAGCTTCGTAGATTGCAAATGCTGGAGCTACTGGCCTACTATAGGAGGCCCGGTGTTCTTTACTAAGAGCCCCAGCAGCACGTTTGTGATTCAATAACATCTTAGCTAGGTGCGGCTTCCAGTGCATTTTATCAGAAAGGCGGATGCCCAAATAGTCAAACACATTTACCCTCTCTAGTCGGGTATTATTTAAAATTAAGTCATTTTTAAAAGTCTTGTGAGGATTAAAAGCCATGAATTTTGTCTTATCTGTATTAATAACCAGGCCCCGGGAGTCGCAGAATAGCTGGTATCGATTAAGGAGTTTTTGCAACCCAAACGGGGTTTTCGACACCAGAAGGGTGTCGTCAGCAAACAACAGTGTTGGAACTTTCTCGCCCGCCAGGGTTGGTGCATCTGCCGGGATCTCCTGAAGAAATCTCACCACCCCATTGATGTACAAGGAAAACAGGGTAGGTGCCAAGACACACCGCTGGCGGACTCCTCTGCTGACTAGGATCTTTTCTGTAACCTCCCCTTGGGGGCCCCACCTGACGTGGGCGAAGTTTCCTTCGTGCAGTCGAATTAAAAAGTTAAGAAGGAGAGAGGGGATGCCCAGGTCCCTCAGCGTTTGCCACAGTCTTAACCTAGGAACGAGATCAAAAGGTGTTCTCAAATAGATAAAAGCAAGGTAAAGGCTTCCCTTACCAATAACAACGACCTTCCAGTATATGAGTAATAACCTGAAGACTTGGTCAATCGTGCCTGTGTTTCTTCTAAACCCAGCCTGGTATTGGGTTAGAATGTCCTCCTCTTCAGCCCAGGTCTGTATTCGCTGGAGGAGGATCCTACCTAGCAACTTTTGCATGGCATCAATTAGGCTTATTGGCCTATAATTTGATGGATCTTCCCTGTCCCCTTTTTTAAATATCGGGACCACCAACACTCCTTTCCAAGAGGCGGGAATTGGGGATCCATTGGCTATGCTGTTGATCAGAAGTTGGATATAACGCGACCAGCTCCTGGGATCAGCCAAAAAGACCGTCTGGTCCAGGGGCTTTTCCGGACACTGTCTTTGAGATTGCCATTTCAATTACAGGCAACGAAAAGGGATTGCTCGTATTCACCGCCGGAGGAATGTCTGTGGAGTCGCTTAACTCCTCCAGACATTCATCGTCAGGAGCGGAATACAATTTCCTGAAGTGGTTGTGCCTTTCATGGCTTGTAATGTGGTTAGACAGAGAGGCAGGATCTCTGCTAATACCCTTACTAACAAGGGACCAGAACTGGTTTTTGTTCTTCTCCAGACTGGCGTCTTTCAAATTCTTCCAGTGAGATTCATCCCACTCTATTCTAGCCTCGTGGAGGGCTTCCCTATACTCCTTTCTCGCTAGCTTAATCGATTCGGAGTTCTTGGACCTGATTGCGGCTGCCAATGCTTGTCTATTTAGTCTGCATTATTTAGTGTACCACGGGTGCTGTCTTTGCCGGGGTGCCTTTATGTTAGCGTGATTATGGGTGGCTAGAAAAAGAGTTCTCAGCTGATCTCTGGTACGGGAGTGGGCTAAAAGAGCTCCTACACAGGGTTCGGCAGCCGATAGGGTTGCCTGGAGGGCTTGAATACCAGAGGAGACAACTTCCTAAACACAAGATCATTTTATTTCGTGTGCGCTAATCTTATGCCATTTCAGATATCTTTTACAGTTTGAGGGAACGATGTCTATAACCGGAGCTGTGGCCCTCCTAGTTTGGTGCGAGGACAGGGTGGCCCAGAGCAATTCTGATGTCAAACAAAGAGGATTATGGTCGCTGTCTGTTGTGGTGCCCACATACATGTCTAACATTTGGGCCCACAGTTTTACGTCCACTAAGATATAATCTATACGTGAAGGGCAACCTACTCTATTGAAAGTGTTTGCACCGTATGTGTCGAGTGAGTTCTGCCATTAGCAGCTCTAAGACCATGTTCAATGGTTAGTGCATTAATTTGAATTGGGGAAATATTAAGAGTGGGGACCGACCATTTTGCATCACCATCCTCTAGCTCCAGCATGTCCTCTGAGCTCAAAGGCTCAAAGGTGCAGTTCAAATCTACTGCTACTATAATTTTCGCTTCTGGCTTGCAACTGGATAGGGAATGGTCTAAGAGTGTAACAATGGGTGATTGTTGTCCTCCCTTGGTTCCTCTAATATAAACATTGAACAGCTCCAGTGTGCCTCCTCCCCTGGGACCTTTAATAGTTGGTCTTAAAATGTCAGGACTTGTGGTCGATTGAACAGTGATTTGACAGCCTAAAGTAATGCTCACCCAAATAATCAGCCCTCCTGACGGGCGCCCTCTCCCCTTTGTAGTTGCCGGAATGCAATAGCAAGCATAGCCAGATTTGTGGAGTGGGACCAGACTCCACGTCTCCTGGAATAAGCATATATCAAAGCCTTCTACAAGATTATTCCAGTGCGGCAGCAGTAGCTTGTTTAGTAAACCTGCCACATTCCACGATAAGATTTTTAGCTGTTGTGGATGTGAGGCCGAGACCCCCTCATGTATACAATACGGAGTTAAGGTGCAAGATGAGTCTAAAGGGTCTGGTGTTGTTAATAAATCGGGAAGCATGTAAGGGACGGTTTCTTGCAGGCCCTGTGGGAAATGATTCGACACCCCCCCTATTTCCTCCAATGAGCTTTTACTGGGGAGGGGAACAGAAGGTTCATACAATTTCTGAGTTTGGCTGACCATCATCGTTTCATGCCATGATGAGCGGCTAGGCTCATTAAGCAGTCAATCTACTGTTTCGAGCGTCGAGCCCCCCTCAAGTTGGGATTGCGACCCGTCCCTTGGAGATGCTTGAGCTCGCCTAAACTGTATGGCTGAAGTAGCAGGGGCGCAAGTTCTAAATTCCAAAGCTAGAAGGTTCTCTGCCAGGTCAACATTGGAAAAGGTGAGCTCGATACAGTCGCAAGGTTGGGCAGGGATAGTGCGTCTGCGTGCCCGGGTGATATCTTCATGAATCACTGAGCGGCAACCTCTGGTGTGGCGTATCCAATGTATGACCTTGTTGGTCAAAGAGTCCGCACTTTCCGTGTCATTATGTGGGCCAAGTTTGGGTACATTTATCATGTAAATATTAGGATCTTGCAGTGGCGGTAGTGAGTATACCTCTCTCCGTTGTCGGGGTTGTAGTGGAACCTTCGCAGGCCACATGGTGTCTCTTGGTCTGCAAGGGCCGCCTGAGATGGCCTGACCTTATTTTGGCACAGATAGTAGTGTGGGAAAGTTGTTTGTTATCTTAGGCTCAGGAGTATTCGTTCTTACAGGTGTAGAGCCAGAAAGCTTATGATTTACTGAGTTTTTTATGAGTGTGGATACACTTTGCCCCAAATCTACCCCTGCAGTGCTTGGTGGGCCAGCCAGGGTGAGAGTTTGTCGAGTTTGTGCAAGTGCCTGCTCCTGGTGTACCGTTTGAGCCCAGGGAAGTAATGTTTTCACCAGGTGTGTAAGCTCTTTAATCAAACTTTTCAATTATATAATCTCAGCCCTAAGGGAGTCAATAGGCCCAAGTATGTCAGGAGATGATTGCTCTACATTGCTACCTCCTTGCAATATGCTTGGTGGTGTGGCTTGCTCGCATATTATGTCAGAAGAGGTTGCAAGCAAGGCAAATCTATTTGAGCATGGAATGTTGTGCTTCGTTGGAATCGCTTGCTTGCAAGCTAGTTCATCAGGGTCAAGAACAACCTTCTCTTGTACCCCAGCAAGATCACAATCCTTATTGACACTCGTGTTGGTAATTCGTTTACTAGCGTGTTTGTGGAACATGGGAGCAACGGTAAGCGGGCGGGCAGGGGATTTTGGATCGGAGGGGTTTAAGTTGTTATTACTATGCGGGCCCATGGGATCTGACACCAGTATGGTCTCGCACTCATTAATTAGTGTGTCTATTCTGACGAGAACACAATTATTGGCGGCATGTTTGCGAGATTTCTTAGCCTTTTTCCCCTTGCCTAGCCCACGACTCCCAGTCCCCCCCACCTCTACGCTCTCCATGGTTTTCCGTTTTCCCATACCTATTAAAAAAACAAGTTTGCTTTGATAACCACAATAAAAGTAATGCGAGTTACCCAGTACTTGCAAATAGATAAATCGACCCGGGTGAAAATTGTAAACGGCTAAACGTGGCAATAAATCTTGAACATTTAAAAGTCCAATAGTACAGTCCCAAAGCAAGCAAGTAAGCCAAGGTCCGAGTCTACCAACTGACTAATAAGGACGTCACTTATGAAACCACAATAAGCAGAGGAAACAGTACCTTAAGTTCGGGGCTAGGAGACTCTTGCATGGTAAATGAAAGAGGGGTGGCCCTGACCTGCCTCTTCCTGGCGATGACGGGCAAGGACGGGCCCGCCCTTGGCCCGGGCTTTGCCCGGGCGCAGCCCGCGTGCGTCTCGCGCCGCGGTAGTGTTGGGCGCTTATGAGCGCGTTGTCAGCAACAGTGCTCCTCCCTCCAGGGAGCGAAGGATTATGGCCGATGTGGTCCCCCAGGCCGGCAAATAGCAGGGCAGTTCAGGCGGTTCCAGGCGCGTCCTGCGCCGCGGTAGTGTTGGGCGCTTATGAGCGCGTTGTCAGCAACAGTGCTCCTCCCTCCAGGGAGCAAAGGATTATGGCCGATGTGGTCCCCCAGGCCGGCAAACAGCAGGGCAGATCAGGCGGTTCCAGGTGCGTCTATATGTTGACTTTTCCTGTGTGCCATCTACAGTCTGACCAGTGACAATGTTGTTTTGGGCTTCAGTCAGTGGGGGAGCATGGAATATCTCATGTCACTGATATTCCACTCCAAAATATTTTGCATCCAACCATGTGGACAGCAAGGTGCACTTACGGGTGACTTGTTTAATGGTTAAAATCAGGTTCCCCTACCAGTCAAAAGTGTGATTTGGATATGTCTGGTCAGAAGGGTTCAAACTGTTGCTGTCAGGCTACACAGGTTAGGTCTAAAGCCATGGTTTCACTGCCACAGTAGTGGATGGCACAATAGGTGATGCTGTCTACAGGTGGCATTTAACTTTCAATTCTAGGGGTGCATTTCTGCACTATATACTTTGTCCTTGCAGGTAAGTTAATTATATTTTCTTATAGGAAAGTTAATAACAGATTTAGGCCAATTTCAACATGTTGAAAGTGAAAGCCCAGCCAATTCACTTCTGTTTGGCAAGGGTAAGGTGCACAGGGTTCTAATGTCGGCAAAACGAATGTATCACGTTACTATGCATACATTTACAACGCGGTATTTTACATCGCGTTCGTTACAACGCAAGTCGTTACAATGACGCGCGGGAGGGCGCTGGACTTAGGAATAGTATGATTTACTATTCCAACTCCAGTCTACGTACAGTAGGGAAGGTGTTGGAATAGTAAATCATACTCAGGCACATGCATCAAAAGAAAAACCGGTCGCAAACGGGCAGATTCTCAGAATCTGCCCCTTTGCGACCGTTTTTTTTGCATTTGGGATGCATGATCCCAAATGCAAAAATCGCAATTTAAGTAATCTTTAAATTGCGATTGCATTTAAGGAATCGCAAATTGAGATTCCTTAAATGCAATGCAACAAAGTAAAAAAAATTGCGATTTCGCTACTAGGGGGCGCAAATTACCATGAAGTTGAACTTCATGATAATTTGCAAAAACTTTGAGAAATGCACTAAATTGCATTTTTCAAAGTTGAAGGTTACACACACACATGTCCTTGGGACATGTGTGTGCGCAACATATGTGCACAGATCAATTTCAGGGGTGCAACAGGGTGTCCTTTTGACACCCCTGCACCCTTGAATTGCATGCGCAATTTGCGAGTACCTATTGGTACTCGCAAATAGCGTCACAATTTCCCATTCTTTCCTATGGGCCTGTAGGCCCATAAGAATGAATGGGAAGCCATTCCTCATTTGCGACTCGCAATTTGCGAGTCGCAAATAAGGAATGTGAAGGAATCGCTATTATTATAGCGATTCCTACATGCATAGGATTTTGCGAATCCTTAATTGCGAATCCTTAATATTCGCTATTAAGGACTTGCAAAATCCTAGCTTGATGCATGTGCCAGACTATTCCTTACGTTAGAGCGCCATCCAGCGCAAGTCGTTGTAACGACTTGCGTTGTGAAAACCGCGATGTAAAAGCATTGCGTTGTAAAAGTTGCGTGGTAAAGGATGTCTTCCCAGCAAAACATATAGTACAAACCTCTGAGGAACATCACACAAAAAGATGGTTGTTTCCAACAGGGTCCTTCCGTCAGAAGGTAGGGAGAACTATCCACCAATCTCATGAGAGTTCTCATTGCTAAGAAGAAAAAACTAGGAAAGACCATCCACATTGGCATGGTCAGTCCCAGTGCTGAGTGCCACAGTGAAGTCTATTCCCTTGTAGGGAGATGGACTACCTCATCAGTTTTGAACTCTTTCCCAGCATTTATATGAGCCACATGAGAGGCCTGTTGTCTATCTGAACCTGAAAATGAGTACACAATAGGTATGGTTGCACATCTTCTGAGACCAGGCCACACTAAATGCCTCCCTTTCAGTAGCACTTCACCTTTGCTCTCTGGGTAGTAGCTATAGGCTGATAAACATTACAGAGTTCTCCAAGCACTCCTCATTGAGATGTGAAAGAAATTCCCCAATGCCATGATCTGAAGACCCTGGCTGCACCACAAATTCCTTGCTGAAGTCAGGTGCCTTGAGGACAGGCGCAGTGAACAGTGCCTCATTCAGGGTATCAAACACCACTAGACAACACTGTCTAGATCATAGCCTGGGTTGTTTCTTGGAGATGAGCTCTGTCAGGGGTACAGAAATGCTCATAATCCTTCACAAACCTGTGATAGTCTCCTACGAGGTCCAAAATGGCTCTTGCTTGGGTCTGGGTCTTGGGAGGCTCCCAGGTCATGATGGTCTGGAATTTGGGTTGGAGAGTCTTGAATTTTCCCCACCAACTTGGTAGGCCAGGTACACCAGAGTCCTGCCCAATCTGGCATTTACTTGCCTTGATAGTCAGGCTTGTCTGTTGTAGTGCGTGAAGCACTTCTGATGGTGGACTGGGTGATAACCCAGCTGGAATCTGAAGATTGAAATGTAGTCACGCAGGTAACACTGAACTCCTACAACCCAAACATAACCCAGTTTAACAACCTCTGGAAGGTGGTGGGGTCATTTTTCAATCCAAAGGCCATCACCAGAATTGATAATGCTCCTCTGGAATTGAGAATTCTAATTTTTCCTTTTCAGTGCAATCTGTTAGTACCCTGAACTGAATTCAAAAGTATTGAGGAACTTGACTGCCCCTAACCTGTGGATAAGCTCATCAGCTCAGGACGTCAGGTGTGCATCAGTCTTGGTGACGGAGTTGAGTCCTCTGTAGTCCACAAAGATTGGCAGTCTGGGGTGTCCTCCAGTGTTGCAACATATGGTACTAAGACACTGGGCTGGACCAGGGACTTCTGGGGGGCTAAATAACCCCCAGGCTCAGCATCTTAAAGTCCTCAACTTTGATGCGAGCCTGCAATTTATCTGGCAGCATGTATATTTTATCCTTAACCGGCATACTGTCCCCTGTGTCTATAGCATGGGTACACCATTTGGTGAGCCTTGGGGTCAGTGAGAACAAGACGGCAAAATGTAACTGGTGGCATTTCACTTGCTATTCTTCTGTCAAAATGAAAGAGAGGACTGCTCCCTCCAGTGAGCCATCTTGCTCCTTGTATGACAGGAGATCTGGGAGAAGCTTGTGTTCCTCTTCTTCTCCACAATCCATCACCATGAGTATGCTTATCTTGGACCTCCCAAAGTGCAGTTTTAATCTATTTGCATGGGGTACCGTCCAAGAGTTCCTTGTTAGTCTGCAGGTCTATAAGGTAGATGAACTCACTCTTTTTCTACTTGACCTCTAACAGTCCTACAGGCTAGGGGCTCCACTGACTCCATTACTCAAACTTTTTGGCCAGGTCGGTCTTCTCCCAGAGTGGCCTTCT
This sequence comes from Calotriton arnoldi, assembly GCA_963921515.1. Lineage (NCBI taxonomy): Eukaryota > Metazoa > Chordata > Amphibia > Caudata > Salamandridae > Calotriton > Calotriton arnoldi. The sequence continues at coordinate 359,236 of CAWUFW010015157.1, read as the reverse complement.
GGTCATACCACTGTTTAAGCGTCTCCTAGCTCACCTCAAAATTCATGTTGGCCTCTATAAGAAATTCTGTTACTGGCTGAGGAGGTGTGAAGCCCTTCTCAAGCAGCAACCACAATTCTTCTCAGGGTGAAGTCACAAGCAAACCTTAAACTAGCCTGTGCTCAATCTTCGGGTAGCTTGGCACAGAGCTGGCAGGCTAAACTCAGAGGCAATGTGGAAAGTATTTGTGCAACACTTCAAACAGTAACACAGTGAAAACACACCACAAAAGGAGGCCACAGCAGAATTAGAAACAGAAAGTAATTTTTAATAAAAAAAAGGCAAAAACAACAAAAATGCAATTAGTAGAATCGGAGATATTCAATAAAGCACCAACTGTTGCTATCTGGTCGTGCTGGACCGGGACAAAGTCACATGTTCAGACCAACCACAATGGATTGTGGGCCGGCTATAAGGGCCCAGTTAGGCCTACTGAACAGAATATCTATATCTTGGTTTGCCTAGCATTGCGGGTATAAGTGTCAAACAGAGACATCCAGTCGAAGCAATGCATTAGTTCCGAGATGCGGCAAGGCTGTGGAGCGCAGTCCTGATGCATCGACATCAAAGATCCCTTTGATGAGGGCTTGCGATGTGAAGTCCAGAGTCGAGGATGCGTCACGCATGGGGTGATGTCCTGAGGAGCTGCAAGGCTGCAATGTGGAAACCAGCATCAGCATCGAGGCTTCCGCCGACGAAGGATATGAGGGTCTGCATCAAAGATGCGTCACAAAGCAGCGGGCTGCGATACGATTCTTTGCGCCGTTTCCAATTCATGCAGCAGTGGTGATGGGTCGGTTCTGCTCAGCGTTGCGCTGCACAGCAGAGGAGAAGTGTCAGTTCTGCTAGATCCACAGAGCCTGGCAGAGTACCTTAGGCCCGCTTCCAAGGATTGAGGTGGCACCACTTGGTAGACTCACAGATGGCAAAGTCCAGGTGCAGGAGCAAGGTTGTTGGAGCTTTCTGTCCCTGAGGCTCAAGTCGGGAGGCGAGCCAACTAGCCTTTGGAGTCACTCTGGGGTTCTGGGTTCAAGAGATGCAGGCCCAGTCCGTCTCACCCATGCAAAATAGCAGCAGGCCTGCACTGCAAGGTTGTAGTTCAGCGTGGCAGCAGTCTGACAGAGAGACAGTCCTTCAGCAGCTCAGCAGTCATTCTTCCTGTTAGAGTATCCACCGGTCCAGAAGTGTACTGAAAGTTTGGTTTCTGAGGTCTAGTATTTATACCAAGTTATGTCTTTGAAGTGGGGAAGAAGCTTTTAGAGGGTTCCCTTTGAAGTCTGCAGGCATCCTGCCTTCAGTGTACTGGCTCCAGACTAACTACATGGGGTATGGACCCCATTCCGTGGAGGCAGGACACAGCCTTTTCAAGTGTAAGTGGGGTGTGCCCAGTTCCTCCCTCCCATCCTGCCTGTGATGGCACACCCAGGCTCACCTAAGCTCCCTATTGTATGTGGTTATCTAAGAGGAAAGCACAAAGTTCACCTGTTAGCTACACCCAGTCATGTGACCCAGGTACAAGCTACATGTATTAAAGGGCTAAGGTAGGAAAATGGCACCGTTCTAAAAGCGACATTTTCAAAATTGTTATTTAAATCAGACTTCAACTTAAGTTAGGATTTTTCAATTACAGTTCCAAGGACAACAAACATGAACTGGTTACATGTTCCCATTTGGAAATTACAACTTATTAAATATATTATGGCAGCTCCAATGTTAGTCTATGGGAGAGGTAGGCCTTGCAGTTGTGAAAAATGTATTTACGAGTTTTTCACTACTAGGACATGTAACACTTAAAAGTACATCTCCAATTTTTTTAATAGACTGCACCCTGCCCTCGGGCTTCTCCAGGGCCTACACTAGGGGTGACTGATATGTGGTAAAATGGATGGTTTTGGCCTGTCAAAAGGTTTATTTTGCCAGGCCGAAATGGCAGCTGAAACTGCACACACAAGCTGCAGTGGCAGGCCTGAGATATGTTTACAAGCCTACTAAAGTGGGTGGCACAATCAGAGCTGCAGGCCCACTAGTAGCATTTAATTTACAGGCCCTGGGCACATGTAGTGCCTCTTTACTAGGGTCTTACAAGAAAAATTAAATATGTCAATTGGGGATAAGCCAATAATACCATGTTATAAGGAGCGAGCACATCATTTTTAGCACTGGTTAGTAATGGTAAAGTGTGCAGAGTCCTAAGACCAGCAAAAATGAGATCATCAAAAAATGAAGGAGGAGGGCAAAATGTTTGGGGGATGACCACTCCGAAACTGACAGGTATAACATGCATTGCCCCATCTTTATCTTAGGGCTAGCATGTAGTATATAACGTCTTGTGAAAGTTCCCTGGGGCTTTCTCCCACTCCTTCTTTACGTGACTGAGAGGTCCCTTGACAGGGTGCCCAAACTGAAGCACCAATTGGCTGAAGCCCACTCCCTTCTGTGGCACTTCCCTGTAGGCAAACAAGAGGCAAGGTAGTAAGACATCTCACTTACAATTCAAGGGCCCAGAAAGGCCTAATATCATGCATTTTGGGATCTTTTTGAATCTCTAAATAAGCCCACTGGTGAGGGAATGGCAGAGTGTGAAATACTTGTAGGTAAAACTGCACTCATCCCTCATTAACTTCATATATGCACACAAGAAGTTTGCCCCCCGGTCCAACACTATCTCCTTGGAAAAATCCACTTGGGTGAATATTTCCATCTGTGCCCTCTCCACGTGCGCACTCACCGTCCTCATGGGTATGGCCTCAGAGTAACAGGCGGCATGGTCCCCCAAAACCAGGATAAACATGTTCCCTATGGCTCTCTTAGAATCATGGGGGCCAGCAATGTCCACCCCTACACTCTCAAAGGGGATCCCTGCTACAGGGAAATTCTAGAGGAGATCCTTTAACTTCCCTCCTGACTTGCCAGTTGCCTGACAAGCGACACAGGAATGGCAGAATTCTTCTACCTTGATCCTCATCTGGGGCCAATACAAGTGGGTGATCAGAGGATGTATTACCAGAGCGCTCCGGGGGGGGTCTCCTCCCCTATAGGTACCAAATAACCCCTTCAGGATTGGACTCCTCTCAGACTGTGTGAATTTGAAGGCTGGTTTCCCATGCCTTACCCCTCTTTTCTTGGTGGGTAACTGGGCCACTGTGTCAGGTTCCAGGTCCTTTTGACTCCCCTGGGGGATTGCCACAGACCTTGTGCATTACCGCCCATTCAGGCTATGCCAATATTTCAGCACTGGCCCGAGCCCTATCTCCTTTCAGGCAGTTTGCTTCATGCCATTTCAAAGCACATAGTTCAAAGGCATGACTTGCTTTAAGAGAAGCAGAGACCCCACCCCACTCCAGCGAACCCATTGCCATGGACCGCTGACAGTTGTCATCTCATAGCAAGGCCACCACCAGAGGACAAGGGGCAGTCAAGATGAACCATTTTCAGAAACCGCCAGCACCATGTTGGGGCTTCATCTGTCATTAATCCAGATTGTTCTTAGAAATGACACTTCTAGTTAGTGTTATAGGATAACACCATGTGTTTGTTGTCTATGCCTCCCTTCACACACTCAATATGTCCCCTGATGGGTTACTTCACTGTTTAACCAAATAATTCTTACACATATTAACCCAACTCATATGTTATCCTTTGTATTTCTTTTTATTCATTCTGCTTTTTGAAATTTCATTTATCAATTCGATAGGATATTTTCTTTAACTACTTTCTATAGCAACATTTCACTTTTAGTGATTGAAATCAATATATGAATTCTGCCATTCCTGTGTCGCTTGTCAGGCAACTGGCAAGTCAGGAGGGAAGTTAAAGGATCTCCTCTAGAATTTCCCTGTGAGTGCTGTCATTAATTTATATTCTACCCCCAAACCAGAGGGTGATACCCTTTAGCACCCAAAGAGATTTGTGAAGCGGAACAAAGTGTTGAAATAGGAGGAGTGCACTGGATCAGATTTCATTGGATTTGTTGGCTATGCGCAACAACAATAAGTAGCTTTAAAAGAATACAGCAGAGGATACTGGTAGACTCGCTGTGAGAAGCAGTGAAAAAGTTGAGCATGTAACAGTATAAAGTGTAAAAGTATAGTGTCACAGTATAAAGTATATAAAAAATGATATCTATTGAATGAAGGAAATAATGGCAACTGGAGTGCAGTTTCAGTTTAATCCAAAGAGGAAAGTTCAGTCAAGGTAAGCTGAAGACTAACAAGAGTTAAAAAGCATGCTTTATTACAAACACTAAAATATTTCTGTAAAGGAGCAAGCAAAAAGTACAAGCTGAAGAGTGGAATGATAACTATATACAAAAGACTGGTGGCATGGTTGCATAGATGTGCAAACCTTGTGTGTGCCCAATATCTCAAATTAACCACATATCTATTTAGTGCTTCAAAGGAAAAAATATAGCCACTGTCTCTTTCTTTGGTTAGGAAAATAAATCCCGAGAACAAAGTACACAATTTCTTGAGCAACAGAAAGTTAAATAAATATCCTGTCCAGTAGTCCACCACAGTATGCAGTTTTCTTTCCTTTTTTATTTAGTTCCAAAAAAATCTTGACAGGTGCAAATAATCATAGAAGTAGCCAAAGTAGCTAACACGTGTTTCGTCTATGTGACTTCCCCAGGGCTTCGATTCACAATCATTTAATTCAATAACGTCTCTTTTAAAAACGGCAATCAAAATAAACTAAAATCAGATAGGTATATACTGTTCTGTATTATCTAATAGTATTGATAAATTAAAATGAACTGTGTGTGTAAAAGCAAGAAGAGGAGAACGAGTACACCATAGCATATCACACTGGTGGCATTCTAGCTGCTGAAGATAGGGTAATTATCCCCAATCTGCCCCTGGTTGGGGGAAGAAGCCTGACCAGATACTTGGAACTGAATTCATGCAATATTTTTGGAGGGGAGCGGCCCCTCAGGCATGCGCTCATGCTCCCCCCACCCTGGTGCCAAATAAACTCTCTGCTCCTCCTAAGGGGTGGATAGGGTATTCACCCTCAATCTGCCACCCCCTCGCAAGGGCTCCCATTGACCTTTGTTTCATCTGTTCCTGTCATGGGCACTAGCCCCAGGCACAAAAGTGGTGCAGCATTTTTATTGGCACAAGTGGGGTAACGCTGGGTGGTAGGAATTTTGTTGATTCCTTCACATTTCTGACGTCTCCTTCACAGAAATATAAGGATAATGCATGATTTCAGGCAAGGTTTGAGGTCTTCCAAGCATTGTGTGTAAGAAAACCACATGGGATCCAAGTAAGGCACATCGCCCTGGGCTCCACCAGGTGTCTAGTTTTCAAAAATGTACACGTTTGCTACATTTCCCTAGGTGCCGCCTGAGCTAGGGCCCAAAATCCACAGCTACCCACTTTGAAAGAAATGGGTCAGCTTTGAATTGGTAACCGTTTCCTGTTGCGGGCACTAAGCCTACCCACACAAGTATGATACCATTTTTATCAGAAGACTTAGGGAAATGCTGGGTGGAAGGACGTTTGTTGCTCCCCACAAATTCCACAACTTTCCATCACAGAAATGTGAGAACAGTGTATTTTTTGTTCAATTTTGAGGTTAGCAGGGGATTCTGTGGAACAAAACCTGGTGAGTGCCATGCAAGTCACCGCACTCTGGATTCCCCTTTGTGGCTAGTTTAAAAAATGTGTAGGTTTGCTAGGTTTCTCTAGGTGCTGGCTGAGCTAAGGTCCAAAATCCACAGCTAACCATATTGGAAAAAAGTTCAGTTTGTAAGAAAGTAAACATTTGAAAATTGCCCTCTTAATCATTTGCGAGTGTGTGTACCTACAAATTCAGAGATGTACAAATAAACACTGCTCCTAAACTCCATATCTTGTGCCCATTTCAGAAATACATACATTTCCTTGATAACCATTTTTCACTTTACACATTTCACCATATGAATTGCTCTCTACTCGGTACACAGTGAAAAACCATAGTACAATGCAGCCCAGTTGTTGGCTCTCGGTACCTTGAGGTCTAGGATAACCTACAAACCATATTTAACCCCACACCCAAAAAGGCTTGGCGGACATAATGGTATATTGCTTTTGTAAATCGGTCATCGTTACAGATGAAAACGTTGTCACAAATGGCTGTTTTTTGTAATCATTTTTAATATTTCTTTATTTCAACAATTAATTTCTTTAGGAAAAACTTTTTTGCTTTATTTAAATTTTTATTTTTACTAAACAGAATTATGCCATCAATACTGAGAACAATCATGTGGTAGAAAATACATAATCACGTTCGATGGCCACTTAAACGGACAATCAAGTAATTTGAAAAATAGATCACCATGTCACTAATCAAGGTTTATATGATACTCATGAAATAAATAAAGTGACAAAGTGCATACTCCCAAAAACAGATAAGTAGCATGTGGGGACAAATATCTTGAATAGATGTCTCTTAATGTGATACAATTAAACCAATATTCTTATTTGATAATCATGAAATATACAAAACATAAACAATATATTGATATAAAATTTGAGATACCAAGTATCATGTCACAAATTGAAGTTGTGCAGTACTTATGAAATAGAGAAAGTGTCATAATGCATATTGCCAAACAGGAGATGAGCAGTATTTGTGGGAAAACTTGCAAACTACCTACCATGAAATGCAATCAAAATAACACAAGTAAAGTAGCATAGTGCACTTTCACAGCACCAAGCATGTAGCATAAAAACATCTTGGTAGCGCTTCCAACATCTCAAATACGTGTCTCTTAATGTGACACCACTAAACCAGTAATCTCGTCCCATGATCATGAAGTCCACAAAATATAGACATTCATATGAGAAGATGTGAGATACAAACTATCATGCCACAAATGAAGGTGTACAGGATTATGAAACAGATAAAGTGGCACTGTGCATATTGCCGAAAAGGAGATGAGCAGCATACAGGGCCAAATATACAAACTGCCCAAATAAAGTGCAATCACAATAAGACAAGTAAATTGGCATAGTGCGCTTTCACAGTACAGAGCAGGTGACATAAAAACAACTAATGCCAAATGGGTACCGCTTAATATAATGGCATTAAACCTGTAATTGCATCTCTTAATCATAAAGTGCATGAAATATAAAAATTCAACCAAGCCTGAAAACACAGCATGTATGAACATACTGGGAAGGCTCAAAAAAGAATATGTAATAGAAGAGAGGGACCCCTTTTAAACAAACCCAGGGGATAGGGTACTATCACAAGTATGAAAAAAGAATTCCTCTTGGTACCTAATCACTCCAATAAAGGCAGGAACACAAAATTCACCTCACCATTCAACACGAGTTTCATGTGGACAGAATCCTAATGTCCACACTTCAAAGACAACCAAGAAAGAAAAGAAAAAGTATTCAAAAGATTTTAGTGAAAAAAGCAGATTTAATTATATAAAATTCACAATATATTCAATCCAATAAAAAGATTCTTGATTTTTCATACATAAAAGTTATTAAAATTAGTAGGCTACAATGAATCCAGAACACTTAATACATTCACAGGATTCTTACACAGTAAGGAAAACAGATACCTTAAAGATAAAGAGAGAAACAGACAGACAGTACATTTTGTCATTCAATTTCAAACATTCGTTTTTGGGCACATTTCTCCTGGAATCTGATAAAAGACAAATTCTTGTAGTATCTACAGATCCAGTGGCCTTCACGAATTGTGTAGATATTGCGTCGACGCGTTTCGATGGTGTTAATGTTAATATCCCATTTTTATCAAGACAAAGTAATAAGGAACTCTCTCAATGTTGCACTTATATAGTTGCACCTTAAAATAGATCCTGCGTATAAAACAAACATGTTTTAGTATACATACTAAACTAAAATTTAATACTCTGCTAAGAACAACACAACTCATAATATCTAAACAATACAGCCTATACTGTATTGTCGTCTTGCCCACAAAGCAGTACATTTATATGTAGATTGACAACTCATTTTTGGAATATAGAAAATATAAACAATACTCTCCATGTATATGCCTGATTGTCCCATGAGCCTAGACAGTGATCCTAGCAATGATCATATATGCAAAGATACACAGAGGAGGATAGTAGAGAAAATAAAACACAAATGAAAAATATTCAAAAGCTGTCACATGTCCATCTTAGAAAATGAAGATCTTAGTGGAGGAAACAGGGATTTCATTGTGGCCTGTATTTCTATGGTTCTCAAGAATAATGTTTTTCTTTTCAAGGACGAGTTATACCAGCAAGTCAAAGGGACCAGCATGGGGGCCACCTGTGCCCCCAGTCTGGCGTGCCTTTACGTTAGTAATTTTGAACAAATTCATATCTATAATGAGGTGGCACCTTACTATGAGAATATCACTTGCTGGCACCATTTCATAGATGACATCATCTTCATTTGGAATGGTGCCATCAGTGATTTGCTAGATTTTCTGGATTGGCTAAATTTGGGAGATGTAAATTTGAAATTCACTGCACATTGGAGTGAGAGCAATGTCAACTTCCTAGATATCTGCATTAAGGAGGTTGAAGGGGTGTTACAGGTTGAGCTTTTTACTAAGCCTACCGATAAAAACACACTATTACAGTATGAAAGCAATCACCCCAAGTTCCAAAAGGATAATATTCCATTTGGAGAATTTATATGATTGCGACGTAACTGTACATCCTTGACTGACTTCTACTATCATTCAGAAATCATGAAGAAGAAACTTAAAGACAGGGGATATCCCAGAAAGCTCATTAGACATTCCGTCAAGAGGGCACGATACTATGATTGTGATCACCTCCTAGATATGACGAAAGAGAAAAAGAAAGGAAAGAACCTAGATAAGATTGTGTTTGTTAGTCAATTTTCAGGATTGAGTAACAAAATTAAAAATGTGATTAACAAAAATTGGAAAATTTTAAATAGTGGACTAGATAACCCGCTTCAAAAGCCTCTGTTTTTGTTTAGAAGGAATAAGAATGTTCGCAATTGCCTAGTAAAGACCTACAAAAATGTAGACCCTGTGAGGCAAATGACTTTAGACAAACAAAAGGCTGTAGGAAACTATAAGTGTGGAACATGCTCTATATGCCAACATTGTATAGAGGTGAAAAGTTTTGATTTTAATGGCAAAAAATTGACTCCCTCTACCCTGAGCAACTGTAGAAGCAAGAACGTTTTTTACCTGCTTGTTTGCCCGTGTGGATTAGGATATGTTGGGGAGACAAGCAGGGAACTGCGAATACGTCTCTTGGAGCACAAGTCAGCATTAAGGAACAACAAGGAAAATGCACCTTTAACTGATCATTTTCAAAAAGCAAAACATGACTGTAACCAATTTAGCTGGTTTATTCTTGACAAGATTTGTATAAGTAGAAGAGGTGGGGACCTTGATGCCAAAAGAAAAAAGTGTGAGCAGTGGTTCATGTGTTACTTGGGAACAATTGATAAAGGTTTATATTCTCGTGAGGAATGGATGAAACTCATCACAGAATAGTTCCCCTTTAATTTCGAGGCAATCTGTCTAAAGAATATTGGAAGAATCTATATTGCTTTATCTAAACTGGAAGGGTGGGCGCTACAAATAAACAGAGAGTGCTTTCACATCAACATAGTTAATCTGCTGCAGATACTGTGTGGGCTTTTTCTAAGACTTCAATTATTCGGGAAATGAGATCAGCCCGCAAAGTCTACTCCTTTGAAGCGAAGTATAATTGGATTCCCGCACATTTTAGGCAATGTTATATGGCATTGCTTGAGCAGCGTTACTCGGTGGGCATCGCGTTCGCGATGCACATCGTAAACAGTTTCCCGTTGCTTAGTGACTAAAAATAGACGGACACAAAATAGAAGACAGACTAGCAGCGTGTTATCGCATGTTGCGTTTCCGGGTCACCACGGGCAGAACAGGGCCCTGTACAAAAGCTGTTGGTTCAATTTCCGGGGTAGATAGGGTAGACTCAGCTACCCCCGGCAAAGTGGAGGGATTTAGGCTTCCGTAATAATCAAATTAAGTGGGTCCAGGTGTGACCTGGGAGTGACCAATGAGAGAACCTTGCAACAGGTATTTAAATAGCGGTTTCCCGTCAGTTTATTTTATTAGCGAAAAGGAAAGCAGGTCCACAGGCTCCATATACACGCCGGTGTGAGGTAAGAATGGGACTAACAATATGCAGGATAGGGAGTATAAGAGGGATAAGATGCAACCATTAATGAGTGGGCTAACTCCCTGTTTCTTGTTGCATTTGTCTACCCTCAGACAGATTACAAGATTCGGAAAGGAACGAGCTTATGCCAATAAAGAGTTGGTTGCCGTTCCTGCCTGGATGTATGGTGTCTTTGAGGTGTTAGCTAAATCGCAACATATATTTTTAATAGGTAAGTCATGCATGCCCCCTGAGCATACGAATACAATTATAGCGATTGGGTCGTCATAAGTTTTAAATACAATGGGGTTCTGTGTTTATACTTTCCCTCATTAGAAACGACCACTACGTAGGAAGTTGCACAACAAAGGATTTGGCCCAAGAAGCTCAAGCATAAAATCTTAAATATGTGAGACACGATTTCGGGCCGATTATCGAGTTGATTGAAAACTTCATATAACGAAGAGAAGGTATGACATATGCTATTGTGGAATTAAGTTGATAAATAGAATTCCTTCGTTCAGTATTTGAGAAAGCTCATGTAGCTGTTCTCTCTTTTTTCAGAATTGAGATATTCTCATCTAAAGACTGACAGTCTCAGTCAAATACTGACCTTTGTGTAAGGAAGCCACATATCCAAATGCTTCAGGTAACGTGCATATCAAAAGACAGAAGATGTATACTGTCTTTTATCATGTAGAGATAGGATCCTAGTAATTAATAGTGGGATCCTCTCCAAAAATAAGCTCAAAAATCGGTGTATTAAACGCTCTATAGATGTAAGAAGGCATGGAATGTTGTGTATGAAAGGACATGTGACAGCTTTTGAATATTTTTCTTTTGTGTTTTATTTTCTCTATCATCCTCCTCTGTGTATCGTTGCATATATGATCATTGCTAGGATCACTGTCTAGGCTCATGGGACAATCGGGCATATACAAGGAGAGTATTGTTTATATTTTCTATATTCCAAAAATGAGTTGTCAATCTACATATAAATGTACTGCTTTGTGGGCAAGACGACAATACATTATAGGCAGTATTGTTTAGATATTATGAGTTGTGTTGTTCTTAGCAGAGTATTCAATTTTAGTTTAGTATGTATACTAAAACATGTTTGTTTTATACGCAGGATCTATTTTAAGGTGCAACTATATAAGTGCAACATTGAGAGAGTTCCTTATTACTTTGGGGCCGATTCCGATCTCGGCCGGTAGGGCTCCGAATCGGATTCGGCTTAACCGGATCCGATTCTGAGCCCGATTTCCCGACCGATTCGTACGCGCGTCCGGACGAGCGAGTACGATGCGAAATCGCCGACCGACTCGTCTGGGCGTCCCGACCGCTCCGACCGACTCGTTCCCGGCTCGAACCGCACCGACCGACTCGCTCGGACTCGACTCGCACCGCGCAATGGAGACGTTCCCCGGGCGGGTAAGTACGATGCGCGCCGTGAGCAGTCCGACCGAGCCGCGCACTCCGGCTCGAAAGAGCAGTCGGAGCCGTACTTTGGGGGTCCGTGTCGGACCCCCCTGTACGCGTAGCTGCGCGAGTCGCACACAGGGGGACCCATGGGTCCCCCTACCTGTGCATGTACGGCGCGACCGCTCGCCACGTACACGCTGTAGGGGCGCCCTTGTCCGCCTCACACCCATTGAGGCAATGGGAGCCCGCGTACGCGTTGTACGACCGGCTCCCATTGACTTCAATGGGAGTCCGACCGACTCGAGTCCGATGGCATACGTGCGCATCGTACTCGTTCGGTCGGGCTGCCAGAGTCCGATTCGGTCGGGAATCTCTCCGAGTCCGGCTCGGTCGGAGAGATTTCCGGCCCTAATCGGAATCGGCCCCTTTGTCTTGATAAAGATGGGATATTAACATTAACACCATCGAAACGCGTTGACGCAATATCTACACAATTCGTGAAGGCCACTGGATCTGTAGATAATACAAGAATTTGTCTTTTATCAGATTCCAGGAGAAATGTGCCCAAATACGAATGTGTGAAATTGAATGACAAAATGTACTGTCTGTCTGTTTCTCTCTTTATCTTTAAGGTATCTGTTTTCCTTACTGTGTAAGGATCCTGTGAATGTATTAAGTGTTCTGGATTCATTGTAGCCTACTAATTTTAATAACTTTTATGTATGAAAAATCAAGAATCTTTTTATTGGATTGAATATATTGTGAATTTTATATAATTAAATCTGCTTTTTTCACTAAAATCTTTTGAATACTTTTTCTTTTCTATCTTGGTTGTCTTTGAAGTGTGGACATTAGGATTCTGTCCACATGAAACTCGTGTTGAATGGTGAGGTGAATGTTGTGTTCCTGCCTTTATTGCAGTGATTAGGTACCAAGAGGAATTCTTTTTTTATCCTCAAAAAAAGAATATACAGCAATACAAGTATTACAAATTACATTCAAAGTAGGTCAGGAAGTACCTTTTCGATTAGCTCAAAATACTACCAAATAGCGGTAAACCTCTTTATACTCTGACCCATTTTCAATATGCTTCTTCAAACTTTTTTACCCGAATCATTTTTTCCTACCAACCTGGTGTTAGGACTAGCTGTGTTCTCCAATTTTTAAGACTCAAAGGGGGATATTCTCAAGAACGTGCAATAATCATCGCCAAAATAGGTTAACGCAATTTTTCACTTCGCTATCTATCGCGGGAAAATAACTCTGTGTTAACTTCGTATTCTCAACACGGCGGTAACATGCGATAGTTTCCCGACAACGCGTCAAATGTCCGTGATAAAATTCCCGGGACGGCGATAAAAATCTAAACCCGAACGTGAAAAAAGTTGCGATGAGCCCAACCGCGAGAAAAAATCCAGCGATAAGCAGCGCCAGGCCTGCAAGTCCCACAAGTCAGGCGGGAAAAACCACTATAAAAGTGGCAACAAAAAACACTAACAAAACACAAACAACTGCGAAGCACCATGGAGGTAGCCAGAGCAAGTACAGAGGACAACTAGAACCCCACAAGCCCCACGGAGGACCAGCCTGGGACCTCGGGGACAGGGAATGGCAAGGAGAAGAATAAGAGGAACCCGCGTTTCAGTACGCAGGAAAACCAGATCCTCATTACGGAGGTGATAGAACACCACCACCAACTGTTCATCACCTCCACTGTGTCATTGGCAACTAAAAATACAATATGGCAGTCCATCTTGGCCAAGGTGAATGCAGTTAGAGTGAAGAGAAGGGAAGTGGACGACTGCAAGAAGCGCTGGACTGATGTGAAGCGCAAAACCAAGCTGAAACTCGCAGCCAACCTGAAAGCAGCAATGCAGACTGGAGGTGGGAGTCCAGCGACACACCAGGAGCTGGATGAGATGGAGGAAATGGTGACCCGAGTCATCATTGGGGAGACGGTGGCAGGAGTTGGTGGACCGGACACTGCACATCATGACCTGAGCCAACAGCAACAGGGTGAGTAACGACCAGGGACTGGGGGACGGGGGGAGATGGGCACAATGGCACACATGCACAATTAAGTTTAGCACATCTGTGGACAAACCATGCCCAAGAGTCACAACTCCGACCAAGAGCCCGATTTACCCAAGTCTGCAATATCTCAGCACTGTATAAGCACAGAAGTGAAAGGCACACCGCCTGAAAGGGATAAGGGCCAGCCAAATCAGAGCTGAAGGGGCAACACACTCACAATGCAGCACACACACATAAGAATCAGAGCACCTCAACATTGACAACAATGTGGTACAAACTGCAACACTTTCACAACAGAACAGAGGACACAACTGCTGCCGCTTGTGTGTAGAAAATGGCCATTCGCATTTGGCATAGCAGGAAACTGTGAGATGATAATGCACAAGTACAACCTCACATCCCTGATGGCGTAGAAATGTCAACTGTCCCACATCAAATAGGCATCTCCTCACAAACAGTCACAATGGACATTGTCATGCAGTCTGTTAGTAAGCTTGTACAATGTGTGAACATACATGTGAACACAATGTCAATCTGCATCTCCCCTTCACATTGCAGCGGGAGAATCAACACCTCCTGCAGAGCAGACTCAGCAACTCAGCACTGATGATGAAGAGGACCTCCCCAACATCGACGCCCTCCAACAGCTCATGGACATCTCCGCCCCCTGAAGTGTCAGTGCCACACAGTGCAGCAGACATTCCTCCTCCGGCCCCTGATGTGTCAGTGCCACACAGTGATGCAGACTAAACACCACCACCCACATGTGAGGCACCTGACACATCAGAGGACGAAGATGATGATAAATCTGGCTTCGTGGTAAGAATGAAGTGGTGGCATTCATCTCCGCCATATGTCCTGTATCAGCTTGGTTCTGCCCTCTGCATCATGCCCTGGAATAACACCTTCCACTGTCCACCAATACAGTCAGCGACACTCACCTTGGACCACGACATGGACCACCATATTTGGTTTGGCTACCAATGACACAGCAATCACACTGCGGACTGAAGTCTTCCTCTTCCGATGAACTTGTCAATCCCTAAAGGACTCTGGCTGGCCCTCCACGGGGCAACAATGTAAAGTGGGTTTTGCATGGCCCTGTACTGGTCCAGTTTTAACACTCCACTGAATGCGAATAAAACATTCTAATTCACACAGATGTATCATGGCTATGATCAATCAAGTATGAAAGTATGGATGAATGTAGGGACAGTGATTCCACAAAAAGGTACTCCCTGGGTAATGCTATCAATGCGCATGTATGGCCATGACCCAGATAGGCAGTGAGACACACATTGTCATTCAAATCAACACTCATCACAGTTGAATACAAGTGAAGGTGCGCCGACTTTATTAGCATATGTGTGTCTGTACAGGCAAGATAAGTGCCACAACATGCAGACCAATGCAGCAGTATGTCAGAATGAGGAACGTTGCCAAGCGCCGCTGTCCACTCCAGGGGAGTGCCTCACCATTCACAGGTGTGTGTTAACCCGCGTTGTTGTCCGCTCATGTATTCGGAGTCCAGGTGAATGCAGCCATGTCCACTGTTGTCGTGGGATATGTGACCAGATCTCCAAGATGCAACAAGGTGTCGGGACATGTGCAATGGGTTCCAATCTGTCGTGGCTGCAGGTACGTAGTCACTCGTCCATGAAAGCGATTGCAGCTTTGTAGGCTATGATTTCCAACATAAGGTCGTTGTCGACTTCATCAAACAGGACGGCGAGGCAATCCATTAGCAGGACCAGACGGATGTGCTGCGTCCACCCCCTTTCACCAATTAGCACTTCAGCCCAACAGGGGAGCGGTTCAATGTGGTCACTGCAAACGAGGAGTTGTGCAATCTCCCAGGTCCAGCTGCCAGCATGTATGCCAAGTATCAAGGCATCCCATAAACGGGTATCATGGTGACACCCCTGGTCGTGGGCCAACAGGGGGCGCACACACATGTCAAAATCCAGTTCAGCCACCATCCTGTTGGATAGGCAGACATCCATGGGCCACTCGAATATGCACGATCGACAATGCAACACAGGCTCGACGCAGGTGACGTTGGCAAGGCAGAAGCTTAGCCGGTAACTGATCCGCAGCACTGCCAATGGCAGTGCCCCCAGTAAATGCAGCATACATGCACAGTACAGTTCCAAGTGACAGGGGTTGTGCATGTGTCCGGGATGTTCTGCCATTGCGTCAGTGGCTCTGGTTGAAGCGGCACTGTTCTGACCTGCACCAGTTCTGTGGATGAGATGCCACAGCTTGGATCAATGAGTTGTTTCAGTGTGCAACGGTTGTACGCCTGGGATGGTGTGGGAGTAAGTGTGAAGGCCATTCCATGCAAGATAACTTCGAGCAAGGACTTCTGTGTGTGGGGTGTGTATACGTTGGTCTTTTGTTAGGCTGTGTGTAGTGTGGGAGTCATCATCAGCTGCTATAGTATCTGTCAGGGGGTGCCGGGCACATGCAATTCCGAGGTCAGAGGTGCAGATGTGCTTCCGCCTGATAGTTCAGACAATGGAGCTTTCATCCCTAATGTTAGTTCGTCATCTGTTTGCATTCAGGAAATGTGATGTGGCTTGTTGGGGGTGGGGTGGGATGCGTGCGACTTTGGGATTCATGTTTGACATGACTTGCATGTGGCAAATGAGCGGCATCACCGCGTGTTACGTTGCCTCACAGCTGCTCCTCCCTCCCCCGAGCCTATTTACTTGTGTGCGCTGCGCGGTTGCATCACTTGCACTCCTACGGCACACCATTGGCATGCCTGTCTGCACATGTCCACAAGCCTGACAACGACACTGTGATGTTGGCCGTTGAAGGTGGGCGGCCACGTGAGTGTAGGCCTATGGTAAGGATAGGGCGGACACAGATGTTGAGTTCATGCATGGCTGAACTTGCGCTGCGATCAAGGCTAGGCATTTGGCACATGCTGCGGCAATACAGATTCACACAACACTTGGCATGTATGAGCCACATGTATGAGCCAAGACCCCGAGCGGTCTTGCGCTCCTTCATTGCTCCGTTCATGCGAGCCCGCCCTCCAGGTGCATGCTACATTGCAACATTGTTGATTGCGGGCCGGGTGGCGCAGACACTAAAACAGAGACACACGCATTAGTTACTTCCTTGTCCAGGCCAGAACTGAACCACGCCCAGAGCCCTGGGCAAATTCTTCACACCCCTACGCTGGACTGGCGTATGCCGGCCCAGCCCACTCCGCTTACGCTTACAGGGGGGACGACAAAGCTACGTGTCCAAGGTCTTACCCACTGCCTGAGGTGACATGGTTGCGGCCGCTGTCCACAGCACGATGTGATGTGGTGGGCCCGGGGCCATCATGCATACATAATGACCACACGGACACACTTAGATAGATAGTGGAACTGGCTACGGGCACGTGCGCCCGGCCCCTTTTCATTACCAGGGTCACATGTCCAGTGACGCCTGTGCTGGATGGGTGTGGGGTGAGTGTAAGCCAGCCCTCAGGGAGTGGTTGGTGCTGGCAACAACTAGAACAGTGATCAACGTTTCACACTCACAAGACTCAATCAGGAAGGGTCCATGACTTGTGGTGCACTGAGGTAGGGGCACCAGCTCTGACATCACACACACAAGACTCAATCATAAAGGGTCCATGACTTGTGGTGCACTGAGGTAGGGGCACCAGCTCTGACATCACACACAGAAGATTCAATCATGAAGGGTCCATGACTTGTGGTGCACTGAGTTAGTGGCACCTGAAGCGCTCAGCGGGTGTGCAGCCAGCGATGATGCGTCGTCCGGGCGACCCGCACTGGAAGCAATGTCTGTTGCCTACTGAACTGCGCCATCCATAAATGAAGACTCAATTTGAATTGGGGGACCTGCTGACCGCAGTGTAGGCCGGATGCAGCGGTCAGCAAGGGCCCACAGCCACGTGGCGTTGACTTGAGCTGCACAGAGTTAGTGGCACCTGAAGCGCTCAGTGGGTGTGAAGCCAGCGATGATGCGTCGTCCGGGCGGCCCGCACTGGAAGAAATGTCTGTTGCCTACTGAACTGCGCCATAAATAAATCAAGACTCAATTTGAATTGGGGGACCTTCTGACCGCAGTGTAGGCCGAAGGCAGTAGTCAGCACACACATAACCCAGCGGTGCTTTGCCGCTGGGTGCGCTGGGGGCCTGTGTCGCGGAAGCAAGTGTTCGGCTGAGTAGGCTGGTGGTCACGGTGGCGGACTCGAGGCAGGGTGAGGGGCGCCGCCCTGGCAGATGCGTTGGCCTTCCCGGAAGTGAACCACGCCCAGAGCCCCAGCCTATTTATTCACACTCCTACGCTGGACTGGCGTACGCCGGCCCAGCCCATTCCGCTTACGCTTCCAGGGGGGACGACACAGCTACATGACCGAGCTCTTGCCCACTGCCTGAGGTAACATGGTTGCGTCCACTGTCCACAACACTACAAACACCATTAGTATATGTCCACATGGACATGTCTGTGCTCTGCATACTGATGTCTGTCCAGCACATCACCGCCACACTTGGCATTGTGTACATTCTTATTCATGGGTGACTTGCCTCCTTCACACATACTTGGTTCCCGCCTCTCCCCACATTCTACAATTGTGTGGCTGAGGCGCCATGCTGTTTTTGGAAGGTCAGCTGTCTTGTTCTGCGCTGCCTGGGTGGTAGTCCGGGGGGGGGGCCTGGGGGTGGTGGCGGTGGGTGTTGTGGACCTCTTGGGTCTCAGAGCTGCATGATCAGTAGCTCCATGACATGTGTTGGTCTTCAGATGTGGCTCTGGGCTGGGCTCCCTTTAATACTAAAGGTTGTCGTCCTGCTTAACACCAGTCAAAGGCAGGTGTTAAATCCCTGCT
Organism: Calotriton arnoldi; assembly: GCA_963921515.1. Lineage (NCBI taxonomy): Eukaryota > Metazoa > Chordata > Amphibia > Caudata > Salamandridae > Calotriton > Calotriton arnoldi. Next base: position 340,739 of record CAWUFW010015157.1, on the reverse strand, counting down.
GCTAACGCGCCTTATCGCCTGTTTTTGGATCGCATCGCAGATCTGGCTGGTCGTTGAGAATTTCGCAAAGTGGTGTTTTCGTGTGTTTTTGCACTGGAACGCCTACTCTGCATATCATTAGCGTTAGTTGTCGCTCTCATCCGTGGCGATGTTTTTTGCGGCAGCTATCGCTGGAAAACTGGCGATTTCGGCAGTTTGCACCAGCTTGAGAATAGGGCTTAAAATCTATCGCAACGTTTGCGGCGCTAAAGTGCCGATAAATCGGCGATGAGTCCTTGAGAATATGCCCCAAAGAGCGAGTTATTGAAAATGTAATAGAAATAAACATCTGGCCCCATTTGCCAATACTGGTGCTCTGATTCTGCTTGGAGACCCCAAAAAGTTCTAGACATGCTTCTGGAGCGATCTTAGCCTGGAGACAGATACTAATAGCAGCAAATAATTTTTCCCCAAAAAGGACCCAGCTTCTAGCAGGTATAAAAATATGAAGCCAGTTCCCAGTGCCTGCCTGGCAGCAGCGAAAACAATATTCCAAAACTATCAGATACATGCTGTGAAGGGCTGCGTGGGTATAATACGCCATCCATCCAGACATGAAAGGCGTTCTCTTAAAATGTCCCGCTCTTAAACACTACTACCCGGTCTCTGACATAACCTGCCAATCGCTTTCAGAAACACGACATTTGGTTTTCAACCTGATCTTCTCTAAGAAGCTAGTCACATGTTCCTGAGCCCCTTGACTATGTAGCAACCTGTACCAGTTCCCAACTCCCAGGAGCCTAGTTCTTACAAGTGCATGCACGACTGGGTGGGAGTTTTGACTTGCTTCCTAACAATTAGTAATTATAAAATGAATAATCTGCTGAAAAAACAATTGCACTGATCACCACACCATGCGAGAATTTCATGCCAAGTAATGTGTTTACCCCTTAAAATAAAATGACCAAGCTCTTTAAAGCCACAGGAGTTTCAATACCTCAACTCGGTTATAGATATAATCAAACAAACATACTAGCACTCCTGCAACTTAAGATACATATAGCCTACTGGATGTGATTCGATATGAACAGAGCTTTCATCCATCTGCCCATCTCCTGAAGTGACTTATACCTGGTTTTCTTTGGCAATTTCGCTACTTTAATAAAAGCTGGGAAACTCATTTCTGATTCCTGGACCATTGTTTCTAAAAATAAAAGAATCTAGTACTCCACTGCCTTCTAACGATCTTGCCAAAATATCAAAAAGTGACGCCTCATAGTATGTGGTAAGTCCAAATCTTCCTGCACAATATCTAATTGGAAAACAGAGTATTTCACCCTAGGGGCTTTCCTGTTCCAAATAAAGATTTTAAAAAGTGAATCTAGATCCTTAAAAAGGCATTACTGACTTTTATAGCAACATTAGAAAACAAAAATAGATGTAGAGGCAAAATAGACATTTTGATAAGAGGGGGAGAAGTGAGCATCTTTCCAGCAGCCCCCGAATCTTTTTCAGGGTTGTCATATAATTTAATTGGAAAAGCTGTAAATAGTTATTTGTAACATATCTACCTAAACAGCGTACTGGGCTATGAGAACTAGCTTGCTGTTGCTGAGAGACGGGCAGATCACTCACAAATGAATTAAAAAGCAGCAGTTCTGTTTTATTGTGATTGATTTTATATCCACCAATCCCCGTGAATTCCTCAAACTCATCAAGCGCCCTCTGTATATTCCCATTATCAGGTTTCAAATATAAGATTATGTCATCCACAAATAACATCAGCCTAGACATCCTCTCCACCGGCGTACAGATCCCCTCCTTGCTCCGAATCCTAACAGCCAGGGGCTCAATAAAAAAGGCAAACAAAATTGGAGATAAGGGGCACCCCTGATGGGGCCTCTATTAATTGCCACTGTTCCCGACAAACAGGAATGAATAACTATCTTTACTTCTGCGCCTTGATACAAATTCTCAAGCATGGAAATAAATTGTACAGGGAAGCCAAACGTCCTTTGGGGCATATTCTCAAGGAACTACTGCCGAGTTAGCGGCACTTTATCGCCCTATTCACAAGCAGGTGCTAACAGCCGATATCGCCAGTTTTCCTGCGATAGCAGCCGCAAAAAACATCGCCACGGATGACACCGGCAACTAACGCTAATGAGATGCAGAGTAGGCGTTCCCGTGCAAAAAGCCGCGACAACACCACTTCACAATATTCTCTACGACCAGCCAGATTGGCGATAAGATCACAAAACAGGCGATAAGGCGCGTTAGCAGCAGGGATTTAACACCTGCTCTTACCTGGTGTTAAGTCGGATGACAACCTGCACCACAAAAGGGAGCCCAGACCCGAGCCCAGAACAACAGATGCCATGGAGCTACTGATCATGCAGCTCGGAGCCCCAAGATGGCCACAACACCCACCGCCACCACACCCAGGCCCCTCTCACCCCCCCCCCGGGGCCCTACCACGGACAAAGATATTTAACATCAACTCTACGAGATCATGAACAAAACAATTCGCCTGATGTCGCAGAAGTACTACAATTAACATTCATGTGTGGTCAGAAAAAGGAGAATCATCCATTCCTCTTTGAATTTCAAAACAAATGATTTTATTCAAATTCAACTCAAAACAACTATTCGGAAGAGCCATGGCGGGACTTCTCTGGACAATCTGTAAGACACAGCCTGCAAGACAAAATGCAAGATAAGAAGGTGTGTCATGCGCTCATCAAAGGACAGAGAGAGAGAGAAAGAGAGAGAGGAAGAAAGGGAGAGAGAGAGAGAGTGAAAGAGAGGAAGAGAGAGAAAGAGAGAGAAAGGGGGAGATAGAGAGAAGGAGAGAGAGAGAGAAACAGAGGAAGAGAGAGAGACAGTGAAAGGAAGAGAGGGAGAAGGAGAGAGTGAGAAACAGAGGAAGAGAGAGACAGTGAAAGGAAGAGAGGGAGAAGGGGAGAGAGAGAAACAGAGGAAGAGAGAGAGAGACAGTGAAAGGAAGAGAGGGAGAAGGAGAGAGAGTGCCGACACTGCGGACCCAGGCCTCACTGCTCACCTGCTGCCACCGGTGTGTCTCCAACCACGTGCCGGTATACACTGCAGTCCACCAGCTCCCCTATCTGAAACAGAGTTCAGATTTATGAATGGCAGAGTTCATATCAGGGCACACGCCATCATCGCTTGGCCACCCCTGCGCACAGAGGCTGCTGCACCCCAGCCCCTCCCGCCGCCCAGCGCCCTGCGCACACAGGCCTCACTGCTCACCTTCCGCCACCAGCGTGTCTCGAAGAGGGCCCACCACGTGCCGGTGCAAGCTCCAAGCCCGGGGCCTGCGACCTTGGCAGCCTCCACATCATGCATCCCCGCCCGCGGGCCAACAGGTCACACACATGATTCTGGGTCTTGATTTTGCAATGGCAGAGATCATATCAGTGCACACGGCATCATCGCAGGCTGCACACCCACTCAGCGCTATAGGTGCCACTAACTCTGTGAACCGCAAGGCAACGCCACGTGGCGGTAGGCCCGCGCTGCCCGCTGGCTCAGGCCTACACTGCGGTCCAGCAGGGCTCACACAAACCATTATCAGTCCGGACCGGCAGGACGGCGCATCATCGCAGGCTGCACACCCGCTCAGCACCTAAGGTGCCCCTACCTCAGTGCACCGAAAGTCACCGTCCCGTGGCGGTATGCCCGTGCCGGCCGCAGTGTTTCTGGTGCCACCAACTCTGTGCAACGCAAGTCATGGACCCTTTCTGATTGAGTCCAGTGAAATGCCAGGCGGACGCAGCCATGTCACCTCCAGCAGTGGGGAAGAACTGGGACACGTAGCGTCATCGTCGTCCCCTTTATACGTACGCCGAGTGGGCTGGGTCAGCGTACGCCAGGCCAGTGTAGGGGTGTGAATAATTATCCCTGGGCTCTGGGCGTGGTTCATTCCTGGGCTGGACAGGAAACCAACTGATGCGTGTGTCTCTGTTGCAGTGTCTGCGCCACACGGCCCGCAATCGACTATGTTGCAATGTTGCATGCACCCGGAGGGCGGCCGCGCACGAAGGTATTGTACAAGCAGCGCAAGGCCGCTCTGGCTCTTTGCTCATGCATGCCAACTGTTGTGTGTGCATCGCTATTGGTGCACCATAAACCTAAGGCCTAGCCTCATTTGCAGCGCGAAAGCCACATCACATTTCCAGAATGCAAGCAGTAGTCAGACTAACATTAGGGATGAAAGCTCCTTTGTCTCAATACATAAGGCGGAAGGACATCTGCACCTCCGACCTTGGTCTTGCATGCGGCAGGCACCCCCTGAGAGAGATACCATAGCAGATGATGACGACTCCCACACTATGCACAGCGCTAATGATAGACCAACGTATCCACACCCCACACACAGAAGTCCTTGCTCGAGGTACTCTTGCATGGAATGCCCTTGACACTTACGTACACAATAACCCATACGTACAAACGTTGCACACACATACAACTCATTGCTCCGAGCTGTGGCATATCATCCACATAACTGCCGCAGGTCAGAAGAGTGCCGGTTCTACGAGAGCCACCAACGCAATGGCAGAACATCCCGGGCGCATGCACAACGCCTGTCACGTGGAACTGTACCGTGACCGAATGCTGCCTGTTAGTGTCTGATGCATTGGTCTGCATGTTGTAGCCCTTGTCTTGCCCGTACTGACACGCACATGGCAATAAAGTCTACCCAACTTCACTAGTGTTCAACTGTGATGAGTGTTGATTAGAATGACTAATCGTGTGCCTCAATGAGCATTGTCCGTACACAGGGAGGGACTGACTGACGCATTTCACTTAGGGGTGAGTCCCTATTGCCAGCTCCACCTCTGTGAGCCAGACATAGTGGTTGGGATAGTTGCTGATAGACCTGTGCTCTTACGTGTCTTCAGCAATGTGAGTATGGTGTCCACATTCTTGCCATGTAGATCAATGTGATCCATCACTACAGGCTGTGTCCACCCAGTTGAGTGTGAGTAGGTATGCGAAGAGATGTTCTGTTGTCAAATGTGATGGGGGACACTACTTTAGGCCTGCCAACGACTTTGACATTTCATACCCATCCCTATTACTAACATTGCGTGGGGCAAAGTTGATGATTTGCACGATTGTTGTTTCAGAGCAATGAGGCCACAGCTAGTGCACACATTCCCAGTCATATCACTTCCTATGTGTGTCACGGTCAAACATGCGCATTGCTTTCATTTCCCAGGGTGTACCTATTTGGGCAATCAATGTCCTTACATTCATCCACACTTTCATACTTGATCGATTATGGACATGACACATCTGTGTGAATTTGAATGATTTATTCACATTCGGTGGGGTGTCGGAGCTGGAGCAGTACATGGCCATGCAAACCCCACATTACATTGTAGCCCAGTGGAGGGCCAGCCAGAGTCATTTAGGGATTGACAAGTACATCGGAAGGGGAAGAGTACAGTCCGCAGTCTGATTGCTGTGTCATTGGTAAGCAAACAAAATATGGCAGTCCATGTCGAGGTCCAGGGTGAGTGTCGCAGAGTGTTTCGGGGACAGCGGGAGGTGTTGTTACAGGGCATGATGCAGAGCGCAGAACCAAGCTGAAACAGGGCATATGGCGGAGAAGAATGCTACTGGCTCCTTCTTACTACAAAGGTGGAATCACCCGCATCTTCGTCCTCAATGTCATCTGTCTGACATGTGGGTGCTGATGTTTGGTCTGCAGCACTGTGTGCCACTGACACATCAGGGGCCGGAGATGTGTGTGTAGAAGTACCAGCAGCATTCATCAGCAACTGCCTTAGTGGCAACAATGCGATGATGAGGATCTGCAAGGCATGGAAGATCCCAGCAACTTTTCGCTGGTGTGCATCGGTGGCAGCCTTTCTTTCCGCATGCATCTGCTCCATGTTCTCCATTATCCTCAGCATCTGTGCCAACTTTCGGCTGACATCGCTGAGGCCACTCTGACTAGACAGTTGTTCTCCTCTCAGAATCATGACTCCAGCGATGTCGGGCATAGATTGTTAGACATCATGGAACGAACTGTGGGTGGCCGTTGTGGTCCCTGATGGGACTTAGACACCCACGTATTGCATCTAGTTTGGCTGCCATGAGGTCGAACCCCACCAGCACCTGTTCAGCCACCTCCTTCTGGCAGTCCAACACATGGCCTCGGAATGCGATGTGTTCTTCGGTGAGGTGCTGGGAGGCAGGTGTGGTGGTCGGTGCTTCGTGCTGCGTGATCTGTGCAGGGGGTGGGGTCTCGTCGATGCAGCTGGGCTGCCCTGCTCCTGGAGGTGGGTTTCCGTAAGCTGTCCATGAGCTGTTGTAGGGCGTCGGTGTCGAAGGTGTGGAGGTCCTCTTCATCATCACTGATGAGTTGTCTGGTCTGCTCTGCAGGAGGTGTTGATTGTCCCTCTGCAATGTGAAGGGGAGATGCATTTTGACATTGTGTTGACATGTATGTTGACGCATTGTTCAAGTTTACATACAGACTGCATGGCAATGTACATTGTGACTGTTTGGGAGGAGCTGGCTATTTGATGCGGGACAGTGGACATTTGAACTACATCATGGATGTGAGGTTGTTCATGTACATCATCATCTCACAGATTCCTGCTATGCCAGATGTGATTGGACAGTTTCTACGCACAAGCTGTACCAGTTGTGTCCTCTGTTCTGTAGTGGGAGTGTTGCACTTTGTTCCACATTGTCGTCAATGATGATGTGCTGTTATTGCTATGTGTGTGTGCTGCATTGTGGGAGAGTCGCCCCTGCAGCTGGGATTTTGCTGCCCCTTATCCCTTTGAGGCGGTGTGCCTTTGACTTCTGTGCTTCTACAGTGCTGGGATGTTGCAGACTTGGCTAATTTTGGGTCTAGTTCAGATTTTGGACTCTTGGGCATGGTTTATCCGCAGATGTGTTGTTGGCGTCAGGGGTTGTTTGTGCACGTGGATGTGTCAGAGTGTGACCTGTTCCTTTTACTGATGTGTTCCACACTCAGCCACATCAGTGTCATGGCATGCACCATGTCATGATAATTGTACTGCAGCCATGCTGTTCGTCATGCAGTGTCACTTGCATTGTCAGTGTGGCTCACAGACACGCAGCTTTGCTGGTTTTGACACGTGTGCATGGGTTGGTTGTGAGATTGGTGCTGTGTGGGGAGGGACCCCTTTGTGCCCATAGTGGACGGGGGCCTACTTGCTGTTTGTATGTGTGCTGCAGTGTGCCAAGGGGATCAGGGACATGAGCCAGAGTCATTGTGGGTGTGCAGTGTGTTCTACTTAATTGTGCATGTGTGCCATTGTGCCCATCTTCCCCCGTCCCCCCAGTCCCTGTTCGGTACTCACCCTGGTGCTGTTGTGTCAGCTCATGTCGAGCAGTGTCCGGACCCCCAACTCCTGCCACCGTCTCCCCACTGATGACTGTGGCCTCCATTTCCTCCATCTCGTCCAGCTCCTGTTGTTCCGCTGGGCTGCCACCTCCAGTCTGCATTGCTGCCTGATGGATGTCAGCGAGTTTCTTCTTGGTTTTGCGCTTCGCATCATTCCAGTGCCTCTTGACCGCTCCAATTGTCCTCCTCCTCACTCCGACTGTATTCACCTTCTCCAGGATGGACTGCCATATTGCATTTTTGTTTGCCATTGACACGTTGGAGGTGACGAACAGTTGTTGGTGGTGTTCTATCACCTCCGTGATGATGATCCTGTTTTCTTGTGGACTGAACCTCGTCTTCCTCGTCTTCTTCTCCTTGCCCTTCCGTGGCCCCGAGGTCCCAGGCTGGTCTTCCGGGGGGCTTGTCGGGTTCTGGTCGTCCTCTGTACTTGCTCCGGCTTCCTCCATGGTGCTATGCAGTTTTAATTATTTTGTTTGTGTTTTTCGGTGTTTTTATAGTGCATTTTCCCGCATGACGCGTGGGAATTGCAGGCCTGTCGCTGGTTATCGCTGATTTTTTTTATCGCAGGTGGCCACATCGCAACTTTTTTCGCCTTCGTGTTTCGCGTATTTCGGCGTTGCGTTAATTTTAACGCAGTCATTTGGCGCGTTATCGTGAGACTATTGCATGGTTCCGCCGGGTTGAGAATACAACGTTAACACAGTGTTATTTTCCCGCGATGGACTGCGATGTGCAAAGTTGCGTTAAGCTAATTTTGCGATAATTATCACACGTTCTTGAGAATATCCCCCTTAAACTATAAAACATTGCCTCCCAATTAACCAGATTGAATGACTTTTCCGCATCAATCATTATTATTGCTGCACTAATCTGATTGCATGAAAAGTAATTCAGTGCCTGTATTAAAAAGTTGGTGTTGGCAGCCATAAAACGATTAGAAGCAAAGGCACTCTGGTCAGTATGAATTAAGACTTAACTAGTGGGAATAATCCGGGTAGCCCATATTTTCATCAGCAGCTTATAATCAGCATTCAATAGGCTAACTGGACAATAAGAATTCATGTTACTGGGGTTCTTATCTTTCTTTAAGAAACTCACTATAGTAGACTCCTTGAAGGTGGAGGGAAATTCTCATCCCTCCCTATTAAAATTAAATAGATCAGTTAGGAAGGGTATTGATTCTGCTGCAAATATTTTAATAAATTCTTTCGGAAACCCATCGTTGCCACATGCCTTAGCATTGGGCATTTTTGAAAGAGCTTCGTGAACCTCAGCCATGGTTAAGGTAGCTGTAATTTTCTTGGCTAGAGAATTTAGCAACTGAGGCAGCGTTATAGACCCATAATACCCATTTGTACTAGACTGCAAGACTGGATACATTGGGGCCGATTCCGATCTCGGTCGGAGGCGCACCCAATACCATTCGGTCGGGAAAAAAGCCATGCGAATGCCTGTTTCCCGACCGATCCGCACATTATTCCGAACGAGCAAGTACGATGCGCACAACAGCATAGAATCCGGCCGAGTCGTACTCACCCAATCCAGGTCCTGTTCTCCGACCGAGGCGAATCCGGAAACGCAGAATCGAGTCGCACGGAAGGGAAAATGCAGCCCCGTCCGGCCGGACAAGTACGATGCGCTTTCCGTACGCGCCGAACTCGTCGCTACGTCCGGCACGTCAAAGCTTCCGGGAGAGGCGCACATAAGCTACGATTCGCGCCACAACACGATCCACGGCTACGAGGCGAACACGCCAGCGACAAGGACGACGCGAAGCAACGAGAAAGACGAACGAGACGAACCAACCATGAATCCCTTCGTTCCGATCCTACCAATATTCTACATTTACTACCGGAACAGGCACGGACGCGTACGGCGCAGAAGGTAAGTCAGACACCAACCACAAAAACATACAACACGTACACGACACATCACACACACACAGAGGGATGCAGAATTTACTTACACCAGCAACAGCAGCACCATAGGGGCGGGATGCCCATCACCAATGCCACATATGCACACAGGGGCCTGGATGCGCACCACCACTACCACCCCTATCCAGGGGGGGCTGGATGCCTACCACTACTACCACCCTTAGCCATGGGGGTGCCAGATGCCTACCACTACTACCACCCTCACCCAGGGGGTGCCACATGCCCACCACCACTACCACCCTTACCCAGGGGGCTGGATGCCTACCACTACTACCACCCTTAGCCATGGGGGTGCCAGATGCCCACCACTACTACCACCCTTACCCAGGGGGCTGGATGCCTACCACTACTACCACCCTTAGCCAGGGGGCTGGATGCCTACCACTACTACCACCCTTAGCCAGGGGGTGCCAGATGCCCACCACTACTACCACCCTTACCCAGGGGGGCTGGATGCCTACCACTACTACCACCCTTACCCAGGGGGGCTGGATGCCTACCACCACTACCACCCTTAGCCAGGGGGCTGGATGCCTACCACTACTACCACCCTTAGCCATGGGGGTGCCAGATGCCCACCACTACTACCACACTTACCCAGGGGGCTGGATGCCTACCACTACTACCACCCTTAGCCATGGGGGTGCCAGATGCCCACCACTACTACCACCCTTACCCAGGGGGCTGGATGCCTACCACTACTACCACCCTTAGCCAGGGGGCTGGATGCCTACCACTACTACCACCCTTAGCCAGGGGGGTGCCAGATGACCACCACTACTACCACCCTTACCCAGGGGGGCTGGATGCCTACCACTACTACCACCCTCACCCAGGGGGTGCCACATGCCCACCACCACTACCACCCTTACCCAGGGGGGGCTGGATGCCTACCACTACTACCACCCTTAGCCAGGGGGGGCTGGATGCCTACCACTAACAACATCTCCACTCACAGGATGGCTAATACATGTCGCAACAAGCACACACCAACATAAAGAATGCAACATTAAGACATCCGCCCAACACCATGACAAGCGTGTGTAGACTGTGTCAAATGCCTACGACACAGAACATGATCATCAACATACAATGTGACACCCTATCACATGTGCCACACATAAATGTGTGTGGCCCCCACAATGCAAGCAGGCCATGACCATTGTGGCAATGGGGTCCAAACCCCCATCATCACAGTGCCCAAAATGTAAGTGTGGGGTCCTGAGCTGAAGCACATCTTGACCATTGTGGCAATGGGGTCCAAACCCCCATCATCACAGTGCCCAAAATGTAAGTGTGGGGTCCTGAGCTGAAGCACATCTTGACCATTGTGGCAATGGGGTCCAAACCCCCATCATCACAGTGACCAAAATGTAAGTGTGAACAAAGTAGAAGCTGCAACTGGCAAACTGCATGGACAAATCCTGGTCACAGAACAACAAACACAACTGTGGCAAAGTAGTGCAGGTGTCCCATTGCAACATAGATTTGGGGAGGCAAACAGTGCAGTGCAAATAAGACATACCTCTGGCCAGCTGCATACAAACATCACCCATGGTGTCTGACACCGTCAACATACATCAATGACACAATGACAGAAGTGACCATCACAATGCAGACCCACATATTTGCACCAATGGACACACCAATGCAGATACCCTGTGTAGACTGCAGATGGCAGGTGAACAGATACCATACCATGGCAGCAATGGGACACATAAAGAATGATCATTGTGCTGACTGATGACCTAGGAGTCCCAGGGACAGCAGGGCAAACACACCAAACAACATACAGATAATGGCACACCATGAATATGCCAATGCAGTGGCGCTGATGCACAAACACAAACAGGCAGACACACACTGCACATCAAACACAACAGGTGAGGGGGGGGACCAGTGTCCCCAGGCAACCACACAACACATGAGGAGGCCTGAAGACCAAACAAACAGATGTGCATACAGTGCCACACAAAGGTAACTCAGGGATCCAATTCCCTATGTGGGCAATCAGGCATTGTCAGATGAGAGGGAGCACAAATCACACATGTCACACAAGCATGTAGGAACAGCAACCCACACAGTAAGACACCGAGGCACCACAGCACCACCCCCAGGGCCCACTCAATGTGGTGACCCTGGGCTGCATTACAATACCACTGTGATGACAAAGCCAGATGTCGTTCACACTGTGAACCACAGTCATGTATCCTGAGCAAAGAATCACCAGCACACCCACACAAGCACAAATCAATCAGCATGGCCAGTAAGCCAAGGCCAACATGGAGCCAGGGGTCTTGCCGGGCAACAACTCTCATCTGCACACACTAAACAACACACACCTCGACCACCAACAATGTGCTGTAGTGAAGCTCACATGCACAGGTGACATTGCGCATGCACTCATGACAATCCCAGGGCGGTGGGTGGGAAGCAAGGTGCAGAAACACAGCACACATGGCCACTCAACAAGACTCCTAAATGTCTGACACACTGCACACTACGCCGTACATGGACATGACGGCAACACCACACCAACCAATGGGATCCCAGCCACAGTCACACACCAATGAAGAAGCCAAGGTCACCCACAAAGAACACACATGGACAACTACCAACATTGCAGCCCTGACCCTGAGGAGTGCCAGCAGTCACACACACAACGTGTCACAAACAATGAAAGCTAACACAAACCGGAAATCACATTACAGGAGTAAACAACAAGTGCTAAGGGGAATCCTAACTGTGACCCATCAGCGCCTGCCCACAAACTCAGCCCTGACAGCAAACACACCTATGGGTGACACCCTGATGACCAGTAATGTGCCATGCACCCACATCACAGAGAACCCAGGAGTAGACTTTGGGGAACATAGCTCAACTCAGCAAGCATCACAAACAGGAACATCACTAGGGATCCCAGCACGCATAGCAAAATGGAAGTGAACACACAGACATGCTCATACAACACACACCTTGGGTGCAGGCAATGTCACAGGAGCACACACTGCCATGAGGGGACTCCACTCCTGTGTGAGGAAAGCTGTGCCATATGTCGCATCAGTAGGGCTCCATCATGTCAGCACAACACTTTGTCACACAGTAAACAATTAGCACCAAATCAAGGCTCCCATCACATCAGCCTGGTCATGGGAGTGTCAACGAAATCATCAGCACTGATCCAACACACGTACAGCAAGTTGCACTGACAACACAGATGAGTCCTTCCCCATTGATGCCCAAACCTGCATGTCCACTGGAGATGGCCACACGGTCAGGGAAGTAGACGAATTGAACAATGGCAAGCACTACAGATGTGCAGGGATGGAAGCCACAGATGTGACATTGCTAATGTAACTAGGAAATTCCATTGCCAAATATTGTACACATGACACCCACAGATGCTGTTAAGGATGACATGGATACACCACAGGATAGGACACTGTCCCTCTGGACCACATGGGGCCCTGCCCAGTGACACTTCATTTTCATGAGACCAAAGATCATCATCCCTGCTGCAAGGGCATGGTCAGCATCATCAACATCATGTACATCAGAAGTAATAGCATTAGAGAACAGAAAGTTGCTTTATTCAGCATATGTGTGTCCAAAAACTCAGAGAACAGTAATGCTCCAACAAAGGCCAATGGCCAGTCCATCAAGTGAGTCAATACAGGGTGACAGTGGCAGATGTCACCCTATGCATGCCTGCACTGCACAAAACCAGGGACAATCCACTAGGAGGGGCAACCGGGGGGCAGGCCAGGCACCTCAGGGACAGGATCAGGGCTCACCAGGAGGCAGGGAAGGGGTGGTGGGTGCTGGAGAGCCACTGACAACTGCAGTAGAGGTGTCTGACATGGTGTGTGCCGGCACAACTGGGGGGCATGGCTCAGATGGTGTGTGTGCTGGCACGACTGCAGTGGACCGTGCAGATGGAGTGGACAGGTCCGCCACTGCAGTGCCCAAGTCAGACAGGGTGGTAATGGACGCCACTGCAGTGCCTACCTCCAGGGGAGGAGAATGGGGAACAGGCAAGGTGGTCTGGACAGAGGGGGAGGACACCCTCACCACATCAGTGGCACAGACAAGCGCAGCGGGGGGTGTGGTGCCGGGAGAGCAAGTGGCAGGGGGAGAAGGCCGGATCCTCTTGGGGATGGTATATCTGTGGGTGGGGGAACCTAGGGCAGGGTGTGGTGGGGGCACCTGTGGAGTGGGGGCCTGAGGGATGGAGGAAGGAGACCTGGTGCCTGAGCTGCAGGGCGGCGGCGGGGTCTTGCTCTTACGACTCCGGGGGACTTGCGGGTGGGGGCCTCAGTCTGTCTGCGCCTGGGGGAGGGTGTCCGGGGGCGAGGGGCACTCTGCTCCGTGTGGGTGGGCTTCCTCTTCCCCTGGATGCTGGAGCAGCTGGATCGTAGGGGATGAGGCCGAGGTCACAGAGGAAGAGCCGCTGTGACTTTGGGGTTGCAGGTGAGGCAAGGGAGGGTGCTTTGGAGGGAGAGGCAACTGAGGACTGTGCAGTGCTTGTGGATGCGTGTGTGTGTTCCAGGGCCCCATCCCCTGTGAGTCTGGTTTCAGTCCCCTGACTGTGCGTGCGTGTGCGTTTTGTTTGTGGCGTGTGTGTCTGTGTGCTGGACGTGTGTGTGCTGGTGTGTGCCTGTGCCGGTGTGTGTGTGCTTGGGACGGGTAAGGTGCTGGGGAGTGTGGATGGAGCAGAGGCAGGAGGGGTGAGGGACTGTCTGAGGAGGGACACTGCTGCCGTCAGGGAGGAGTCCATGGACCTATTGCCCCTCTGTAGGTCAGACATGCCCGATGAGATGCCCTCCATGAACGACACCAGCTGAGTCAACAGAGCGGTGTGTGCATGGAGGACACTCAGCATGGCTGTCTGCCCTACATGGAGCTGGCGAAGGAGGTACACAGACTCCTCACTCAGGGCAGCAGGGGACACAGGGGCAGGGGGTGCGGTGCCTGGCCCGAAGGAGACCCGCTCCCGAACATGGGAGCCTCCACGGACCTGGGGAATGGGAGCCGATGGGAGGGTGGTGGTGGTGCTGGTGGTGGCGGGGACAGCAACACTAGCTGGGGTGTAGTGGCTGCTGACACCCGCCTCCATAAGGGAGTCATCCTCCGAGCCGCTGTGGTCCTCAGCTGAGGTGGATGCTGCTGAGGACTCCTCGATGTGGCTCCCCTCGCCCTCCGTGCCACTGGGTCCCTCCGACCACTCCTCGGCTGCTGACCCAGTCTGGCTCTCCGGCTCCTCCTGGTCCATGGAGCTGTCCCCTTCCGTGGCCGTGGATGTATCTGCAATCAATGGGGAAACAGACAGACATCAGTCACCTGCACCAAACGCACACACCACTGTGAGCACAGCACATTACAGAGCAAGCCCTGGCTTCATTAGTTGAACATTGCTAAAAGTGCCCTAACTGAACAGGAGAAGCCAATTGTCAGTCTGATGCCAACCATGGCACTCACATCCCACATGGCCTTGCACCCATCTGTCTGGTGTCTGTTGGATAGCAACACCCCAGTGTGGACACATGCACCACCTACACAGTAGTTGGACAGTGCAGAGGATACGGTGTAGCATGTGGACATGCACACATCACAACTCTTGCCACTGAGTCAGTACAGGTTTCCGGATGAGAGGGATGCCCAGAGTCAAATAGGAAATGCATGTGATGCATACCAGCGACAGACACCATGATGCACCCATGTCCTGATAGCCATCGCCACAATGGTGTGCATGTAGCACATGTCACTCCCCTGCAGGATCACCAATAAGTAGACACATGCCATGGCGGAGGCATGACTGCTGAGTCATACATCACTGTCTCAGTGATGTATGACTTGGCAGCCAGACAACAACACTCTGCACTGTGTCACAATAGTAGGTCATGGGGAATGCAAGTCCTGGAGCTGCACAAGTGCACATGTACATCCCCCACACAACACATCATCTTAACCCTCATCTGTCAAGGTCATACCGATTGGACATATGGGAGACCTGTGACACTACCCTCTGAACCTGAGCCCCTCACAATCTGCTGTGAATGGGAAACAGCTGCCTGAACTTCACATTCGCGTACCCCAGTCTGTACGGGCAGCTGATCAAACACCTATGTGACACACAAGTATCGTCTCCTATGGTCACATCTCCAGTGGCATGCTGAGCCCCTACCGAGAAACACCCCAGCAGTCCTGGCAACAAATCCACAGCACACTGACACAGAGGCAGACACCTGAGGGGTCAAATCACTGCGCACAACATGTCAGCTGATACACGGGAGTGGGAGTACAGGTGTATTGGATGGGCTGGAGTAGGCATGACTGTCCTGCCCCACATGAATGAGGGATGAGCCCTGGACAGTGGATAGCTGGCTATGTATGTGTGACACACGTAATCTGCACACTCCTGGGGCCCAAACATTGTTCCCACCCGCTGCATGGGTGTGTGCCAGATACCCCAGGCACATGTGGTGGCTCAGCTCAGCAAGTGGACCGCATATCAAAGCAACACGCAGATTACATGTCCGAACACAGGCATTGTGTGAACAATGGACCCACCCATGATGCCCACAACAGAGTTAGGGAAACAGATGCTGTCCCCCACCTTGAGTGAAGCAAACTGCAAGGACACAGTGCCAAGTGACACAATTCCCTGAATGTAAGGGCCACACCTGGGTATCAGATGAGGAGTGGGCAGTGCACAATAGAGGGACATGGCTCCTGGACAACATGACTGCTGTACTGTGGCAGTTTAACCAGGCCAGAGGAGGGCACATAGCATGTAATACAGAGTTCACAGTGCAGTCTTTGACTCACCCCCTCCTTGCTGCTGTCTGGCCTTCAGCTGCCCATCCAGGTCTGGAAACACCACCGCCAGGATCTGGAGCATATGGGGGTCAGGGTCCGTGTTCCGCCCCTCCTGCGAGGAGGCGACAGCTTCAGCTGGACCCGTGCAATCCTCCGGGTCCAGCCCCGAAGGTCCTGCCACCTCTTCTGGCAGTTGCGGATCCGGCGCTTGTAGACCCCCACGGACCGGACAGCCCGGACGATGTCCTTCCAGATCTCCTGCTTCCGATGGGCATTAACCTGTGAGGATGACAAAGTGAAAAGGCCATTACTACACATGCAACATATCCTTGCATGACACAGTTGTATATACATGTCTCAATCACAGGGGCACATGATGTACACAGGCAGTGCAACGCTGCCCATGGACAGTTTGCCAGAAGTCACTACATGGTATCATTGCATGGGAAGTAAAACCTTGTTCAAATGCACTGTCACTGCACCATACCTGTCCAGTGCATGTCACTACACACTATGGGGGTGACAACTACTCAGTGAGCCTGCTAGCCAGTGGCGTGCAGACTTTCAGCCTTGCTAGTCAGACAAAATGCACATTCAGAAAGGCAGTGCACAGAACACTCACCTGCTCCCCTGGTGTCCCATACAGCTTGCTGTACTGTGGAAGTAGGCTGTCCAGCAGGGCCTGGTTCTCCTCAAGGCTGAAGGCTGGGGCTCACTCCAAAGTACGTGCCATTGCAGGGTCCATAGGGGGCAGAGACAGCAGCAGTGCAGTGGCAGATGTCGTCCTGGAGCATGTAGTGCAGGCAAGTGAGCTCTCAGGGGAACAGCCAGCAATATATATGTGCTGCAGAGGCAGATACTGTCCCATGTGTCCAAAGTGATAGGTCCAAGTCGTTTGCATCTTCTGAATCTGGCCAATCCATGGAATAGCAGCACCAATACACGCCCACAGCATCCTTCAAATCTTCAACTTCATGACATACATGATTTTGCAACATTGTTGTGGGTGACCAACTGAATTTCCAGCAACCGACTCGCTCGAATTTCGAAAACGCGTCCGTTGCCAGGCTAGGCCATTGACAATGGGTGCGCACCGATCGGTCCATTGCGGTTCAACGCGTACAGGGGTACAACGCGTACTCGCGCACATTGAATGCAATGGGCCGGCCGGGTGCACCGATCGGTCCATTGCGGTTCAACGCGCACAGGGGTACAATGCGCACCCGCACACATTGAATGCAATGGGCCGGCCGGGTGCACCGATCGGTCCATTGCGGTTCAACGCATACAGGGGTACAACGCGTACCCGCACACATTGAATGCAATGGGCCGGCCGGGTGCACCGATCGGTCCATTGCGGTTCAACGCGTACAGGGGTACAACGCGTACTCGCACACATTGAATGCAATGGGCCGGCCGGGTTCACCGATCGGTCCATTGCGGTTCAACGCGTACAGGGGTACAACGCTGCACTCGCACACATTGAATGCAATGGGTAGGCCGGGTGCACCGATCGGTCCATTGCCGTTCAACGTGTACAGGGGTACAACGCGTACCCGCACACATTGAATGCAATGGGCCGGCCGGGTGCACCGATCGGTCCATTGCGGTTCAATGCGTACAGGGGTACAACGCGTACCCGCACATTGAATGCAATGGGCCGGCTGGGTGCACCGATCGGTCCATTGCGGTTCAACACGTACAGGGGTACAACGCGTACCCGCACACATTGAATGCAATGGGCCGGCCGGGTGCACCGATCGGTCCATTGCGGTTCAACGCGTACAGGGGTACAACGCGTACCCGCACACATTGAATGCAATGGGCCGGCCGGGTGCACCGATCGGTCCATTGCTGTTCAACGCATCCCTGTACAAGTGACTGGCATATGTCACCATGCCTGTCTCAGATGAACATATGCCAGCCACAAATAGCTCCCAGGGAGTGAGGGGCACACCTACAACACCACAGCCTGTCCAAACTGTATCATAAGGCATGTAAGGCTGCATTTCCTATTGTGTGTATGTTGGTGTACATGTTGTCCTGTGGGTGTCATCTGGGGGCAGCCACCCCCAGGCTGTGCATGTGTTCATGGGGACAGGATCCTGGGTGTTACGTGTACATGACCACTGTGATGTGTAACTGTTCATATCTGAGCATGTGCCATGGTCACATTTCACGGTGGTGTATGTGTATGTCATGTCACATACCCCGTGAGTCCCATGTGGGACGGTATGTTTGAGCCAGGGTGACCCAGTGGCACAATAGTGATGGTCCTCCACAGTCTGTGTGCATGTAGTGTTTACAATGTCTCTGATTTCATGTGCACAATGGGAGACAGTCTCCACATCCACGTTGTTTGTGCATGGACTTTGATGTTATGCGTGTGTATGTCACAGACGTCCATGTCTGTCCTGCAGAGGCAAGTGGAACCACTACCTGTGGGGGTCATGGTTGTTTTGCTGTGGTGTATACATGATACTCCATGTAATGCCAGTGTCCATGTGGCAATACAGGGTCCCTGGGAATGTACCTGTCGTTGAGCTGTGATGCCTGGGGCACATCTGTCCTCACATGTCACTGTGGGGGTGATTGTAACATGGCAGCAGGAGATGGGAACTGTGACACGGCCTCATGATATCCAATGGGCCAACCTGGGACTAATTGATGCCACTTGTTGAACCGTGATGACAGATGTTGGCCATGTATGTACCATACATGTCCTTACGGAACTGCACACTTCATGTAGTTGTGCCTCATAATGATGTATGATGTGATATTGAGTGTGTTCAATGCCGCATATGTGGGGTGACTGACAATCTTGCTTTCTTCTCCTCTGCACTGCAGGGCTCCTGCTGTCCATAGACCATTCCCAGACCTGGCAACGATGGTGGAACGGGACAGCATCCGATGGTACCGCTTCACCAGGCAGCTGATTGAGGATTTGGCAGTGCAGTTGGCCCCACATTTGCAGCCTGGCCGGCCGTATCCTGCAGCGCTGACCCCCAAGGTGAAGGTGATGGCAGCCCTACACTTCTTTGCCACCGGTACCTTTCAACATACTGTGGCGACTGCTGGTGGGATGTCACAGACCATGTTCAGCCGTGTGCTCCGTGATGTTTTGGAGGCAATGTTGCTATACCTGAACCGGTACATCTATTTCCCTAGACTGCAACAACTCACTGACGTGAAGAGTGACTTCTATGCCCTGGGGAGGATGCCGCATGTCATTGGCTCCATTGATGGGACACATGTGGCTTTGGTACCACCACAGGCACATGAACAGGCCTACCGTAACCGCAAACACTACCACTCGGTCAATGCACTGGTGGTGTGTCTTGCAGATATGACCATCTCACACGTGTGTGCCCGTTTCCCTGGTTCAGCACACGATGCCTTTGTGATGAGGAGTAGTCGCATCCCCAGGATGATGGCACAGATGCAGAACCAGCGTGCCTGGCTTGTCGGTGTGTACTGACTTTGTGCCATTGTGTGTGATCTGATCTGTAGTATTCCGCCCACTTTTCCAAGTCAGCTAATGTGCACTTGTCTGTCCGTAGGTGACTCGGGATACCCCAACATGCCGTGGTTGCTGACACCCCTCAGGAACCCTGTGACACCAGCCCAGATGCGCTACAATGAGGCACATGGTCGGACCAGGAGAGTGATTGAGCGGACATTTGGTCTCCTGAAGAGCCGCTACCGCTGCCTCGACAAGACAGGAGGGTCCCTCCCATATGCCCCAGCGAAGGTGTGCAAGATTATCATCGTCTGCTGCATGCTCCACAACCTGGCAGTGCGGAAGGAGTTGCCTCTCATCCAGGATGACAATGACCAACATCCGCCACCTGTGGAGGATCCTGGCCTGGACCACGATGCCAGTGATGATGATGATGATGGTGATGTCCGCACACAGCTCATCACCAACTTCTTTAGCTGAATGTGAGTATCCTGAGGTGTCATGTCAATGATGTGAGTTGGCATGATATGTGTAGGTGGTGCTCTGGTGCTGTTAGAGTGTGTCCATGGGCTACTTGACTGGATGTGTGTAGCGATGTGTGCTTACAGGTAGTCTGTACTCCCCAACAGTGTTGACATGCTAACTTGGTTCTGGGTGGGTATCTTGTAACATGTATTGTGCATGAGTTTTGCTGTTCTGTCCTGTTCTCCATTGCTTTTGACTGTGTGTCATTTCTGTCCTTCACAGGGTACTTTCAGATTCGTTTGGTCAACTGTGTCCACCGACGACGTCATTGTACTTCCAGGGTGGTAGCTGTTGTGTCCCTACAGGTGATGTGCGCCACACCCATGGACTTCCTTCCTTCTACAGTTGTTGAATGTGTGCCCGCTGCCAGGTGGGATTACCTTGCATCTGTAGTGGTTATGACATGTTGCAACTGTGTAATAAACCTGTGCTTCACTTTGTGATGTGCGTTGTCTGTGGTCACACATTTGACTGCCATTTGCTTACTGCACCTGTGGGCTACTTGACTACAACTGGGAATAGGTGTGGTGTCTGTGCATTGCACCGTCTTTCCTGGCAACATCAGTGTAGGCAATGAGTCAGATGGCCTAGGTGTGTATGTGTTGTGTAGCCCTGGTGGTGTGTCTCCCTCATATGTGTCACGTTGCCATTACTCACATGCCTGTGTTGTACTTGCTGTTGCAGTTCGCATACACAGTGTAATTTTGCAGTTCATCATCCCCATGACAGCACCCACGTTGGAATCACAACAGAGGCAAGTATGGTGTATTAGTGTGTTTATTGTGATACATTTGAGTGAATAGTGCACAGGATGGTTAGTGCTGTACATTTATATTGCAATCAGAAGTTCCTAGATGAATTGAAAGTCCTGGTAGACAAAATCCCCAGTATCGGGGCCACAGTTGTCTGAGACATTGGTCCAACTTGTACTCCCATGTCATGTGTGGGAGTTGTGTTGCCGTCAACAGGGTGAACAGTTTGCGCACAAAGGTGATCATCCAGAACAGGTTCAGGCTTCCTGGGGTTGCACATGGCCATCGGCCTCTCACTTGCCCCTCCTCGGACGACCCCTCTTCTTTGGGGGGGGGCCCTCAAGTACAGGCTGCTGCGGTGCAGGGGACTCTCCGACAGAGTCATCCTCCCTCCCTGTGGCAGTTGCAGTTGTTTCAGCACCAGATGTTGTTGGCACACAAGGAGGTGTAGACTGGTTGCTGGTCATCTGGCGGAGGCATTGTAATATGTCCCTTTGCACCGCCGTCATCTCTTGCAGTGTGTCCCACTTGGACTCCACGCGGGACATGTGTGAGTCCAAGTGGGCATGATGGGCAGCCTGCTGCTCTTTGATGTCCCTGAGGAGCCCCACTACCTGGCTGAGATCTCCGGTGCTGGACTGGTACGCATCGGCTATGCGTGCCAGTTGTGGGTCATCATGCACACCAGACACCTCTGCAAGCAGCGACCTCTGTCTCCCACCCCTCCCACCACCCCTGCCGACATGTGCAGTGCGTGCAGTGGCACGCACAGATGACCCTGGTCCCCCTTGGGGGTTGGTGGTGGTGGTGGTGTCCATGGCCCCACGTTGGTCCAGGGTCCCTGTGCTGGTGGTGCTCCTTGTTCTGTCCATGTCGGCAGGGATGATATTTGTGGTGACAGTCGTTGGAGGGGTGGGTGCAGGGGGTGCAGCTGGTGGTCCTGCTGGTGCTGCATGTTGACTTGCACCGGAGGTGCCAGGTTGGTCTTCTTCATCCGAGGAGGGCAGAGGCTGTTCGACACCAGTGAGCTCCGTATCCTCTTGAGCCTGGGACTGGGACTCCTCAGCGTCTGCTGCTGTGTCCCCATCATCACCTGTTTTTGGGAGACACACACAATGTATGTTATGTTTCTGCAGGCATCAATGGTTGACACACCTGACAGTTGTGACTGTGCCTCTGGGTGCGGGCCTGTACATTGCATTGTCCTAAGTTGTCACAGTCAGGGGTTGATATTGGTGTAGCACATTGTCCTGCATTATTTGGGCATTTCTATGTATTTGTTGGGGTGTGAACATGGTCTGCATTGGTTGTATTTGGTTGACAGCCGGCCCTCCTTCCCACCCAGCCAGTCAGTTATCCCACCATGGACTGTGCTTGCATTGCAGGGAGTGAAAGTTGTCTTTCAAGATGTCAGTCAGTGGTGTCCTGCTGTTGGTTGTTGCACAGTTGCCAGCGGGGCCTTGTGCTCCCCACAGCAGTTGCCAGTGTCAGCCATCTTGTCAGTTGTTTTCCACTCCCTGTGATGTAAGCATGGTTCAGGGTGGTGTTGATGGGACAGTTGTGGGGGTGAGCTATGTCTGTGACTATGACTCCCATCATGCTATTGCCTCCACCCCACTTCCCAGCATTCCCATACTTACTTGCTTTTGTGGGGAGTTCAGTGTGTGTGGGTGTGAGAGCAATGGCAAGATGGCTGACAGTGGTGTCCTGCTGTTGGTTGGTGTGCAGTTCCCAGCATGCCCTTGTGCTCCCCACAACACAGCACCAGTGTCAGACATCTTTGATGGGCCTTTCCACTCTCTGTGGAATGTGCATGCGTGAGTGTGAGCTTGCTGGGCCATGTGGGTGGGGGATGTTGAGCTGTGACTATGACTCCCATCATGCTATTGCCTCCACCCCCCTTCCCAGCATGCCCATGCTTCCTTGCCTTTGAGTCTGCTTCCCTGTGGGGTTGTGTGCCTGTGCTGACAAGATGGCTGACAGTGTAATCCTGGGGTTAGTTCTGCTACAGGTCCCATGTGTGTCCTTGTGCTTCACTCTGCATGACCCAGTGTTGTGGTTCTTTGTGGGATAGATTATTGGTGTGTGAGGGAATGCATTCTCCCAGGTGAGTTGTGTGGAGTTTGTGTTAAGGGGGAGGTGTGAAAAGCTGCTGGTGACTGTGGTCGGTGCTGTGAGTCCTCCTTCCCACCCAGCCAGATATCCCACCATGGACTGTGCTTGCATTGCAGGGAGTGAAAGTTGTCTTTCAAGATGTCAGTCAGTGGTGTCCTGCTGTTGGTTGTTGCACAGTTGCCAGCGGGGCCTTGTGCTCCCCACAGCAGTGGCCAGTGTCAGCCATCTTGTGAGTCCTTTTCCACTCCCTGTGATGTGAGCATGGTTGTGAGTGGTGTTGATGGGCCAGTTGTGAGGCTGAGCAATATCTGTGCCTACTACTCCCATCATGCTATTGCCTCCACCCCCTTCCCAGCATGCCCATCCTTCCTTCCTTTTGACTCTGCTTCCCTGTGGGGTGGGCTGCCTGTGCTGACAGGATGGCTGGGAGTGTTGTCCTGGCAGTTGTTTGGCTAAAAGTCCCAAGAGTGTCCCTGTGCTTCACACAACATAACCCAGGGTGGTGGTTCTTTGTGGGATCCTGAGTTAGGATGTGAGGCATTGCATTCTCCCAGGTGGGTTATTTGGAGTTTGTGTTGAGGGTGTGTGTGAGGGGAGGTGCTTGTGACTATGGTCAGTGCTGCAAGTCCTCCTTCCCACCCAGCCAGATATCCCACCATGGAACGTGCTTGCATTGCAGGGAGTGGAAGTTGTCTTTCAGGATGTCAGTCAGTGGTGTCCTGCTGTTGGTTGTTGCACAGTTGCCAGCAGGGCCTTGTGCTCCCCACAGCAGTAGCCAGTGTCAGCCATCTTGTGAGTCCTTTTCCACTCCCTGTGATGTGAGCATGGTTGTGATTGGTGTTGATGGGCCAATTGTGAGGCTGAGCAATATCTGTGCCTACAACTCCCATCATGCTATTGCCTCCACCCCCCTTCCCAGCATGCCCATCCTTCCTTCCTTTTGACTCTGCTTCCCTGTGGGGTGGGCTGCCTGTGCTGACAGGATGGCTGGGAGTGTTGTCCTGGCAGTTGTTTGGCTAAAAGTCCCAAGAGTCTCCCTGTGCTTCACACAGCATAACCCAGGGCGGTGGTTCTTTGTGGGATCTTGAGTTAGGATGTGAGGCATTGCATTCTCCCAGGTGGGTTATGTGGAGTTTGTGTTGAGGGGGTGTGTGAGGGTAGGTGCTTGTGACTATGGTCAGTGCTGCAAGTCCTCCTTCCCACCCAGCCAGATATCCCACCATGGAACGTGCTTGCATTGCAGGGAGTGGAAGTTGTCTTTCAGGATGTCAGTCAGTGATGTCCTGCTGTTGGTTGTTGCACAGTTGCCAGCAGGGCCTTGTGCTCCCCACAGCAGTAGCCAGTGTCAGCCATCTTGTGAGTCCTTTTCCACTCCCTGTGATGTGAGCATGGTTGTGAGTGGTGTTGATGGGCCAATTGTGAGGCTGAGCAATATCTGTGCCTACAACTCCCATCATGCTATTGCCTCCACCCCCTTCCCAGCATGCCCATCCTTCCTTCCTTTTGACTCTGCTTCCCTGTGGGGTGGGCTGCCTGTGCTGACAGGATGGCTGGGAGTGTTGTCCTGGCAGTTGTTTGGCTAAAAGTCCCAAGAGTCTCCCTGTGCTTCACACAGCATAACCCAGGGTGGTGGTTCTTTGTGGGATCTTGAGTTAGGATGTGAGGCATTGCATTCTCCCAGGTGGGTTATGTGGAGTTTGTGTTGAGGGGTGTGTGAGGGGAGGTGCTTGTGACTATGGTCAGTGCTGTGAGTCCTCCTTCCCACCCAGCCAGATATCCCACCATGGAACGTGCTTCCATTGCAGGGAGTGCAAGTTGTCTCTCAGGATGTCAGTCAGTGGTGTCCTGCTGTTGGTTGTTGCACAGTTGCCAGCAGGGCCTTGTGCTCCCCACAGCAGTACCCAGTGTCAGCCATCTTGTGAGTCCTTTTCCACTCCCTGTGATGTGCGCATGGTTCATGGTGGTGTTGATGGGACAGTTGTGGGGGTGAGTAATATCTGTGACTACGACTCCCATGATGCTATTGGCTACACTGACTTGCCCAGCTTACACAGAATTCCTTTCTTTCAGTGGTCTTCACTGTGTGTTGGTGTTGTAGTGGTGGCTACATGTCTGGATGTGTTTGTTAGTTATATTTGTGCCACTGCCTAGCTGTAGTTGTAGTTGTGTTTGTACATGTGATGACACGGTTAAATGTAACTTTGAGATGGCATGTGTTGTGTTTATCTGACTGACATACACATTTTGGGATGATTCTGTTCTGGTTGCTGTGTAATTGCTAAGAGTGCATGGTTTGACTCTCCCCTTGACAGTGATGTGTGTGTGTATTGTGGCAGAATATTGTGTACATTTGTTGTGTACTCACCAGGCTCTGGGATGTTTTCTAGTCCATAGACGCTCACTGGCGGTAGGATGGCCCGCACCTTCTCCTCCCAGGGCCTGAGGTATACTGGCTTGGCAGGAGGGCCACTGCCGGTGTGTTTGCTCAGAAGGTAGTCCTTCTTCAGCAGCTCCCGTACCCTCCTGCGCACGTCATACCACCTGTTCTGGATGTCAGTCTTTGTGCGCAGACATGGTGATTGTGCGTTCACCCTGTTGATGATCCTCTCCCACATCTTTGTTTTCTGGGAGATGGGTGTCTGTTGGACCAGTGCGCCAAACAGCTGTGGCTCTACTCTGAGGATCTCGTCTACCATGACTTCCAATTCACTATCTAGGAACTTGTGATTCTTCTTTGGGGGCATGGTGATGGTGAGTGATGTGTGTGTTGGTGTGCAGGTGAAGGTGTGTGAGTGTGTGTTTTGCTGGGTGTATGTGAAGTAGCTATTTGTTGGTGTGCTGATGGTGTGTGGCTTGTGTGAGGGATGAGCTGTGGGTGTGTGGTTGCTGTCTGTTGAGTGCTGGCAGGTGAATAGGATTTGCAAAGGATCATGGTTGGGATTTGTGTCCTTTATATGGGTGGAGTTGTGGGTGTGTCTTTGTTCTCTGTCCCCACCCCCCAGTATTTATTGGCTTTGTAATTGCTTGTTTGGCCTTTTTTTGTGTATTTTCCCTTAGTACTTTCTGTGCATGTTGGAAACGTTCTTGTGACCGAGTCGGACCCTGCAGTTGTCTCGTACGGTCTTCTCCGTTTCGTTCACGCTGTGTTTGTGCTATTTTCTATGCTGCGTACGAGTCGGTCGCGGTGTTTTGTGTTACTTCGGCTCGCAGTTTTGTATGCGTGTCGGTTGTACGGCTTGTCCTCCGTACGACTCGGTCGTGGTTTTCGCGCCTTGCATCGTACTTTGCGGTTTGGAGTTCGCGGGTACGTTTCGGTCAGATTTGTTCCGGGTGCTTGTCGGTTGGTTCGAATCGCGTGTTTTTCCGGCCGGATTGCTGTTTTCCGTGCGGCTCGGTCGTGCGGCTTGGGTTCCGTACGTGTCGGTCGGATTTTGCACGCTTTGCATCGTACTTGGCGGGTCGGGCGCCACAGGTACGTGTCGGTCGGAATTAATTCCGGCTCCGAGTCGGTCGGTGCTTTTTCCGGCCCGAATCGGAATCGACCCCTTAGTTTCATTTAAGGTTTTATAATGCTATATAAAAACTTGAGACACCTCATTCTTCTCCATAACTATCCTATGGGTTATTGGATTCTCTAGCTTCCTGACTAACGAAGCGACCTGCTTAATTTGTGCCAATCAGCTGGTTCTCCTCATAGACACGTTGCTGATATGCCTTAGAGTTATTTATTTCCTCCAATATGAAAAACTCTCTTAAGTTCTGCTTTGCCTTCTCTAAATGTTTCTCAAACTGAGGCAGTGAACCTATAGGGATGCTCTTGGCCTGCAGGGTTTTGTCTACTGCTGATTGCAAATCAGCTGTTTGTCTGATCCGCTCTTATTTTTGCTAGCTTTGTAGCCGATAATCTGCCCCCATACTGTGGCCTTAAAAGCCTCCCAAACTGAAAAAAGCGTACCTCTATTAACAAGGAAAAATTCAGCAATAGATTTCCTCATGTCTTCCACCCATTCTTGGTTGGAGAGGAGAGACCGATCCAGCTGCAATCTGGGCCTTTCCCTCCTTACCATTTCCAACTCCACCAGAATAAAGACCACTGAATGATCAGAAAAGGCGTTCACCCTAGTGTTTGAGCCCAAACATTTAATTGACTGGAAATGTTTTTTTAATCCATACAAGAAGCAGTTTTAAAACAGTGTCAAAAACATGTGTATTGTAGATAACCTGTGTGATCCTGACGCAATGGATCTATTAAGTGAAAATCCTGCTTTAAAGTGTTAATCACTCTTTTGGTGTGGGGCTTTAACTGTTTTTTGGCTTGATTTGATGGATTGAATGCTAAATCCTGTATGTAGTTAAAGTCCCCTCCCAGAATCGTTAGTCCCTCAGCCCCCATTGCAATGTGTAAATCTGCAATAGTGTGTCCACCTCATCAGCAACTGGGCCATAGTAATTAACCAAATTCAGAGGGCTTCCATTGATGACAACTTTAAGCTATAACCACCTGCCTTGCGGGTCCCTGATTACTTCCCTTATTACCCAATCAACTCCCTCCCCCAAAAAATCACAACACCCCTTAAAGCTAATCCTGCGAAAGTGAAGTAAGCATAGGGATATTTCTTTGGAATAAAAATGTTGGGGGAATTATTGTTGAGGTGGGTCTCCTGCAAAAATATGACCTCAGGGAAAAGCGACATTAACCAGCATATCAGCCCCTTGTATTTATGCCTATTTGCAATGCCATTAATGTTGCAAGAGATAAGCATAACCTTGAGCATAATTGTAAAGATGTAATCCACTGCATACCACAGTATTCATGTACCTGGCCATCAGTATCTCAAAACCAATTTCAATTCTGCTGATCTTTGCTATAAGTGCTCCTTTCCAACCCTGAAACCCACCCAAAAAAAACAGTGACCCTCCATCCCAATGAGGAGGGAATTGCCCACAATACCCCCTTGCCACGGGTACACAACTGCACATGTGACCCTGCAAAAACACACCAGTGCCCTGAACATTAACCATCAACAGTATAATTCAATTCCTCATCATCCATCTTTATTTTGGCAATAGCCATGAAAGCACAAAATACATACATATAAAAGTATAAAATAGGATGTTCAATTTTTCCTTGCTAAAAACAGTCGCCTGAATTAAAAAATTCATAGTAAAAACAAGTCTATTGACCATTAGCAGCATATCTCCTAAAGTGCAAATGCAAATAGCAGCAGGAGCCTAAGTAATCTCTACCCTCCTTTGCCAAGAATTCCTAGCAGGTAAAGGGCATTGGTGCTATTTAAAAAGGGGCCGTACCCAGCAAACGAGCCTGGGCCTTTCCCTAGGTACAGAAGAATTTAACTTAGACATGGGTAGTAGGATCATAAGTATTGCTTGCATGTGGACCACATTGAAAACAGGAATCCTGAAACAGCAAACACAATAGTTTGTTGGATGTCATATTTGAGGAGCCTAAATACACAATGCGGGGTCCCCAGGTTTCTACACAGTTGTATCAGCCATTTTGATGTGCATTTTTTGTAGGTTGGGCAGAAGAAAAATATGTGCAGTTCTGATTCTTCAGCTTTGCCTCAGGCAGGACACCCTAGAGATACGGCTCCTACCCATTTATTATTAAATTCACCATGCCTATATTGAACATAGAGATTCCTAGCTAAAGCTGGCTGAATTTCGTCTAGAAAGGTCTCTGGGCTATAGTTGTCTTTTACCCCAATAAAGGTTGGTGACAGACTGCCTAATGTTGTGCTCCCATAAAGGCGAGCAAGTTTGTGCTCCCTATAGCTCCTAATATCTTCCTTCCTAGATATTACTGGACAAGACATAATGGGGTCACTCCACATATCCGTTTTACCGATACTATGCAGTGTGTCCCTATTATAAGTAAACCAGGGTAGTTTCCCAGCCCCGGGTAGCCCCAATACCTCCTCCAGCTCTAGTCTATCGGAAACTAATTCTGGGGTGAAACAGATTTGTCTCCAGAAGGTGAATGGTCTAAGCCCAATTTCTTCTGAAATCGGTCTAATACCTAGGTGAAAATGAAGTGCAACCAGTGGGGTACTGGGGGGGGTAAAGTTGTTTTCTGTTCTGGATATATCTTTAATTGAGCAATGCCCCCATAATTCTGCCCCATACATACTGGCACCTAGAGCTTGCATTTTGTAGATCTCGACAGTGGGGCTGATGGGTTGGCAGAATGATTTCCTGTGTACTTTGGCCAGACCCCCTGATATCTGTGCTATCTTAAGGCTGATTTTGACAATGTGTGTCGACAAGTCCATATGTTCAGTTAGGGTAACCCCTAAGTTTTCAAAAGTGGATACCCTCTCAAGGGGGATGCCATTCAAGGAAGGATTAGGGTGAATGGAATTTACTGGATTTGAAGACCATGTATTTGGTCTTTGTGATGTTAATGACTAGCCCTCTGGTTTTACAGAAGGAGTCAAAACTATCAAGGATGTTTTGAATACCCATTGGTGATTTTGAAAGGAGTAGGGTATCGTCAGCAAACATCAATGCCGGTACTTTATTTAAAGCGATCTTAGGGGCGTCATTATATTTCACCCTATTCAGTGTATCTACCAGGGCATTAATGTATAGGCAAAATAGAATGGGGGCCAGAACACATCCTTGTCAGATTCTGTTAACAATGAATGGCGTATAAAGCCCCCCATATTTCCCATATCTGACTTGGGCAAAATTTCCCTCATGAAGTCTCCTGATCATAAGTCAAAGATATGGAGGGACCCCAATGTCATTTAATATGGACCACAGTTTGTCTCTAGGTACTAGGTCGAATGCTGTCTTTAGATCAACAAATATTAGATAGAGGCTGCCACCCTCCAAAATAACAGTTTTTCAATGTAGAAGTTGCAGCCTAAATATTTGATCTTTTGTAGATGTACTTTGTCTGAATCCTGCTTGGAAGGGGCTAAGACTATTGTGGTCCTTTATCCAACCCTGTAAGCATACCAAAAGTACCCGAGCAAAAACTTTCTGCTTCATGTCAATTAGGCTAATGGATCTGTAATTGCCTGGTAGAAGAGGAGAACCCTTCTTGTGCACTGGGACAATTTCCGCCCCAGCCCAAGTTTTAGGAATCGGCATTCCCCCATCACAGAACTAAATATTGCCCACATGTATGGCCCCCAAATTCTTGGTTCCGAAAGATAGAGGTCCCCAGGAATTGTATCCATTCCAGGTGCTTTGGGCTGAGCTATTTTGTTAATAGCACTTAGCCCTTCAGGCAAGGTTATCTCTGGATACTCGTGGGCTAGGTTCTGGAGCAAGTCCCGAATTTGATGAGCTACATTTTCATCTGTCTCAGGTGTGGCATACAGGGCCTGGTAGTGGTCGTTCCAGGCTTCAGTCGAGATATTAGGCTCAAATTCCGCTTTGCCTTCTCTACAGCCCGTGTTGACTAGGTTCCAGAAGCCCTTCAGGTCTCTAGACAACAAGGCCCCATGAAGGGACTCCCATTTGTCCTGCCCCCAAGATTATTTAGCTACAGCAATAGACTCTCTATAAATGGTCTGCTTGAGTTTAATGGATGCCCTATCCTTAGATTTTATGGGTCCAAGCAAGGCCTATTTCGCTGTGCAGCACCGCCGATTGAACCAGGAGTGTGGTGGCTTCCTTTGACCTCTATTCTGGACTTCTGAATAAAATAAACCCATTCGTTTGTTGGCGAGTACAATGTGTATCTCAGCTACCCCTATTAGTGAAGCAAAAATATCTTCCTGTCTGATAGCTTTTTCCAAGTCTAGTATAGAGCAACCCATTGCCTCATATAGGGCAGTCATCAGATCAGGGGATTGCTGCATTACCGGCCAATGTATTCTTCTCCTACTAGTTGTAAGTCGCGGCCTATCATCCAGAGGCACACTTTCTAGTTGTCCAGCACGCACTTCTGGTAAAGCAATGTCCAGAGTCAGTGCATTATGATCACTGTCATGCCTAGTCAAGACAGCAAAATCTGCGACCATTGGCCACAACCTGGTCTCTACCAGGATATAGTCAATTAAAGACAAATGTCTCATCTGATTAAATGTGTGCATCCCATTGGTGTCCGATTTTGTATGACCATTACAAGCCCTCACTGAGTAGTTCAAAGTGAGGGATTTATTCTGGAGGGCCAACGGGGACCAAGTTTTGATAGGAGGTATACTCAGCTCTGGATCTTCTTCGCAGACAGCATCACCATTGTTCTCGATTAGGGGCTCACATTGGCAATTAAAATATCCCCATATGACCAGGTAGACACTGTCTGCAACAGCAGACAGAAGAGAGGCCAGTTGTTCCACAGTCGGTGATTCATGGTCTATTCCTATGGGTCTAGAGTAGACATTGACCAGTGCTATTATGACCTTAGGGGCAAAGGAAAGTAAGACACACAAAATATCATTAGAAGGAAACTCTATCCTCTTGGCCGTACAACCAAGATGGGTGGCCACTCATATGGTAACCCCACCAGATGGTCAGCCGCCCTGGTAGTGGCAGCTGTTGAAAAAGCCACAAAGCCCAGCCATTGTGCATCCTCCCTGTACCATGTTTCCTGGAAAAGGCATATGTCGAACTGGTCTACAATGGACCCCCAATCAGTGGAGTACAATGTGTTCAACATTCCAGGATATCATCCTCAGGGATGTTTATACTTCCCGGGTACCCAGAATTGCTGCATTGAGGGCATTACATTGGAGTGTTATCTCCCTTTGTGGTTGTAAGGCTCTCCTCCCCCTGTTTCTGCCAGCATGCTCCTGTTGTCTGGAACCTCAGTTCCAGAACTTGGTCCAGGTTTCTTCGTGGGCCTACTGCCCAGATTGGGCTAATCTGAGGGGAAAGCGTGTTGCCCAATTTGGGACCCTATATAGGGCAAGGCCTTATTCATTGACCCTTCTCCTCCCCATTTCTTGTTCGTACAGGCCTTGGAAGGTTTGCCCTGTGGCTCTGTTCCTCCTCGCCAATGCCCATGGATGCACTGTGGATTGAATGGCCCTGGATCGTGTCTTTTCAGCCCCATTGGACCCTCCTTCAATTTAGTTAAGAGGACCACACCAGACATAGTTTATTATTAGTTTGACATTTTCTGCAGGAACTCCTGAGCCTTTTCAAGACTGATAAAAAAATAAAATTGCCCTTTCAATAGCGCCTTCAGTTTAGACAGTTGCACTATGGATGCCTGAGCACCCTGAGCTCTGAATAAATCTAACATCTTGTCAAACTCTCTTCGACGACAAGCCTCTGATGCTGACATGTATGAGAAGATGCGACAGTGGGGTATTTCTGGAGTTAAAAAACGTTTCTTCTCGATTGTCTTGTCCAAGATGGGTTCCTTGATTCGGTAGTCAGAAAATTGACCAGAATCGTTCAAGGATATTTTGCGCTGGGAGAGCGTTGAGCCAGAACATGGTAGGCCATTGTAATGGTTATATCTCCTGAAAAATTGGGCAGTACATAGGACTTGATAAAAGAGTCAACCCATTGGGGTACTTGCTGACCCTCATTCCCCTCAGGTACACCCACAAAGTGCAGATTAATATGTCATGACTGGTTTTCAAGCTCCTCAATCTTATATTCCAAAAGGCACCTTTGCTTTTCAAATTGGCTAACTTCTTTCTGCATAGAATCAACCTTATCTTCAAGTTCAGATATTCTATACTCAGCCTCCTTCAGTCTTTCTGGAATTTGTAGCATGCTTTCTTCAATCTTAAACCTTGAACTCCCTTAACACAGCCAATATAATATAATATTGAGCATGCTTTTAGCATCATGCTCCTTGCTGCCTCCATACCCCCATACTCCTGTTGCTGATCCTGCTGCTGACCCTGCTGCTCCAGGGCCTGAGGTGCCACAACTGTCTTGGATTGTGGCTGATCATATATACTGTTGATAGTCTCTGATGTTGAGGTCAACGATACATGCAGGACAGAAAACTCAGTGAGAGAAGAGCCCAAGCTTGCTATGGATAAAAATGCCTGTACCTCTAACGGGGCTCTTATAGTGATGGGTTGAGGTAAAGCCATGGAGTTGGATATAGTCGATCTCCCTTTCGCAAACAAGGGGTATTCTTTTGTTTTACCCTGGTTCAAATTTGCCTCAACAGTTACCTCCAAATGCATCTCATTATTCTGAGCTACCAATTCAGTCCTTATGGAGAAGTCCATTGAGCCTTCTGCAGCCTGCTCTGATATTGCACACTGATTGCCATTTTCAGCCGCCATCACGCTTTCCTTTTGGATGCTGAATGGACAATTCTCTGAGCTCGCTGCCATCCTAGACTCTGTTCTCAACTTGAAACTGCAATTTGCCCGGGCAGCAGCTGACTTTGCTTGCACGGCATGTCTCTTTGCCATCTGCTCCAGTGTAGGAGAGGAGTGAAAGGTGCAAGTGACATTCACTGTCTTGGAGTGCTGCTTTCTCATACTTTACACCAGTTTTGCACAATAGCTTGACAAAGTTCCTTGCCCCTCAACATGCCTTCAGCACCCTAGACTCCCCATCTCTGTCAATGCCAGGCGACTTTACTGTTCTCACTCACTCTCACCCACGAGGAGGGTGGCATCGGGAGGAATGCGTGTTATTGCATTTCTGAATTCCGGCACTAAAACTGAGGGGGTGAACTACCAGAATGTCAAGATATCCCCCCCTTATTTCTGGCAACCTTTCCTTCCCTAATTTACTGGAGCAAGGTAGAACTAGAGCGGCTGGTACTTGCCACACAACTGATACACTGAAACGGCAGCGAAATGCAAGCCAGTCTGACTCCACCTCTGTCTGCGATGGACGAGTCATTCATAAAAATTCAAAAAGGGAAGGAGTAAGAATTTCTGCATCTCTGTCTCACTGATCACGCTTCCACAGTAATTCTCCCAGGAATGGGCACATGGAGTCCGTGATTCTGGCACTGTTTTCTGTTGCTTGCTTCTTGCCTCAGTATGGGGATTCTTAGCAGTAGCCTCACGTTATGGCCATGTTCCAAAGTGGTCTGGTGCGATGCAGCGGGTGGGGCTAATCACGTCTGCCAACGACAAAGAATGTGGGCTACACCTGCTGTCCTCAAACTCCTCTTCTTTGGGAAAACCTTGAGGGATCTCCGCATATGACACTTTGCTGAATTTGGAATGTTGTCTACTTTTCAGAAACTTATAGCTTTCCTGGATCACCCATGGGTTTCACACTTGTTTCCACCACAAACTGGAAGCAGGTTGAGAGCACAAAACAATAGGAATAATAGGCTACCTCTTTGAAAAATTCCAAAACTGTGGTGAAAAAAATAGTTTTTTTTATTCTGCTTGGCATGTTCCTGAAATCTGGGAAGATAGTGACTTTGGCACAGTAAACCTTTCATTGATGCCATTTTTGGGGAAAAACAGACACTTTTATCCAATGCATTGATTTCCCATTTTTTCCCCAAAAACTGACTTTTTTCTATATTTTGTATATTTTCTCTGGCCCCTCCAGGGTAATCCACAACCTTGGGTACCTTTAAAATCCACAGGATATTGGAAAAAAAGGACACAAATTTGACATGGATAACTTTTGCGAAAAAATGTTTATGGAGCCCTAAGTACAAACTATCCAAAATAGCCAAAAAAGGGCTCAGCCCTAGGTAGGAAAAGGCCCAGCAGTTAAGGGTTTAAAACTATTTTTATATCTTGTAATGTGGATTGTACTACTAAATACTAGCCCCCAGAATATCGTGGTACAAGAATAGCAAGGACAGAATACCAAGGGACAACATATTGAAAGGCAAGGGACTATAGGAAAGTAAAGATTTAATATTCCTAACTCCAAAACAACGTACCATTAGGACATATATATATAAATATATCAAAAACTCACAGTTCAAAAAATGAACAATCCAGAGCACTACAATGGGTTCTACATCAGCGATTTAATAATTTGCCAAACAACATAATTCTGGCAACAATGCCTTTATCAATGTTGGCTAAAATGAAGGCTGACAAGGTTGAGCCTTTAAAATGCATCCTGAACGCTCCTTATTGGAGAATGACATGTGGCAAGTGAAAGAGGACTGCAACAATCATCATAAAATACTCAGTTCTTCTATGGCCATTTCAGCATATAAATCACACATTTGTTGTTCCAGTACTCGTAAAACATAAACTCGTAAATCTGTAAAGTAGAAAACAAGTGTTTAAATAATCAATTCACCTATTACACCTGTTACAGTGGTGGCCATAACTAAGCAGTTCTCCCACAAATTACACCTCAGTGGGCTGCCACATTTAATTCCACAGGAGTCCATGTACTTTACAATTAAAAAGCTGACGGAATCCCTCGCCCAGCCAACAATGTCCGGTAATATACGGCCCATACCGGCAAGCGTAGGTCCGATGAACATACGCTCATCAACATAATAATATGCCGACTCATGCCGGCAGGTGTACCAATCCATCTTGGTTATGGCGGTTCAGGCAGTATCAAAATGAACACAAGTACGACAGTTTCCACTCAAACTGCCATACTCTTGCGGGCGGGTGCTCGGGCGTGATAGTGGCCTCACGACAAATCAAAGACTCACAGCTCAAAAAATGAACCATCCAGAGCACTCCAATGGGTTCTACATCACGATTTAATAATTTGCCAAACAGACGCGTTTCGGCGACAATGCCTTTATCAATGTTGGCTAAAATGAATGCTGACAAGTTCCAGTCTTTTAAATGCATCCTGAACGCTCCTGATTGGAGAATAACATGTGGCAACTGAAAGAGGACTGCAACAATGATCATAAAATACTCAATTCTTCTATGGCCATTTCAGCATATAAATCACACATTTGTTTTTCCAGTACTCGTAAAACATGAACTCGTAAATCTGTAAAGTAGAAAACAAGTGTTTAAATAATCAATTCACCTAAAATAGGTATAAGTCATGTTAAGTTGGTACGGTGGTGGCCATAACTAAGCAGTTCTCCCACAATTTACACCCCAGTGGGCTGCCACATTTTATTCCACAGGAGTCCATGTACTTCACAATTAAAATATATATATATATATAAATTTTTGTCGCAATTATTAGCCACACAAAGGCCATGCTGGCCGAAACACGTCGGTTTGACAGACTGGCTCTGTTTGGAAAATAAAAACATCATAAAGAAGGATTTCTGTGTGCGGCTAATAATTTGCGACAAAATTGACTTTGGCCACTGGTCCGGCCCATAGACTGCACCCGCTGTTGAGCGCCCTGGCCTCTGACCACATTGTTTGCTGATATATATATATATATATTCACTGAAAAAACCATAGGTTTCAGGCACGTTATAGTTAGAAATTAGCATTTAAAAAACCTTACAAATTCACTGAAAAAACCATAGGTTTTAGGGACAGTTATAGTTAGTTGGACATTGCACTCATACAAAACCCGTGAAATTCCCCCGTTATAGTTAGTTCAGCTAACTATAACTCGCGCCCCCGCAATGCACTGCTGATGACGTCACATATTACATCACTCATGACATGGTCAGTGACATCACTGATGACATCACTGATGACATCTCAAATGACATCATCCAGTGACTCTGTGTTTCTGTAAAGTTGAAATATTTTTAATATATATAGGGAAAGGCGTATTGAAGAATGAGTGGGTGTATAAGTGTCTGTATGGATGATTTAGTAGGTGTGTGACTGACTCTATAAGTGAGTGATTAAACGTATCTTACTGAATGCATGGGTTAGTGACTAAACTGGGTGAATGTCTGTATCCGTGTGCCTGTTGCTGTGTAAGTGGCTGCATGGGTTTGTGAATAGCTACATGAGTGTCTATATGAGTTATTGATTGGTTGTCTGAGTATGTGTGAGTGGGTGCTTCACTGGGTGGATGGTTTCAAGAGTGCATCTGTGATAGACTGTATGGGTGGGTAAGTGTGTGTAAGAGTGTGTTAGTGAGTGAATGTATGTCCCAGTGGTACATGTGTGAGTAACTACATATGTGAAAGGCAGTATATATGTGTGTTGGAGTATATAAATAGCTATAAGCGAGAGTGTGTGATTGTGAGAGTGACTGTATGGATGAGTGTGTGCTTGTATCAGTGATTGTATCAGAGCGTAAGAATGTGCTAGTATTTGTATGAGTAAGTGAGCTGGTGTGTGTATAACTGTATAGGTGAGTAAATGGCAGTGTGTTTAATTATTTGCATGACTGACTAGGTGTGTGAGTACCTCTATGGATGAGTGGCGGTGTTTGAGTGTCTATATAGGAGTATGAGTGCATATGATAGTCCTGTACTGAGTGACCGTAAGTATGAGTGACTGTACGGGTGAGTGAGTGGATGTGTGTGTGTAGACCTAAGAATCAGTGAGTGGGTATGTAGTTATTGGTGTTGGAGTGTCTATGGTTTTGCGAATGGCAGTCTGTAATTTAGAGTGGGTGTATCAAAGGTTATATTAGGGTGTGAGGAGGTGCATCAGATTATCACGTGGATGATGTCATCAGTGATGTCATTTGAGATGTCATCAGTGATGTCATCAGTGATGTCACTGACCATGTCATGAGTGATGTAATATGTGACGTCATCAGCAGTTCATTGCGGGGCGCGAGTTATAGTTAGCTGAACTAACTATAACGGGGAATTTCACGGGTTTTGTACGAGTGCAATGTCCAACTAACTATAACTGTCCCTAAAACCTATGGTTTTTTCAGTGAATTTGTAAGGTTTTTTAAATGCTAATTTCTAACTATAACGTGCCTGAAACCTATGGTTTTTTCAGTGAATTTCAAAGGTTTTTTAAATGCTAATTCCTAACTATAACATGTCTGAAACCTATGGTTTTTTTCAGTGAATTTCAAAGGTTTTGTAAATGACAATTTTTAAATGTATTAATTGTTATATTTATTTTTTTGATACTGATTTACTACATTTTTTAAACTATTTATTTTTAGATATTTTATTTTTTAAATTACATTGTAATTACATTATACATTACATTACAAAATATACTTTCTCAGAATGAATTACTTTAGTTTAAATACTTTGCAAATAGGCAATAGACTTTTAAGTACAGTAGTTACAGTTGTTGCAATGGGCAACACAATTTCAAACACAATGCAACATTGAGCTCAAAGTGAATTTCTAGTTAAATGCAATTAGTTACTTTATGGATTACTTTTCTAACCACAGGACTGGATCCTAGATTCAGTCCTGGGACATCTCCTGTAAACAGTTGAGTAAAAGCATGTTGGTTACAGTAGTGATTTTTAAGGAATATTATTGTATTTTAAAAGTTGACACTTCGAAACTTTTTCACATAGAATCACCAATGTT
Organism: Calotriton arnoldi; assembly: GCA_963921515.1. NCBI lineage: Eukaryota > Metazoa > Chordata > Amphibia > Caudata > Salamandridae > Calotriton > Calotriton arnoldi. The sequence goes on along the minus strand of CAWUFW010015157.1, from coordinate 302,443 downwards.
ATCCTATGGGAGGAAATTCACTTAGCAGGTAAGTAGTGTTATCGTTACTTTTTCTTACTCAGTGGTGGATCCTGGATCCAGCACTGGTGCATCTCCTGTAAACAGTTGAAAGAATGCGTTTAAGTCATACAGGCGATTTTTAAGGAATATTTGTAGTTTGTGAAAATCGACACTTTGAAACTTTTCTGCTGAAAACCAGACAATGGATTCCTATGGAAGGAAATACAAGTTACTGGTAAGTACGGTTAGAATTACTTTTCAGGATCAGTACTGTGCTCAAAGATGCAGCACTGAGGTCTCTCCTGATAACAGGTGAGTAAATCGGAATTTGTAGTTCAGCTGATTTTAGAGGAATATTATAAAGTTCCAAAACTCCACACTTGGAAGAATTTCCAAGTGAAACCAGTCAATGTTAGCCTATGGAAGGAAATTCAAGTTACTGGTAAGTACGGTTAGAATTACTTTTCAGGATCAGTACTGGGCTCAATGATGCAGCACTGAGGTCTCTCCTGATAACAGGTGAGTAAATTGGAATTCGTAGTTCTGCTGATTTTAGAGGAATATTTGTATGTTTCAAAAATCGACAAACTTTTTCAGCAAAAAGCAGGCAATGATATCCTATGGAAGGAAATTCAAGTTACTGGTAAGTATGGTTAAAATTACTTTTCAGCATCAGTACTGGGCTCAAAGATGCAGCACTGAGGTCTCTCCTGATAACAGGTGAGTAAATCGGAATTCGTAGTTAGGCTGATTTTAGAGGAATATTATAAAGTTCCAAAACTCCACACTTAGAAGAATTTCCAAGTGAAACCAGTCAATGTTAGCCTATGGAAGGAAATTCAAGTTACTGGTAAGTACGGTTAAAATTACTTTTCAGGATCTGTACTGGGCTCAAAGATGCAGCACTGAGGTCTCTCCTGATAACAGGTGAGTAAATCGGAGTTCGTAGTTCAGCTGATTTTAGAGGAATATTTGTATGTTTCAAAAATCGACACTTAGAAACGTTTTCAGCAAAAAGCAGGCAATGATATCCTATGGAAGGAAATTCAAGTTACTGGTAATTACGGTTAAAATTACTTTTCAGGGTCAGTACTGGGCTCAAAGATGCAGCACTGAGGTCTCTCCTGATAACAGGTGAGTAAATCGGAATTCGTAGTTAGGCTGATTTTAGAGGAATATTATAAAGTTCCAAAACTCCACACTTAGAAGAATTTCCAAGTGAAACCAGTCAATGTTAGCCTATGGAAGGAAATTCAAGTTACTGGTAAGTACAGTTAAAATTACTTTTCAGGATCAGTACTGGGCTCAAAGATGCAGCACCGAGGTCTCTCCTGATAACAGGTGAGTAAATAGGAATTCGTAGTTCGGCTGATTTTAGAGGAATATTTGCACAATGGTGAAGGAAGGGGTGGGGCCTGAGGTGACATGTCTGCAAACACGCCCTGTGGCGTGTTTTAAGTTGGAGAATTAATTCCTCCTCAATCCCGAGGGTCCCTAGGGGCCAACTAGCCCACCAGATACCTCCAGTATGCGCCAGAGAGCTGCGTTGCAGAGAGGTGTTCAGAGGCCACGCCCCTTTTACACCTCTCTGCAACGCAGCTCTGTGGCGCTTTCTGAACGTACCTGGTGGGCTAGTTGGCCCCAGGGACCCTCAGGATTGAAGGGGATTTAATTCCCCATCTTAAAACGCGCCACGGGGCCTGTTTGCACACATGTCACCTGAAGCCCCGCCCCCTCCCTTCACCACTGTGCAAACGCGCCCCCTGGCACGTTTTAAGTTGGGGGATTAAGTCCCCTTGAATCCTGAGGGTCCCTGGGGTCCAACTATCCCACCAGGTACCTCCAGTAAGCGCCACAGAGCTGCGTTGCAGAGAGGTGTAAAAAGGGGCGTGGCCTGGACCACCTCTCCGCAACGCAGCCCTGTGACGCTTACTGGAGGTACCTGGTGGGCTAGTTGGCCCTCAGGGACCCCCAGTATTGAAGGGGAATTATTTCCCCAATTTAAAACGCGCCATAGGGCGCGTTTGCCGAGTGGTTAAGGGAGGGGCGAGGCCTGACGCTCGATCGCGTCTTTTACTTTCTTTTTTGTTTTTTGAAGGGGGGCTGTGTGGCCCCCTTCTTTTTTACTTTTTGGGGCCCTGGGGACCCCATCCCCCAGGGCCTGATGCCTTTTTTCTTTTTTAAAAAAAATACTGTATGGGAAGGGGGCCGCGTGGCCCCCCTCCCATGGCCGATTCCGGCCCCGGGGACCCCATCCCCCCGGGGCTTAGCCACTTTTTTTAAACTTTATTTTTAAGGGAGGGGGGCTTCGTGGCCCCCCTCCTAAGGCCTCTATTGGCCCCGGGGACCCCATCCCCCGGGGCCGGCCTTTATTTATTATTTTTTTTTAATTAATTATTTTTGGGGAGGGGGGCCACGTGGCCCCCCTCCCGGGCCACTACTTGCCCCGGGGACCCCATCCTCCGGGGCTGGCCCTATCCTTTGGGGTCCGTGGGGGACCCCAACTCCCCCACGGACCCTGCCGGCTCCCCGTCTCCTGCGGGAGCCGGCATTGCTTTTCCACATGGGGAGCTGCTGACATGCAGCTCCCCATGTGGAAAAGCAATGTGCTTTGGATATTGGAAGAGAGAGCAGGTTTCCCTGCTCTCGCTTCCAATATCCAAAGCAGTTTGCAATGGCAGGACGAGAGCCGCGAGGCTCCCGTCCTGTCATTGCAAACTACAGTGTCCCGGGGGTAGGCACCCCGGGACACTGCAGGAGCCGGCCCTGGGGGGTGGCGGTCCCCAGGGCCATGGAGGGCTCCAGCGGCCCCCCTCCCAACCTTTGCACAGCCCCGGGGAGGTGGTGGTCCCCGGGGCTCGGGGGTCCGTAATGGACCCCCCAATCTGCATATTTAGGGCCCCGGGGAGATGGCGGTCCCCGGGGCATGTGGGGGGGCTCAAGCCCCCCCACACAGGTCTATTTTTTAAAAAAAAAGAAGCCCCGGGGGGTGGCGGTCCCCGGGGCTGCGGGGGGCCGTGTGCCCCCCGCAAATATTAATGCAAAGCCCCGGGGGGTGGCAGTCCCCGGGGCTTGGGGGGCCTTAGAGGCCCCCCCATATAAAACATAAACCCACCCCCGCATGCCCCCGGGACTTGGGCCACCCGGGGGCAATTTTTTTTTTTTCCGGCAGGATCCGCACACCCTGAGCGCATCCTGCCGATTTAAAAGAAAAAAATGCTTTTTTCTGCCCAGGGGGTCCTTGTGGGACCCCCTGAGCAGACCTAGGGGGTCAGGGTTTTGCGCACTTGTTTCTTTTTTTTTCTCGGCGGGATTCGCGCACCCTAAGCGCATCCCGCCGATTTAAAAAAAATATATATATTTTTTTCTGCCCAGGGGGTCCTTCTGGGACCCCCTGAGCAGAACTAGGGGGTCAGGGTGTTTCTACCCTGCCCCCTTTTTGCGCTTTGCGCACTTGTTTCTGTCCCTCGGTTCTACCGAGGGACAAAATGGCTGCCAACACTTCCTGATTTGGAGTGTTGACAGCCAATTAGCATGCAGCTCGTGATCGGGAGGGTGCGCGAATCCGACGCGGCCATAGATATATATGTGATTTTCCTTTTGATTTTCACAGGAACTACTGAACGGATTTACACCATTTAACAAAAAAGGGTTCTTTCTGAACCAAGAACTACCTCTTTGCCAAATTTGGTGTAATTCCGTTCAGCAGTTCGGGCTGTAGCCGTGGCTAAAGTTTCCTATGGGAAAATGAATGGGGAAAACATGTTTTGGGACCCCCCTTTTTTCTCGGCCCCCGCTTGACGAATCACCCCGAAACTTTCAGGGTAGGAGCGGACCGGAGCGGGCCATTAAGTTTGAAAAGTTCGCGAAGATTCGTCAACCGACGCAAGAGTTATTTCAAATAGAATGTCGCGGATTTCCTATGGAAAATAGGTCCTAACTATAACTATCTACTGGCGACCGCCAGTAGATAATATATATATATATATATAATGCGTAGGTACATAAATGCAGGGCCACTGGAATTATGAGATTGTGTGGCGATTTTTGCACAATCATAAATTTGCGACATTTGCCACATAATCCATCATCTCCCACAAAACCTGCAGATTTTAACAAAAAATAAATGTTTCTAGCTCAAATGGTTCAAAAGTTACAAAAAATGCAAAAGCATGTGTTGCAGCGCAATGGAAGGACCTCTGCAAAGCTGTACTGGTCACCTTTCTGTTGCTTATTGCTATATTTGGATGTTAAAAATGTACTAATGAGGTGCACCAATACCCAGACAATGTAAGCAAGTTTAAAAATGACGAAATAATGAAGTAATACTATTACAAAATGTGTCTCATTATGCTGCATAATGTGAGTTTTCTTGCTGCATAATTTACTCAACCCTACTGCCTAATTTGGTCCTTTCCTGTTGTATAATTCAAGTGGCCATGCGTATATGTGGAGTTAAGTATTGAAAATCAATACTTACCTCTCAATATTTTTAATTCAATATTTATTCCTTGATATTCTGTGCATCGTTATTTTGTTTTCGATATTTGGGGTGCACACCTGCGTTGTGCAATGCATTTCAGTTAGTTTAAAGTAATTAGGCATTATTCCATCAATGGCGTTTATTTAGTTGCCTGGTGTTAGAATTGGGAGTCTCTAGTTGGCAATGGTTTGCACCTTTGTCGAAGTAGGTACCCTTATTCCTTGTCAGGGTAAGGGAGTTACACTCCTAAAATAACCCCTGCTCACCCCCTTGGTAGCTTGGCACGAGCAGTCAGGCTTATCTCAGAGGCGGTGTGTAAAGCATTTGCCCATAACCAACAGTAATACAGTGAAAGCACTACAAAAGGACACCACACTAGTTTAGAAAAATATACAATACTTTATATATTTAAAACAAGACCAAAACGATAAGAATTCAACATACAGTACTTAAAAATATGCACTTTGCAAGAATAACACTGAAAATGCAGTTCCTTGGAGTCGGGGGCCCCATCCGGTGCTACCGCGATACTAAAAACAACAGGGTCCAACAGTTCCATCTGACCGCGTCGGTCGAGGTGTCGGCAGACTCATAAACAGTACCTTTTTGTTGCGGCTGATCACGTTGGTGCGAGTCGGTCGTGGCAACCATTGCGGTTGCGATGTTAAGTGTAGCGGTGCGGTGTGCGGTGCCCTCAAGGCGCAGTGCAGGCAGCAGCTCGGTAATGGTCATCCAGCGGCGTCGGTGGACCAGGGCTGTGATGCAGACTGAGGCGATGCTCGTTGCGGTGCTGACAGGTCATGGTGCTAACGACAGAGTCGGTTAGCGGGAGCTGGCGTCGGTCGGCCAAGACTGCAGTGTGGGACGAGGCGGTGCATCGTGAGGCTTACGAGCAGTGCCCCCAGCCACAATGCGGTCACAGGTGTCGAAGTCAGCAGGCAGCGACGGCGTCGGTGAGACCAGGGTGGCAAAGTGAAACGAGGCGGTGCGGAGTGCAATGCCCTCAGGTCACGGTGCAAGCAGCGGCTCGGTGGCTGCGGCATCGGTCATTGTCGGTGAGACCAGGGTTGCGGTGCGAGATGCGGCGGTGCCCTCTGCGGTGCCATAAGGACACGGTGCCAGCGACGGGGTCAGTGACGGAGTTGGCTGCTTTCCTCCCTCAGTTGCAACTGAAACCCACATTTACAGAGGCAGTACCCAGAGGTAAGTAAAGTCTTTGTGGTCCCTGAGACTTCAAAACAGGAGGCAAGCTCTACTTCAAGCCCTTGGAGATACTCAGTACAAGTTAAGAAAGTTCAGTCCAGTCCTTTCACTGTCCAAGGCAGAAGCAGCAACTGCAGGCCAACCCAGCGAAGCAACAACACAGCAAAGGGTCAGTAATCCTCCTGGCAGTTCTTCCAGCTCTTCTTCTTGGCAGGTTCCTTGATTCCAGCAAGTTCTAAAATTCTGGGGTCTGGGCCCCAATATTTATACTCAGTTTCTATTTGTTCTTTTGGGCAGAGAGTGTCTGTGCCCAGCCCAAACCAGTTCTGTCCTCTCTGGCCCGGCTTCCTAGCAGTAGGTGGAGACAGCATTGTCCAAGGTAGACCAGGCCCATTCAGGTGCAAGGAAATCTCCTCCCACTACTCTAAATGCAGCCCAGGTCTATTCAGCCCAGCCCTGACTCATCCAGGAAAGGCAGGACACACCTCACCCCTCCCAGTGGCTGTCTGAAGAGAATGCACATCCCCAGCCCCTGTCGCTCCAAAGCCAGACAGTCAATCCACAAACCCAGCAGAGGCACACTGGATGGCTAAGCAAGAAAATACCTACTTTCTAAAAGTGGTATTTTTAACCACAGAACACAAAAATCATCTTTACTATAATATGCATTTTTAGATTCTGAATTCAGGCATACTAAACCCTGTTTCCCTATCTTGTCCCAATGGGAAGATATGCTTATAAGATGTTATAAGTAAACTCCCATTCTATCCTATGGGACCGATAGCCTTTCCATAGTGAAAAACGAAATACACGTTCATTCACTACCAGGACATGTCACAGACACCAGTACATGTCCTACCTTTAATATACATGTCACCCTGCCCACAGGGGTACCTTGGGCCTACCTTAGGGGTGACTTATATGTAAGAAAAGGGAAGATTAGGGCCTGGCAAGTGGATGCACTTACCAGGTCGACCTGGCAGTTACAAACTGCGCGCAGACACTGCTGTGGCAGGTCTGAGTACCCTTTACCGGGATGCTTGTGTGGGTGGCACAACTAGTGCTGCAGGCCCACTAGCAGCATTTGATTTACAGGCCCTGGCACCCTCAGTGTACTTTACTAGGGACTTACTAGTAAATCAAATATGCCAATCATGGAAACACCAATATATAACACAATTTACAATAGGAGCACTTGCACTTTAACACTGAACAGCAGTGAGAAAGTGCGCAGAGACACTGAACCAGCAAAAACAGAGTCAAAACCGGGAGGTCAGAAAACAAAAAGACTGGGGAAACACGCCAAAATATGCCAGGTCTAACACCTGGACTGAGGCGCAGACAAGCAATGGAGTAATTCTGACAAGGCTTTTGTACTTCTTTACTCCACTTTAAGATGTCTGCTTCATTGTGCTGGGCTTGTGTCCACACTATACTACATTCGTATGTGGCAGAACATCAATATGTATGATGTGTTTAAATGGTTAAATTGGGTAAGTAACATTACACACACACACAGAATGCCACTTGCATGTGTTGTGACAATAATGATGAGGTGAGCAACTGTGTTATATCATGTAGGCTTTTTACGCAATTTTGTTTTGTATTACAGGCTCTAAAATAAATGCTTGTCTTTGTTGATCATGAGAGTTGGGGACTATGTCTGTTGTATCTACAGTGATGTTGTGAGTTCCAATTTCACCTTCTGTTTTACTTTCATTTATTTGTTTTTTATCATGGCTCTGGGCATTCAAGCCCATTTTCAACCATTATTATTCTAATCCATACTTTATCTAAGCACTGATTTTCCAACTGGACATACCTGTCTAGTAAACACATTATCGGGGGACTGTTTGTTAATTTTTTAACTTGCTACCTAAACGTAACATTGTTTGGGAACTGGTTTTGTTACTTGTTACGTTATGCAGATTTGTAGAGCGCACTATCACTCAGTATCCTGGCACTGAGCAGTGGTGAGACTAGTGGCACTACTCAAAAACCCAAGTCTTCAGCTTTATGCTGAATTCAATAAGGAGGAGGCTCTTATATGCAGCAGCAGGTTGTTCCACACTTTCTAAGCCATATGGGAGAAGGCTCCTTGAAGATACATGTCCAAGTCTTACACTGTCTGCAGACTGGTTTCAACATCTTAGTAACAAACAGTCTGAGAACCATTTTTAAAGTATTAATTGACTTGCTCATGAATGTTTACATCTAATTTGGCCAAACTTGGGGGGAGGCACAATTTTCAACCATTTCTATATAAATTTGATGTTATTCTTTAATTATAGATCATCTTATTGCAAAAGATATTATTACACATTATAATATAGCCTTTTAGCCAATTGCCATGGTCTATACTTTTTGATAAAGGCCCAGAACTGGGGTTATAGACCTGAGCCACAGGCAAGGATTTAGAAAGAGGGAGAGGGCCTTTAACAACCAGTACAACCCGAGGAGGAAAGGATAAAAGGCTACTCAAATATTCCGCCCATTGAGGGTAGAATGTTCTAAATTATAAAGGGAGAAACTGAAAGACAAATATTGGAATGTTTTAGCAAAAGGCTTATATCAGTCATATTAGCCCTGAGCCACTTCATTGTCTTCAATGGACATCCCAACATTTCAATGTTCTAATATTGAAGAATGTTCGGGAGATTGGTTGGTGTGATGTTAACAACAATTTTGTTTCTCATTTTTCTTTACAATTAATTTTACTAGAGTGTGACAAGGACCTCTTCTGACTGTGTAGCTTGTTCCTTTGAGAATATACAAACTTGCATTATTCTATCCTCATTAACATCAGTATTTAATGATTGTGAGTTTGATAAATAGCCCGTGAAACAATACTGTTTTACAGTATGATTACATATTGTCAATGGACATATATGACACTACTTGATTTTTTCCTATGTTTGAGGTGCTTCGAACTATGTTAACATACAAAAATAAGGCAGAATAATTAGAATACAACTGTCAATAGGAGTATTTTTGATTTTCTACATAAATTAATTATGTTAGTGTTCTAATGACTAGAATAAATATCGTTTCAACGTGAAATAAATTGAAATTCTGAAATGTTATATGGACTTTTTTTGAAATGTTAAATTTCAATGTAAATAATTTGTGTAATGAAATGTTTTTTTATTGATGTGAAATTATTGGGACTGATGTTGTCTTTACACAATCATAGTAGATTAATATGAAGGAATGCTATAAAGTTATGGATGTCCCCAATCTCTATTTAGATTTTGAACAATGTTGTCTAGAATTAATTATACTTTTGATGTACTTTATGAATTTGGGTGCTAATTTAGGATTATATAGTATTATTTAGGGAATGTAATAGTTACATAATGCTTTTGTGTATAAAGAAGTTCCTAATGTTTTAGAATGAAAAGTATTGGTTGAAATTTGGCTGTATCATCAAGTGAGAATAAAGAAAAATGAAAGGCTATATTTATACAAGGTATGAATGCACTGCACATTTTAGAAACTAAGGTCCTGATTTAGAGTTTGGTGGAAGGGGTTACTCCATCATAAACGTGACAGATATCCCATGCTTCGTGTTACAAGTGTATTATATTGTAATTGTAATTGCATTTCTATAGCGCTTACTATCCTTGGTGATGCATCTAAGCCCTCTTTCGGCGAATAGCACGCTACTCCGGAACACAAAAATAATTAATGGTGAATTAGTATAGTGAAATATCAAATTAATTTGAGGGTTGGACACGTGAGTTTGTTATTTGTATTGAAAATGGATAGTGGAGGGATAGAAAAGGGAAGGGTTTGCATTCATATAGCGCTTGCTATCCCTGATGAGGTGTTGAAGTGATTTTTGGCAGGTAGCAGGCTACTCCAGAACCTAAACCGAATTGGTGGGTAATTAGCATAGGGAAATATGAAATAAATTTGAGCCGTTGTCATGTTAGTCTGTGTTTTTGATTGAAAAGGATAGAAGAGGGATAAAAGAGGAAAGGGTCTAGAAAGATTTTTTTTAGTTTTTTTTAGCTCATAGCAGTAGTAAGAGGTTTGGAATGAGTAAAGGGGAGGTGGAGGGGCGAAGAGTCAAAGAGAAGGGTTTAGAAAGGCTTGTTTGGGAGATCTGAATAGTAAAAGAGGTATGAGATGATGCAAGGAGGGGTAGAGGAGTGAAGAGTCTAGAAAGGGTTATTTTGGGGATCATAGTAGTAGAATTGGGTTTGGGATGAGTGAGAGAGTGAAGGTAGAGGATATATTGAGAGAGGTATAGGGTGAGAAATAGGGTAGTACATTGGAGATGCTAAATTAGAAGCAAAGTAATAAATATAAAAATATGTAAGTACATTGAAGGTATACATGTATAAGGAAGGTAATATATGTAGATATATGTTGCATTTAATGAACTCAGACTTTCAAGTGAAGCAATTGTAGATAAATATCTATGATAAAAGATGTACTTATTTATGTAGTCACCTATATACATGTTAAACATAAAATATTATAACTATAAGTAATATGTACATTTGTTAGGCAGAACTAACAAATATCTATATATTTAAAACATATTTATTATACATGTTTATACAAAACAATGTAGGTACACATCTATAGTCCAAATAAATGCTTATATACAGAGGGATATGCTGTATATATATGTTTGAGCATGGTGGTTATGTGGGGAAGAGCCAACCCTTGCGTAGTCTTCTGAAGATAAGGTAGTTATCTGTGGATCTTATGTTTGGGGGTAAAGAGTTCCTTAGTTTGGCTGCTTGAACAGAGAAGGACGTGCCACCTATGTTTTTTTTCTTGTATGGTGGGATTTTGAAGCAAGATGCCAATCTAGAGGGGAGGTTCCTTTGTTGAATGTATTTGGTGATTTTATTCCTGATGAAGAGCGGTCCTGTTCTATGTATCGCTTTGTGGGTGATACAAAGCAGCTTGAATGTGGATCTTCTGGCAACTGGTAACCAATGTAGGGCTTTCAAGGTAGGGGAGATGTGGTTTTGTGGCTTTATATGTAAGAGTAGTCTGGCAGCAGAATTCTGAATCCATTGTAGTCTTTTCATAGTTGTTAAAGATGATCCATGGTAGAGGCTATTGGTTTAATCGAGTTTAGACAGAACAAGACAGATAGTAGCCTGGACCTTGTGTGGAAATCCCAGGTGGGGGAAGATGCTTCACAGAGTTTTATAGTAACGTAAGCTTGATCTTGCTAGCTTGTCCACTTGGGCATTCATTGATGGCTTGGAGTCCATGGTAATTTAGAGGTTTCTTACTTCCTTTGACACTTTAGCCGGCATTCCCAGATCATCAGGCGGCGAGTGGCTCATAGTTTTTCCAATCACCACATGTGAGTATTTCCGTTTTGGAAGCATTCAATTTGTGATGGCTCCATGTCATCCATTCATCTACGGCTCTGAGACAACAGAAAATTGGTGAGTTTCCAATGTCTTTTGGGCTTCCCAGTTTAAGGAGTATTCGTGTGTCATCTCCATAGTTATAGCATGTGAGGTTAAATTGTTTGATCAGTGCTGATAAGGACTTCATGTAAATGTTGAAAAGCATGGGTGAGATGATAGAGTCTTAAGGGACCCCTGCTTTTGTGATATACGGTTTGAATGAGAAAGGGGAGTATGGATGACATCAGTTCTGTTTTGAAGGTAGGATGTGATCCAGTTGAGAACGGTCCCCTCTATGCCAGCTTCGTAGAGTCTTTGTATTAGAGTATCATGGTCAACTGTGTCAAACGCAGCTGAGAGGTCCAAGAGAAGCAGTAAAGCAACCCCGTCCTGGTCAACTGTGTTCTTAAGGTCATCCCAGATGTCAATGAGGGCAGATTCTGGGGCTCTTCCTGTCCGGAATCTTGTTTGGAAGTCTAAAAGTATGGAATTATCTTCAATGAATTGTGACATCTGGGTGAATGCTGCACTTTCTATCAGTTTGCCCAAGAAAGGTCCATTTGTAATCAGTCTGTAGTTTTCAGGGTTAAGTGGGTCCAAGTTTCTTTTCTTTAGTAATGGGCGTATGTATGGCTTTTTGAGATCTTCTGGATATATCCCTGTAGTTAAGGAATTGTTGATGATTCTTCTTACTGGTGTGGTAGCAGAGGTAGTTAGAAGAATTTTCTTGATGGTTTGTGGTGGACATGAGTCAGAAGGGCTGCCGGCAGGCCTGCTTGCTTTGACCAGGTCCATAAATTCATTGTGTCAAATTTGTTGGAAGGAATAGGTAGGTAGGAATAGGAAGGTAAGCGTACTCTTGGATTGGTGTTTTGGAAAATGTTTGGTGCTGGTGGTTTTCTTTGTTTTAAATAGGAGTCCAACATGTCTGCTTTGGTTATGTAACGATTTGCCAGTTTGTCTGTGAAATCTTGAATAATGGGATGAGCTCCTTGTAGGCAATTTGGTTTATGAAATTTGATGATAATTTTATAGAATTCTTTATTTGCACATTTAGCATTTTGAATCCTGTCTGAATAGTATCTTTTGTTAGCTATTTTGATTGCTGACTTTTATAATCTGTAAAGTATCTGTAGGTGAAGTTCGTCTTGATTTGTGTTTGTTTTGAACCAGGTGCGTTGTCGCTTTCTAATTTGTTGTTTTATCTCTTTTAGCTCTGTATTTCTCCAAGCTGCCTGTTTTCTTTTGTTCTGTTGTGTCATTCTTAGTGGTATTAGGATATCAAAAGCTTCCTGTAGCCACTCATAGTTTTGAATTACATTTATTGTGTCTAGATCTGAACTGGATGTTAGTTGTGTTTCTAAGTGTTCAAAATTGAGTTTGTTCCAAGGGTGATAGGTGGATGCATGTACGGTGGTTTTCGGTGTGTTTATTTGTGTTGTTTTATGTTATAAAGCAACAAATGGTGGTCTGACCAAGTGACTAGAGACATTGTTTGAATGGTAACTAGTTCTGTATTTGCAAAAATGACATCTAGGATGTGTCCAGCGATGTGTGTGGGTTTGTGGACGATCTGATGTAGGTTCAGTGCATCTAGGCCAGTGATGATTGTTTTCGGATGGGGCATATTGGGCTTGTCAAACCAAATGCTTAGGTCACCCAGAATGCATAGGTTGGAGTGTAGTGTTATAACTGTATCTAGAAGTGTGTCTGGGAATTTTGCATTGCTAAGTGGAGGTCTGTAAAGAAGCAGGAGTTTACAAGAGGAAGACGGTGTAGGCTTTTCTCTGGTAAAGAGGGTCTCACAATCTTGTATGGAGACGTCGTCAGCTTTAGTGATATTCAATGTTTGCTTGAACACAACAGCTAGACCACCTCCTCTTTTGCCTATATGATTTTGTGAGATAGTTTGATAGCCTAGAGGAATGGCTTCATGCAGGACTGAGGTCATATCATCTTCCAACCATGATTCAGTTATGAAGAGTAAGTCAGGTTGTGGGTCAGTGAGAAGGTTGTAGATGTGATGCTTGTTTTTAGAGGGTGATCAAGCATTTATTAGTAGGCAGTTTAGAGAATGTGCTTTGGTGATGGTGCAAAGTTGTTTTGTAGAAGAATGATCAGTATTTTGTGGGCTTGAAGCAGGTATGTCCTTAGTGCTGGTATTAGCTGTATGAGGATAGCAATAGTATAGATGTTGTAAAGGGGGTGGTGATGTGTTTTGGAAAAGAATGTATGTGGTATGTGAGGGATGAACAAGAGTTAAGAGTGTTTGTGTTTGATTTGATCACTAAAAGAGGTGTGCTGCATCGGAGTGTAAGTGTTGTGTGGTTGTGTTATTGTTCTAAAAAGAAGAGGAGGGTATTGGTGGATGAAAAGATGGAAGGTTGAGCATAGGTTTGTTTGAGACAGAAAGGGGTCTGTTAGGAGTAATTAGAGCAGGGAGTGTGTGTCTGGATTGGATATAGTTCGGTATGGTGTGGATTTTGGTTGTGTTTGTGTTGAGTGGATTAGTTAGTAGTATAGGATAGAGTGATGTTTTGTGTATAAGTGAAGGGGAAAATGTGTGGTAGTTAGGTTAGAAGGGTGTAAAGTAGTGCTTTGTGAGGTTTTGCAGTGGGTGCTGAGATATTGAAAGAAGCCGCGGCCCGTGCAGGTAAGAGTGGTGAGGCCAGGTTGGGGGGAGTCGACAGACAATCATGAGGGAAAATTAAATAAATAAATAATTTTTCCTTGCCGTCGTCTGTCGAAATCCCCCCCCCCACCCAGCACCACCACTTTTACCTGCACGGGCCACGGATGATTGATAGTTTAATCAATCAGGAAATTGTAAAGCGCGCTACTCACCCGTGAGGGTCTCAAGGCGCTGGGGGGGTTGAGTTAGTTTGTAGTAAATGAGTACAGTACATTTGCTGTGAGTGTGTTAATCTGGTTGTGGATGAGGGTTGGTGCTGGTGAATGAGAAAATGGGCAGCATCTCTTGCCCTAGACCTGACCAGTCTCAACCAGGCCCAACAGGCAGCTGCCCTTGTCCTCTCCGCCCTTAGCCTCAGCGCCCGGGCTCTGACCTTAGATAGCCTTAATGGTCATGGGACCCCTTCAGCTAATGGGGACCCTAACCTTAACCAATCAGAACACTAGCCCTAAGCCCTAGAACCAATAGGAGACCAAACCCTTAAATGCAATCACAGCCCTAGTTCTACCAGCCAATCAGAAACCAAAGCCTAGGCCCTATGTCCAATAGAAACCCTAGCCTCAGGAACCAATCAAAAATCCTGAACCAATCCACCAATCAGAACACTAACCCTAAGCCCTGCGTCCAATAGAAACACTAACCCTGGGACCATTCAGAGGCCTAGACCTATCAGCCAATCAGAACACTAACCCTAAGCCCAATAGAAACACCAGATACAGCAGCATATCAAAGCACAGATGTAACGCCCAATAGCAGCTTATATAAGGGGCATGTGACCTCAAGCTCAGGCTGCTGGGCAGGGGGCTGGGAGCTGCTCCCCAATTCAGATTCTCCTTGGAGACAGACAGGCTGAATCCACACTCTGGAGTTCTGCAGGTAAGGGCCTAAACTAGGCCTCTAACATTACTGCTTTTCCAATACTTAAACAACTCATCTCCTAGCCAAAAAAACGAGTGCTACAATCACTTTCCAAACACAGTTTAAAACACTAAGAACAGATTACTGCAGTCTCAGAGCACACTCTACTTAGCCTCTGAGGTCTAATATGTCTGTTTCTTGGGAGGGGGGGGTAATCTTGTTTCACTCCCTTGCTAAGACAAAAGGGAGCTGGGGGTGGATTGCTTACACACAGGTCTGAACACAGATTATACAATGGCACTTGTAATACAATGGATGGGATATCGGTCACATTTGTGATGAAGTAACCCATCCGCTGAACTTTAAATCAATGCCCTAAGTAGGACGATTTAATGGAATTTATATGGACAGAAACAAAAAATAGAATTTGTTCTTTATGAGTGCCACCTCAACATACTAAATACCTTGTTTTTGTGTTATCTTATGATAGCAAGGTTACAGAGCCTTCTTGCAGCTGGGCTCCAGCGGTTAAGCACCAGGGGCCGTATTATGAATACAGCGCACTTTTCTTGTTTGCGCCAAAGTGCACTTTTCAAAAGGTGCTTCCTGAGCAACCAAGGAAAATGCAGCTTATTAGAATGAATGCACTGCTCTGGGGGCAGACATTCAAATGAAATACGGAGCAGCCGTTTAAAAGCCGTGATTCACTGTGCAGAAGGAAACCTGTCTGCACTTTTAAGGGAGATTGGAGATCCTCTTGCAGGTGGGTGCAGGAGGGCTGCCTTTAGGAGGAGGTCCCCTGAAAGTGCTCCACCTTTTCGTGGTGCACTTTCATTACGCCTCTTAACGGCATGTTTGCCTCTGTGCCCACGTAGGTAATAGGGTGCGGGAGCAGAGGCAAAGTGATTCCCTCATTTGCATGTGCCACGCCCCATGCAAATGAGGGAACACCCTCTCATGACAACACCAGTGCAACATGTGCGCAAGTGCTATCTGTATTAAAGAAGATGACGCACGAGCGCCTGCGGCCCCTTCTGTAATACCATTGTGCCCCATTACTTCTCCGGGGCACAATGTATAATACGGGCCCAGGTGTCTTAGGGCAAAAGGGAAATAGTTTTTGAGTGTGGGGATAGTGGGAACAACTGCTGTTTGTAACTTAATCATAATATATAAGTATTGCCAAAAGGGTTTCATACATTTCATTTATACATACGGTAGCATATCTATATATAGCAAGGTAGTACACGGCGTCCCTTAATGAATCCATGAAGGGGCTCCAAGGCACTCCCTTTGCTGTTTAATAATGGGTGGGGAAAAGTGTCAAGAAAGAGAACCACAAGTCTGGCCCCTGGTGCACAGAGGCTCACCAACGGTTGATGAGCGTGATTACATAAAATAATGTAGGGTAATTTCCCACCTGAATGTATCAGTTTTACGTGAACGTGATTCAATGAAACTGGTTAATAAAACCATCAACTAAAAGGTTTTAATTATTAAGGTAAAGTGTCGGTCCAGTTCATAGGTTGAAAATAAAAACTTCAAGCTGCCACAGTTTTTGAAAGAATGAGGCACCGTTTGAAGAGCTGCGCATTTCCTCCTCTGCCCTGTACCTGCTGTTAGCTCGCATTTTCAGTAGATTATGTACATTTCTAGTGTACCTGTCGCCCGCCCAGAGCCTGTCCCGGTTCACATGCTCGCAGTTCCTCTGGTGACGCCGTTGGTCGCTCCATTTGTTTGTTTTAATCTCCTGCATAACTCTGCCGAATAGTTTATTGCTGTTTTCCTACGAGTGATTTCTCCTCCTGTGGGATAAACTCCATATATCTTTGCCCTTTCACTGCTTCTGTTGATGCTGGCAAATTGCATGCCCATTTTCTTGAAAAAGGGACGCTGACTTGAAGCCGTATGTCATCTCAAAAAGAGCTGTGACTTTTCCTCTTCGATGAAAGATTAATCTTCACAATCCCTTTCATCTTCTTCAGTATACTCCATCACCGCAAGAGTTCTATTTTAATGCTTTTTCATCTGCCTTCGACCACATAAGTAGCTGCTCTGGAAGGATTTATTCTTCTGTCTGCTGCCAGTACATCAGTCTGTGGTGATATCCTCTTGCACGTGATTGCAGACAATCATTTCTTCCATTGTTTCGAGTCAGAGTCTCAGGAGAAAAGCTATCCGTGTGCCAGGCTAAGCTACACACACTCGCTTGTCAAAAGGATGACATGATGCCTTTCTTTGGTCCCTCTGATTTAAAGCAAATACAAAATTAAAAGCATGGAAGACGTCATTTTGTCACTCACGTCCCTCAGTGAAAAGTCTCACAACGATATCTGGTAGTACTAGGCAATAGCTATTCAGTGAAAACACTGGGGGGCTTGCGCCACCGGAGTGTCACTTTTTCTGATGCTCGGGAGGCGCAAACATCTCGATCATATCTATGAGGCCACGCAAAGTTACTATGCCTGGCTTTGCATGGCCTCATAGATATGGAGTAAGGCAAGGCAGCACAAGTTGCTGCGTTGCCGTACTTTGCGCTAGGGAGGTGTTCCGTGGGCGTTGCGATGGGTGTTCCCACGCAACACCCATGGATTTTGACACAGCACCAGATTACTTAATCATGTAAACCTGGGGCGGAACCAAAACCTTACGCCTCCCTAGATCACGCATAACGAGTAGAAATATTTTTATTTCTCTTCGTTTTTTCCTCTTTCCATGTGCTGCAGCACACATAGAAAGAGGAAATCGCCTATCTGGATTGTTTTTTGTGCAGAAAGGTGCAAAAAAGAAGCGTAGAACTCCAGGTAGTTCCCAAGTTTAGCCATAATCTATGCCTGAAAGGGTAATGTTTTGACCTATACTAGGTGCTCTCTTGTGTCTTGACAAAGCTAAACCTCTCTGAAGAGCTATAATGATAGCAAAACACATGTCAGGGGTTCCTTTTATTCATTCCAGGTTGGCTTGGATGGTATTTTACCAATCCAAAGCTGTAATACTGTGCCTGGAGTGGTAAAAGGCTTTTGTCATTTTACAGCTTGGCGTGGATGGCACTGTGCTAATCCTTAGCTTAAAGACTTTGCGGTAGGAATGGCAAAATACTTTAATCCTTTCTATCTCTGCGTGGATGGCAATTTGCGTATTCTATGCTTAAAAACTTTGATAGAAAAGCTAACATCTGAAGTGAGCAAATTCAGAGTGTTGCTGGTGTTGTAGGGTGCTTTATACAGGAGCTGCTCTCCACCTAAACTTGGGGACTACCCAGAATTCTCTGCTTCTTTTTTGCAAACTTTATGCAGCATTCTATGCCTGAAAGTGTATTGTTTTGATTTATACTCTGTGCTCCCTTGTGCCTGGACAAAGCTAAACCTCACTGAAGAGCCATAATGATAGCAAAACACATCAGGGGTTGCTTTTATTCATTCCAGGTTCACTTGGATAGTACTTTACCAATCTAGAGATGCAATACTGTGCCTGGAGTAGTAAAAAGCCTTTATAATTTTACAGCTCGGCGTGGATGGCACACTGAAAATACTTTGCTTAAAGATTTTTAAGTCCCTTGAACCCAATTGTAAGAAATAGAGCATTCTGGTTGGCCCATGAAGCTTTTTTCCCTTGGGCAAATTCACTCTGAGCACTCTGATTGGCTGCCAGCAGCGTTAGAAAATGTTGCTGGTAGCCATTACAGGACTTGGGGAATTAGTCTGCTGTCCTGAAGTTTAAAAAATATATATACATAAGGGGACAGGGTAGGGACACCCTGCCACCAAGGCTCTATGGGAGGGACCAAGAGGGAAATCAGTGGGGCATAAACAAAATGGAGATTGTGGTCCCGGAGACCCCACTCTCAGGGACAAAATGTGCAAAAAAGGGGCCTTTATAGGCCCCATGGAGCCCGCGCCCCAGGGCTGAATTCCTTAATGAAGGGGAGGGGGGTGTGCAGCACCCCCATCTGAGCCATTATAGGCCCCGTTCTCCGGGAACCACATTTTTCACAAATGGGGAGGAGGGGCACTTGATCCATCAACGAGCCTTAAAAGGCCCTGGGGACCCCATTCCCTGGAGCTGTAAATAACTTAAAAGGGAAGGGGCCGCTCGATCCCCCTCCTGAGCCTTTAAAAGCCCAGAGGGCCCCATCCCTTGGAGGTCAGTTCACGTACTCTGTCCTGGGGACCCACCCCCGGGACATAGTATTTTCTCTACCTGCACTAGCGCGGACAGGGAACATATGGTTGCTCCAGCCTGGTGAGAGCATTTTTAAATCTACCACCAAACAGGAGCAAAAATGCAAGTCTTCTCTTACCGCAGGACATTTAAACATGCTCCTGCCGGCTGGGAGTAGGCTTCTAGTCTGTTTCCTTGCCCGCACTCATGTGGGTAAAGAAACACAACAACTATTGCTCCTGCTTAGAGGGAGCAAGCAGAAAACAGCTGCGCCCTCCGAGCTGGAGAAACTCCGGCTCCTGCACCATGTGGGGAGTCAACTGGGACTGTGGGGCCCTGGGAGACCCCCGCCGGCCCCCAACATGGTAGTTGGTGGGTGCTCCAGGTGAACACCAAGGCACCCAGCTATAATTTAGAGAGGCCCCGGAGGATGGGGTCTTCTGAGTCAAAAAGGATCGAGCAGAGGGGGTTGTGCAGCCTCCCTCTTCTTTTATTGGAATTTGGCACTGGGCAAATTCCGGAGAAATTCCAGCTAGTGCACCATGTGGGGAGCCGACTAGGACTGTGGGGCCCTGGGAGACCCCCTGCGGCCCCCAACATGGTGGTTGGTTGGTGCCCTGGGTGAGCACCAAGGTACCCAGCAACAAATTTGACAGGCCCCGGGGAATGGGGTCTTCTGGGTCAAAAAAGGATCGAGCGGGGGGGCTGTGCAACTTCCCTCTTCTTTTATTTGAATTTGGCACTGGGCAAGAGGGTCCCAGGGGTCCAAAATTGCTCGGAGAGGGGGGATGCTATCCCCCTCTCCTTTAATATGGAATTTGACCCCAGGGGATGGGGTCCTCAGTACCTAACAATGCTCAGGCAGGTTGGCGCTGATGTCACATCCCCTTTTTAATTGCTTTTGGCACCAGGGGATGGGTTCCCGAGGCCAAATTAGGCTCAGAGAGGGGTCCCAATGCTCTCCTCCCCTTAGAAATTAGCCCCAGGGGAAGCAGTTCCCCCAGGCCTAATGACTCTGGGAGGGGAGCTGCATGCCCCCTCTCCTTGATATATATGTTTTGGTCCCTGGACATTTGTTCCCTGGTACCACTATTGGCTATGGAAGGGGGCCTGTGTGCCCCCTCCTAACATATGGTTTGGCCCCAAAGGATGAGATCCAGGGGGCCACTATTGGCTCAGGTTAGGGGACCATGTGTAGGCCAGGCTCTGCGGCCAACCCCCTGCCGCACACTGCTGACGGCTGTGGGGGATTTGACACATGGCCTGGCATCAAGCCAGGCCCTGCAGCAAACCCCATGCCGTACACAACCAAAGGCCATGCTCAGTGGGGAGGTTGGCATACGTATGGTAATAAAATATTACTTTATCTAAAAGCACCACTAAAAATTCACATTTCTACATATTCGTCTATAAATGAGTATGGCAGTAGAGGTATGAAAGTAAATACAAAATACCTCAGCATAATAAGAAGCATGATTTATGCCATCACACATATAAGTTCTTGGGTGAAGCAAGCTTCTGTAATGTGCAACATCGACCCTATACCATACACTTCATGCAAAGCTGAGCTGATGTCGACAATCAACCACAAATAGAGGGAGGAATCTCTACTACATACTGTGTTCAATATGTGCACTACTGTACAGAGAAAACCAACTTTCTCCAGACACATAAGCCCTGTTATATACTTAATGCCCTACTAAGGACAGCCTTGAGCCTGCATCAAACCCTTCACAGTTAGCAAAACTCTAGGGAGATATGAAGCTGACATGAGTAGAAAAGTGAGTACTGGAAACAGTGTTTATGCTATGCAGAGAGTTTACTCTGTACCACACTGTTTGCAGACAGTGAATATCTCATGCAAAATACACCACAGAGCGTTATAAAGTATTTACTAAGAACCAGTTCACTCTGTGTAAAGCCTCTCCAAAGAGACACTACTCACTAATAATGCACTAGGTCTGAAGGTGCTAAAGGTCATAAGACCTGCAGCCTTCATACTGTGGTGAAAACTTTACAGATAGTCCATCTTCTGAACTAATAAAGCACATGCACAAAGGATAGTACCAGTGCACAAAGGCTTCTATCTTATGTAGAAATGGTCATGCTGGGACGAATCTGTCTAAATACTCAAGGCTGCTTACAACACTTGGGGCCCATTTATGAGCTGCTTTGCGTCACTCTTGCACCACACAACCACTGATTGGGGGATGTAGTCCACATTACTCCTGAGGGACCTTGGGGGCCAAGAAGCCCTCCTGGTACCTACTGTAAGTCCTACACAGCGGGATTCCTGAGAGCTGTTCGGAGCCTTTCTCCACTACCCTGCAAACGCTACTGCTACCTGAAAAACCATAGAAATTCACTGAAAAAACCAAAGGTTACAGGGACGTTATAGTTAGGAATTAGCATTTAAAAAAATCTTAGAAATTCACTGAAATACCAAAGGTTACAGGGACGTTATAGTTAGGCTCAGATTTCACTCGTACAAAACCAGTGAAATTCAGCAGTTACAGTTAGCTGAGCTAACTATAACTCGCGCCCTCACAATGTACAGCTTATGACCTCACATATTATATCACTCATGACATTGTCAGAGACATCACTGATGACATCGCTGATGACATCTCAAATGACATCACTGATGACATCATCCAGTGAGTATAAGTGTTTTCAAAGAGTTTATGATTGGTAAACATATACACTAAGCTACAAAAGTTAAATTACTCTATGAGGTGTACAACTAATGAGTGATAGTATTTCTAACATATATTATCTGAGTGGGTGTCTCACTGTGTGTAAACATGTGTGAGAGGGTGTCTGTATAGGTGTGAGTGTCTGTGAGTGGCTGTATCAGTGTATAAGTGGGTGTGTGTGAGTATGTGTGTGGGTGACTTAGTGGCATTGTGAGTGGCTATATTGGTGAGTGACTCAGTGCGTCAGTGCCTGTATGAATAATTAAGTGGCTGTGTAAGTGGCTGTATGACTGGGTATGTAAGCGACTGTATGGGTGAGAGAGTGGCTATTTTAGTGGGTGTTTGGTTAAGTGAGTTGGTGTGTCAATGTCTGTATTGGAGAGTTTTTCTCTGTATGAATGGTAGTATTGATGAGTGAGCGGATGTGGAAATACTTCTAAGAATGTGTGTATGGGTATGTAAGTGGTTGTGAGTGTGTGTGAGTGAGTGTGTGAGTGCTTGTATGGTTGTGTGAGTGAGTGACTGTTTTGAGAGGGTGTATGGGTGAGTGATTGTGTGTGAATGGTTGTATAAGTGTCTGAGTAGGTGTGTGAGTAGTTGTATGGGTGAGTGTGTGGTTGTATAAGTGACTGAGTGGTTGAGTGACAGGTTGTGTAAATGGGTGCACGGGTGAGTGAGTGAGTGGGTGTATGAGTAGCTCTATGGATGAATGAGTGGTTGTGTGAGTACTTGTATGAGCCTGTTAATGGGTATGTGAATTGGTGTGAGAGTGGGTAGATGACAGGTTGTATAGGGTCATATGGGTGTATGAGTATGTGTGTCAGTAGTCCTGTGGATGATGTCATCAGTGATGTCATTTGAGATGTTAACAGTGATGTCATCAGGGATGTCTCTGACCATGTCATATGTAAGGCCATAATCAGTGCATTGTAGGGGCTTAAGTTATGTTTAGGTCAGATAACTGCAACTGCTAAATTTCTATGGTTTTATATGAGTGAAATGTGAGCCCAACTATAACGTCTATGTAACCTTTGGTTTTTACAGTAAATGTCTCTGTTTTTTTAATGTTATTTCTTAACTAAAATGTCCCTGTAACCTTTGCATTTTTCACAGAATTTCTAAGACATTTTAAATTCTATTCCCTAACAGTAACTTCAAAACTTTGAATGTGGGTGTGCTAGTGGTTGTGTAGGTTGCTGACTTTCAGTTTGAGTGAATCTATGAGTCTCTGAGTGAGTATCTGAGTGCTTATGTGGGTGTATTATTCTTTTTGAATAGCTTTATAGGACTGTGAATAGGTGTAGGACTGGTTCTATGAGTGGGCTTGGTGTGAGAGTGTCTGTATAGGTGTCTGAATGGTTGTAACAGTCTCTGTATCAGCATGTAAGTGTGCATGAGAGAATGTCTGTATGGTTATGTGAGTGGGTGTGAGAGTGTCTTTATGTGTATGTCAGTGGGTGTGAGAGTGAGTGCATGAGTATGTGAGTAGATGTAAGAGTATCTGTATGGTTGTTAGAGTGGGTGTGAGAGTGTCTGTATGGGTGTAAGTCTTAGTGTGAGAATGTATGTGTGGGTATGTCAATGGGTGTGAGAGAGTGTGCATGGGTGTAAGTGTGGCTGAGAGAGTATCTGTATGAGTGTGTGAGTGGGTGTGAGAGTGTCTGTATGTATATGTCAGCGGGCTTCATGCTTTACAAGCTCCTGATTGATTGGTGTGAGAGTCAGTGTATGAAGTCAATTGAAATAGATACATATCAAAAATTACATCCATTTGACTATCAATAAACTGTAAGAAAATCTTGGAAGTGTCACAAAGCAGCTGAAATGCAAGGACACTTAACTCCTGTCCTGTGATAGAAGCAGTAACCTACTGACATATCCACATTAAATACACTTCTGTGATATGCAGGTACACTTTCTTTAGTGCAAGCATACTAAGGTCTCTGTGTTACTTTATGGGGAGTCAAAACTATCAGTGCTCAAAACTCCAATCTCTTTACAACAGTAACCTACTGAGCTATACACATATTATGGAAGGTATACGTTCTTTGCAGCAGGTGCATTACCTCTCTGTGCTACACTATTGTGACTGCCACCAGACTAAAGTGGGAACATTAATAATGGTACTTTTAGTCCACTTACCCACTCACTTAGTCAGGTGCATTGCTTGGTCAAATAAGGAGTGCCTCAGGCTAATGGTACTGCTGCAGCAATCTGTGGACTCCTATTTGCATAAGGTGCTCAGGTTATTTGCTAATGGAGATAGGAGAGGTGTAAATACTGCTTAGTGTCTGCAGTACTGTATAGGTTGTGCTGAGAGGTGAGTAATAATTTTTAAAACAATTTTTGAGTTCCATGGTGCCTCCGCGGCACCGCAAACATAGATAGGTGAAACGCTCTGGTTTTTGTTCCAATCATGTGATCTGAATGAGCCCGCGGTTCCTATCCGCGGTTTTGTAAAAATGTTTACAATATTTTAAGTATGTAGGAGTCACTCTTTGGAAAAGTAGCATAAGGCTGGACATATTTGGAATCTGGAAATTCCTCCTGTATAGTTTTTAATAAATGTGTTTTTATGGTTTACATACACTTGCAAATCTGCTGCTCATGGCCCAATGTTCCGCTCGATGTGAAAAGAAGATCTTGACATTTCATTGGGTAATATTGGACCGCACCTAATTTTGAGCAGAACCACTTCCCAAAACAGTTATTATTGTTCTAGCAGTTGAGGGAGAAACATCTGTTTAGATATCTTCCAGAAACAGTGGTTTTGAGAATGGCTGAAGATTACAATAGCAGCTACCTGCACCAAATTGTGCCACCTGCCACAAGCTTGTCGTAGCAAAGGTGAAGGATGTCACCATTTTTTTCGTACAGGTGAAAAAGCACTGCTGTTTTTTCACATTTTATTTTCATGTAACAGATCTACAGCACCGTTGTGCTTTGGAAATGCAAAGTTTCTGCATTTAGATTTTCAGTAAAGTTCACTTCAAACTTTTTGAAGGAAAGAAATAAACAACAACAACAAAAAACTTTTACAAAAACATAGCCTAAAAAATGGTTCTTGTTTGAACCACCATTGAATCAAAGAAAGGGCTGTGTCTGACTCTTTATTATTCTGGTGTATTATGGTTAGGGCTCCCGGTTTTATGGTATTTATATTTTTGTAATTTCCATCTGTATTTATCCATAGCTATTGTTTGCTAATTTTACCTGTATTTATCCATATTTATTTAGGTTTTGTGAAAAAAGGAAGCTGAAATGTGTATATTTCTGCATTCATTTAACCAGTTAATGTGTGCTCATGCCTGACCGCCTGACAGGTTTCAATGATATATACACACTCAGATGGAAAAATTTGCACTTGTAAGAAAATATGTACATTTTAGTATTAAGGTTGTGCAAATCTACTGCTGTTTAAGGCTCTTCACTAAAATCCCTATCTTTTTTTAATCCCCTTGCCCGTCAATCTGCACAGCTATTGGCTTGGCAGTCATGGTTGACAGCATTTAGAATCACTCAAAAACAACCCAATTTCTGTTTTTAACCACAATAAATAAATACAGACAGAAACTTAATGGTTTTCTGTCTGTATTTATCTGTAAAAATCTGTAAAAACAGAAAACAGGGAACCTTAATTATGGTCTATATGGTGATAGGTGTATAAATAACTGTGCATATGGGTGTGTTAGTGTGTATATATAAGTGAGTCCCACGTTGTCTTAGTGTGTATATGAGGGAGTGTGTGAGTGTGTCAGTGAATGTATCAGTGTGTCCAGGGATGTGTTAATGTATGTTTCAGTGAGTTTCAGAGTGTGTCAGTGTGTGTACGAGTTAGTGTGTGAGTGTGTCAGTAAATGCATCGGTGTGTGCATGGGTGTGCCAGTGTATGTATTAGTGAGTACCTGGGTGTGTCAGTGTATATATGAGTCAGTGTGTAAGTGTTTTAGTGAATGCATCAATGTGTCCATGGGTGTGTCAGTGTATGTATCACTGAGTCCCAGAGTGTCTTAGTGTGTGTGGGTATGAGTAAGTGTGTTAATGAATGGGTCGGTATGTGCATGGGTGTGTCAGTGTATTGGCGTATCCCGAGGTGTCTGCATGTGAGTGTTTGAGTGAGTCAATAAGTGTGTCAGTGTGTCCATGGGTGTGTGAGTATAGGTATCAGTGTGTCCCTGTGTGTCTGACTGTATGTATAAGTGAGCGTCTGAGTGTGTCACTGAATGCTTCAGTGTGCCCATGGGTGTGTTACTGTATGTATGAATGTATCCCAGGGAGTCTGAGTGTAAGTCTAACCGAGTATGTCAGTGAATTCATCAGTAAGTCCATGGGTGTGTCAGTGTATGCATCAGTGTGTCAAAGGGTGTCTGAATGTATTTATAAGTGAGTATCTTAGTGTGTCATTGAATTCATCAGTGTGTCCAAGGGTGTGTCAGTGTATGTATTAATGTGTCCCAAGGTATCTGAGTGTGTGTATGAGTGAGTGTTTGAGGGAGTCAGTAAGTTTCTCAGTGTGTCCATGGGTGTGTCAGTATATGTTTCAGTGTGTCCTGGGGTGTCTAAGTGTATGTATGAGTGAGTGGGCGAGTATGTCAGTGAATGTATCAGTGTGTGTGTTTGGCT
The DNA here is from genome assembly GCA_963921515.1 of Calotriton arnoldi. NCBI lineage: Eukaryota > Metazoa > Chordata > Amphibia > Caudata > Salamandridae > Calotriton > Calotriton arnoldi. Next base: position 276,343 of record CAWUFW010015157.1, on the reverse strand, counting down.
GTGTCAGTATATGTAAGAGTGTGTCCTGGTGTGTTTTAGTGTATGTATGAGTGAGTGTCTGAGTATGTCAATGACTGTATTATTGTGTATTTGGTTGTATCAGTATATCTATAAGTGTGTCTTGTGGTGTGAGTGTATGTATGAGTGAGTGTGTGAGTGATTCAGCAAATGTATCAGTGTAATTTCCTGGCTGTGTCACTTATGAGTGTGTCATGGGTGTCTGGGGTATGTATCAGTGAGTGTGTAAGCAACTCAAAAACTGTATCAGTGTGTGTGTCAGTATATGTATGAGTTTGTGGCACGGTGTATAAGTGGATGCCTGGGTGTTTCAGTGCTATCAGAATATATGACTGTATACATCAGTGTGTGTCTGGATGTGTTACTATAGGTATCAGTGTGTGCCTGGGTGTCTTAGTGTATGACTTAGTGTGTACCTGAGGGTGTGAGTATATGTGTGAGGGTGTTACTGGATGTGCAAGTCTATGTTTCACTCTGTGTGTGTGTTGTAGTGTATACATAAGTGTGAGTTTGCATATTCCAATGTATACCATCAGTGTGTGCATGGATGTGCAGTATCTGTATCAGTGTTTGCCTGAGTTTGTCACTGTATGGAGTAACATCTGCCTTCTTCTCCCATTGGATGTTTTAAAGAGGGTAAAGATGTAATTAGTCACCTATATTACTGCAAAAAAATGGTTCCATTGATCTGTGCCAAAAGAGAGAAAACATAAATATAAGATATGTTACATGCTATACATTTGGATAGCACAGTTTAAGTTCCTGCAATAAAAATGTTTATGTTAATAATAAAATATTACACAGGTACAGCAATATAAAGCAATTATACATTTAATTGAAACATCTAATGTTCCCTGTTTTGCTGTTCACAGCTTTCATACTTGTACACTGTAAACAATATACTGCATTAAGCTTCATCATTGAACAGCTGGGAAAAACAATCAATTAGATTGTAGAAAAAAAACAGAATTCATAGTATGGCTCAATACTAAGTGACACTATGCATTGCACTCACTACAGCTAAAGAATAATTTATTTTAACTACAACTACTGAACTAATCTAAAGAAACATATCAGAATCTCTTGCAAGTAATCCACTTTGCAAAATATATATAAATCATTTTTGAATTTTGGAGACAGTTTTGAAGACATTCCTCTTGGTAGGCTGAATGATGATGTAAACACTAATGTTCCATGAAGAGTAAACAGTGCATAACACTTTTTAAACAATAATTCTCCTTAGAACTTTATTTGAAGAAAGAAGAAGTATGAATTTGGAAGTATGGAAAGCAATTTTTGTTTCAATGTAAGCTTTCTGTCCTTCCACTTCCCAACCCCTTCGGTGCGTCGGACGGCCCCCAGCCGTCCGACCACATGGCAAAGGGAATCCCTCTGGTGCGTGCACCAGAGGAATTCCCTTTTACCCCCAACAGCCTCAGGAGCTGGGAAAGAGCTTCCGGCTCCCGAGGCTGCAGCTTTGGTTTCCCTGAAATGTTGATCAGCACGCACGTCGCGCTGATGTCATTTCAGTTTTGCTTTCTACGTGCTCAGGGGGCTATCTCAACCCCCTGAGCATGTAGAAAGCTAAATTTGAGGTTCGCAAGTGATTCTGGGTAGGAAAACGTTGGGGGGTCCACGCAAGCCATACCTCGCTGGACTCCCTTGGGTGTCTAGTTTTCAGAAATGTGTGGGTTTGGTAGTTTCCCAAGATGGCCGCCGAGCCCGGGGCCAAAAACCCAGGTGACCATCCTTGTAAAACCAGGTTGTTTTGTGATTGGTAATTTTGATGTCTCCTCAAAACGTTTTGGGCCCTTGCCTGTCGCGGGTACTTGGCCCACCTACGCGAGTGAGGTACCATTTTTATCAGGAGACCTGGGGGAACGCTGGGTGGTAGGAAATTTGTGTCAGCTCAGTCATCCCACAACTTTCCCACACAGAAATTTGAGAAAAAAGTGATTTTTTTCAGCTAAATTTGAGATGTGCAGGTGATTCTGGGCAGGAAAACAGTGAGGGATCCACACAAGCCATACCTCCCTGGACTCCCCCGGGGTGTCTAGTTTTCAGAAATGTGTGGGTTTGGTAGGTTTCTCTAGATGGCCGCGGAGCCTGGGGCCAAAAACCCAGGTGACCCCCCTTGCAAAACCAGGTCATTTTGTGATAGGTAATTTTGATGTCTCCTCAATACGTTTTGGGCCCTTGCCTGTCGCGGGTGCTTAGGCCACCCACACGAGTGCAGTATCATTTTTATTGGGAGACCTGGGAGAACCGTGGGTGGTAGGAAGTTTGTGTCAGCTCAGTGATCCCACAACTTTCCCACACAGAAATCTGAAAAAAACGTGTTTTTTTTAGCTAAATTTGAGGTTTGCAGGGGATTCTGGGTAGGAAAGCGTTGGAGGGTCCACGCAAGCCATACCTCCCTGAACTCCCCCAGGTGTCTAGTTTTCAAACATGTGTGGGTTTGGTAGGTTTCACTAGATGGCCACCAAGCCCGGGACCAAAAACCCAGGTGACCCCCTTGCAAAACCAAGTTGTTTTGTTATAGATAATTTTGATGTCTCTTCAATACGTTTTAAAGCCCTTGCCTGTCACGGGTACTTGAGCCACCCACACGAGTGGGATACCATTTTTATCGGGAGACCTGGGGGAATGCTGGATGGTAGGAAATTTGTGTCAGCCCGGTGATCCCACAACTTTCCCACACAGAAATTTGAGAAAAAAGTGATTTTTTGAGCTAAATGTGAGGTTTGCAGGGAATTCTGGGTAGGAAAACGTTGGGGGATCCACGCAAGCCATACCTCCCTGGACTCCCCCGGGGTGTCTAGTTTTCAGAACTGTGTGGGTTTGGTAGGTTTCACTAGTTGGCCGCCGAGCCTGGTGCCAAAAACGCAGGTGAGCCCCCTTGCAAAATCAGGTCGTTTTGTGATAGGTAATTTTGATGTCACCTCGATACGTTTTGGGCCCTTGCCTGCCGCGGGTCCTTGGGCTACCCACACGAGTGAGGTATAATTTTTATCGGGAGACCTGGGGGAACGCTGGGTGCTAGGAAATTTGTGTCAGCCCGGTGATCACACAACTTTCCCACACAGAAATTTGAGAAAAAAGTGATTTTTTTCAGCTAAATTTAAGGTTTGCAGGGGATTCTGGGTAGGAAAACGTTGGGGGGTCCATGCAAGCCATACCTCCCTGGACTCCCCAGGTGTCTAGTTTTCAAAAATGTGTGGGTTTGGTAGGTTTCCCTAGATGGCCGCCGAGCCTGGGGCCAAAAACCCAGGTGACCCCTCTTGCAAAACCAGGACGTTTTGCGATAGGTAATTTTGATGTCTCCTCAATACGTTTTGGCCCCTTGCCTTTCTCGGGTACTTGACCCAACCACGCGAGTGAGGTAGCATTTTTATCGGGAGACCTAGGGGAATGCGGGGAGGGTGGAATTTTGTGGATCCACACAGATTACAGAACTTTCCATCACAGGAATGTGAGGAAAATGTTTTTTTTTTCACAAAGTTTGAGGTTTGCAGGGGATTCTGTGTTACAGGACCTGGTGAGAGCAACACAAGTCACCCCCCCTCCTGGATTCCCCTGGGTATCTAGTTTTCAAAAATATATAGGTTTGCTAGGTTTTCCTAGGTGCTGGCAGAGCTATGGTTCAAAATCCACAGCTAGGCACTTTGCGAAAAATGGGTCAGTTTTCACTGTAAAAATGTGCTGTGTCTACGTTGCGTTTTTGGCCGTTTCCTGTTGTGGGCACTAGGCCTACTCACACAAGTGAGGTACCATTTTTATAAGAAGACTTTGGGGAATGCGAGGTGGGTGGAATTTTGTGGATCCACGCAGATTCCAGAACTTCCCATCACAGAAATGTGAGGAAATTCGTTTTTTTTTACAAAGTTTGAGGTGTACAAGGGATTCTGGGTAACAGAATCCTGTGAGAGCCACTTAAGTCACCCTATCCTGGATTCCTCTGGGTGTCTAGTTTTCAAAAATGTATAGGTTTGCTAGGTTTCCCTAGGTGCCGGCTGAGCTAGGGTTCAAAATCCACAGTTAGGCACTGCGCAAAAAAAGGGTCCGTTTTCACTGTAAAAATGTGGTGTGTCCACATTGCAGTTTGGGCCGTTTCCTGTCGCGGACACTAGGCCTACCCACACAAGTGAGGTATCATTTTTATCAGGAGACTTAGGGGAACTCAGAATTGTAGAGCAACTGTTATTACCTATTGACTTTCTATGCATTTCTGCCTTCCTAATGTAAGACAATGTGTAAAAAAGAAGTCACTTTGAAAAATGTCCTACAATTCACAGGCTAGTATGGATAACCACAATTTTGGAGATGTGCAAATAGCTACTGTTTCTAAACTATATATTTTTTTCCCATTTCAGAAATACATAGGTGTCTTTGATACCTATTTTTCACTCTTTATATTTTACCAAATTAATTGTTATATACCCTGTACACAATGAAAAACCACTGCAAGACGCTGCTCAGTTATTGGCTCTGGGTTCCTCGGGTTCTTGGTGAACCTACAAGTCCTATATATCCCCACAACCAGAAAGGTCCAGCGGATGTAACAGTATATTGTTTTCAAACATCTGTCATACTTAGAAGAAGTTACAGGTAAAAACGTTGGCACAAATGGCTGTTTTTTTAACTCATTTTCAATTTTTTTTATTTTCAACTGTTAGTTTCTATAAAAGAACCTTGAAGGATCTACACAAATGATCCCTTGCTGAATTCAGAAGTCTATCTACTTTTCAGAAATGTATAACTTTCGGGATCCATTATTGCTTTCACACCCATGTCTACCAGTAACTGGAAGGAGGTTGAAAGCACAAAAAGTAGCTAAAATAGGCTATGTTCCAGTAAAATGCCAAAACTGTGTAAAAAATTATTTTGGTTTTCTGACAAAAGTCTGCTTGTCCCTGAAAGCTGGGAAGGTGATGATTTCAGCACCAGAAACCCTTTTTTGATACCATTTGCAGGGGAAAAACCAGACGCTTTCTTCTGCAGCACTTTTTCCCCATTTCTCCCCCCCCCAAAAAAATGTAGCTGTATTTTGGCTAATTTCTGGGTCCCCACCTGGGGAATCCACAAACCCTGGGTACCTTTAAAATCCCTATGATGTTGTAAGAAAAGGGCGAAAATTTGGCGTGGATACCTTATGTGGTCAAAACTTTACAAGGGCCTAAGCGCGAACTACCCCAAATGGCCCAAAAAAGGCTTAGCACAGGGGGGGGGAAAGGCCTAGCAGCGAAAGGGTTAAATTCATAGTGTAGTGTCCTGAAGTTATACGAAGTCCTTCATGAATGATGACAGCCACCGTAGTGTATGTTCTTTCAGAAATTGAAATGCGCCCTGCTTTGAAGTTTGCAATTTCTGTTTCCCTTTTACATCCATCTGCTCTGCATCATTGCAGCATTAGTATAATGTATTTTCCAGTTCTCTGTATCTGCAATGTAGACATACAATCTGATCTAAAATTTGGGCAGATCATATTTGGCTAGGCATTTTGATCAGTCTGTCAAAAGGCACAGTTTTAGATTCTGCAATGTTAAGTAGAGAAATCACTCAGAAATAAATTCAGTGGTGGATGTGAAAGAGCTATCTTCACAGGCATGGTTCCATTTGTAACTCAGTCCAAATAAGTAATCAATATTTTCTTCTTCTTCTACTAAATCTCCAAGGATGACCATTATAAATTATTTTGTATCTTGTTGAGAGTAAACATTAGTGATCTGCTACATATATCTAAAAGGTCTCTAATGCCTGAAACAGAATGTGTTACAGTTCTGTCACTCAGTAAATGTTGGAGCAAATGATACAGTACAGAACACAACCTCTTATCTGTGTTTTGAATTTGATTTACAAGATATAATAAATGAAACAGTACATTGAGAACAACATTTGCATAGCAGTTGACATCTGAACTGTTTTCCAACTGGTATCCTACAATATATCCCTTATTTTTCATTTCTTTCTTCTTAACGCCTTCTAGCTTGTCCTTGTATCCTTTCTTTTCTTGAACATCCATCAACTCTTTTGTAAGCTTCCATTTTGGACAGATTAGCCGTTTCTCAGAAATAGGATACTGACCTAAATGAGGTGCATATAGACTTCTTAACTGATTGTACTCTCTTACACAACTTGTATCAGCACTAACTTTCTTATCATCAAAAATCAACTAAGAACAAACAGGACAATGTTCTAACTCGGGATAATGCAGCATACCTTCTTTAAATACTGTACTTCCAATAGTAAAAAAGCTGTGTCTACTCTTAAACCTTGAGATTCATGGTTACAGCATATGCTAAAGACAATGGAAATTGTTACCGCCACATATATAAGTCCTTCACAAGGAAAAGACTTACAATACATCCACCAATCTACCATCACACCATCAATCTGATCAAATTTTAAGTACTTAACCTCATTCCTATTTGGAAAATTAATGAAATCAATAACTTTGCCCATAGCATAGTTTACTAACCCTTCCTCCATATTTAAATGACACTGCAAAATTACTCAACCCTTTTTACACATGTGTAAACCCTTTTCTAATCCTGCAGTCCTTGACATAGACTTCTCCAAATAATCCAATTTTGCTTGTACTTTCTCAGTTGGAAGTATTGTTACTCCCTGGTGCTCCATTTTATCGATATCTGTAATTTTCAAAATATCTTCTTCTCCAGTTTCAGCAATTGTTCATTGAAGTTGCAGCATTCTTGAAGTGTAGGCATTAAACAGGCTATGGATTTGTCTTTTTCAATGAAATTGTACATTAGTTCTGCTGCTGTGTTGTTAGATGAAAATAGTTTCTTGGTAAGTCGACTTTCCAAAGCACATTTCCCCTCTTTTGTCTTCAAATTCCACATTGGATGCCTGACTCATATTGTTCACTAGTTCCTTGTATTCGAAGTTTACCCAAATATTTATATTGCCAATACTTTCCAAAATATTTCTTGTTTCATTATGAAGAAGTGTCTTAAAAACAGGCTGTCCTTTGATGGGGGTAAGTTGCAGTAGGTCATGGAAGAGAATTAAATATTTTCCTCCAAATAGCACATCATACTCAGTTCTTAAAATCTGCTGCATTCTTAAGTGTACAAAGGCAAGCATTAAGTTTGAAACCATGCTCACCTCATCGATGATTAAAAGCTTTAGTTTCCTCAATTCTCTGGACACCTAATGACAAGCTTCATCAGATAACTTCTGGTATTCCAGTTTATTGTCATGTTCAACAGGTAGCATAAGTAGTCAGTGTAAATTAATTCCTTTAATGTTGTGTACAGCTAATTTAGTTGGTGCTGTTACTACACATGATAACTTTGATTCTGTAGTCTTCTGTAGATAAGCGATGAGAACTTTAATTAGAAAACTTTTCCCAGTGCCAGCTGGACCACTGATGTATAACAGTATTGGCTTAAATGAAGAGCATTCACATTCTTTCATCTCATGCAGAAATCCATGCTCTATTTTATCTTTTACGTCAAAATTAATTTCTTTCTGTTTGTCGTTCATATGTGCTACTAAATTTTCCAAGTCAACAGTTTCCTCTCTTACTTGTTGCATTGCAGTTTCTACCTCAAACATGGTTATAGCTGCTTCAGTTTGAATAACTGGTCATCCAAGTGGATCTTGACTCAGCGGTCCAGAACTTTGGCTGCTTTGTAAATTCTCTTTAGCTACCTCAGCAGCAATGGTTTCTTCCTTTTCCATCTCATCATTCACCATTTGCAAGTAAATTAAAAAGACTGGACACTGATTGCTGTCTTTTACAGAATTGAAAGAGTCTTCATAGCAGGTGTAGTCTCCAAATAGTTCTGATTAAGCACACCAAGGTTTGAACAGTTGCAAAACAGCCAAGTAGAAAAACTCTCTTCTGTCTGCAGTTAGGCAACTCAGTTTTCTGTGGTTAATTAAGTTTCCTTTGCTATGTCTCACCAAACAACTGTCACATCCAACTACTACATATTTCCCTTCTTCTATGTTTTCTATTACATTCCTTTTGAATCCGTAGTGTTTAAGTACTTCATATAGGCACATGTTGTCTAGGTGTTAATTCCTTTGGGGATAGTACATATCCAACATATTTTACTTCACAATATCTTTGCTTTCTGGATCAAACTCTGCTAGATACTGAATTTCTGGGAAAGACTTCAGCACCCTATTTTGTGTGCTTACAAGGACTAGACATACCAAAACATTCCCCTTGACTTTGAGAACAAACTGGCCAAGCTCAACAGGTCACAACACTCATAGAAGCCCATTTCCCATGGGAAAACATTTTCAAGCTGAAGCTGTACAATTTCCCATGTAGAGTCTTTTCTGCAGAAATCTCCTCCTCCATCTCCTTCATCTCTGTCTTCTCTGATTTTGTAATGTATCAAGTGAAGTACCGTGCAAAAGTGATGGAGTTATCTGCAACAAATTGTAGGTTGATATTTGCATTCCACATCTTAAGAATCACAGGGTTGTAGTCATTAATATACTTGGAGGTCTCTGTTCTTCTCAGGTTGTATGTGTTTTTTGGTGATTTCCATGTCAATGTATGTCTGTCTGCAGACTTAAAGCTGTTCACTCTTCCTTGAGAAATGACAGGTCATAGGAATCCAAATCAACATCTTGTGTAAATATTTCCTTTGCATCTGTATTTTCGACAACAGTACTTCCCACATCTATGAGTTTGAAAGTGTAGAATTTGTCTCAAGCCCCTTTCACCACCCTATTTTGGGATGGCATATTTCACATACTATTGTATGAAAGACAAGACAGACTCATCATCGTCTTTTCCAAACTTTGGTGCATCGTTTATCCATAACAGCTTGTGAATATGAAGAGCACCTCTTTTTGCCAAAAGAAATCAGTAACTTCACCAAGGGGAGGATTAGTATTGTTGCAGATAAAAGACATCTTGGCTTGAAACCTGTGGTTAAGATATGTGCAAATATTAGTGGGATCCAATGAGAAAAGTTCTCCAGCTATCTCTACATTGATGTCTTTAATTTTAGAGTTTGCATCTCGAAAAATTCAAGCAGGTCATTTAAGGTGTACGTAGCACAGTGTCAGAAACCACGTAGGTGCACTTAGATTTCACAACATACATTTCAGTTCTCCATGATGGCAATACCAATCCTCGTTGGTGCCACATTGGCACGTCATCAAATTAAGCAAGATGTACTCCAATTTTTCACACTTCACATGAACTTTGTCAACAAACTCCCTTGCAAACAGATATTGAAGATTAACTCCTGTCTTCAGTATATGGTTAACAACACATGAAAGCACAGACAAGTCATTCTCAAATAGAAGATGAAAAATGTACGGAAAATGTACGGAATGCACTGGCAAAATCTTGGATCCTCTGAATATAATAGTGTTGACCGGTTTCCAGCTACTGGTATCTGTACAGGGCGCTCATCATAGGGCCCGCCTGCTCCAGTGGGAAATAGTTGGGAAAAACCGCAAGCCTCTAAGGTTTTTTCCCACACGCTTATGGAAGTTCCTTTTGCTTCTTTCATTTGAAAGAGATCAATAGCATTACTAACAATTTCATTTGATTGCAGAGGATGGATGTTATAGTGTTCATAAATTTGTTCTGATCTCAAATGATCCACCTTTTTAATCTGACCACTTGATGGCAATGTTTCTTCCTCCATATGTGCTATATCTTGAACATCCGCTTTGTACAATGAATATTATTTTCTAACAGATAAAATGTTGCTTTTTTTACTTTTCTAACATCCAGTAACTCTTGCCATATTTTTTACTCTTCTTAGGGACACCATTTACTAGAATAATAAGTGGTTCATCCAAATCTCTCAGTCCCCCTACAGTTTCAATATTCTTTTTGAAATCTAATTGCAAGTATACAACTCAGCCTTTAAGACTTTGCAGAAGCTCTGTTGGAAGTAATCTTCCAGTTTTAGGTTCCATACGCACAACAGCTTGGAAAGGATGTATACATTGTATAAGAATTGATTCGTAAACATTTAAATCTTAAAGTTCTTATGGAATTTAAACTAATTCTTACTTGTTATGCACTGCTCTAGCTGGCATTTTATTATCCTCTAACCATATCAAAGCAGTACTTACATATAATTTGCTCTATGCTCAAATCAAACTGCTCTTCTACAAATAAATAAACAGCAAACTCATGCCACTTATCTCTGTTCTGCTGATATTATTTTGAGTACCCAATCACATTGCGACTTTGGCTTTTGTAGTGAGTGCATCAACAACAAATACAAACACAGTTTGATTTTTCAGAATAAACTGTGTTAAACTTTGGAACCTCTTGTGCAAAGTTTCCAGTACTAATTCCTGTATTCTCTTTCTCTACACATCAAGTAATCAACTCTTCCTTTTCCCTAGACTCCTCCTGAGGACCAAATAAATGAAACTGAATATCTTCACAAACTTTGTCTAGCTTTTGTACTACACCATGCAGTAGGCTTCAATTCATCTCTCCTTAACATAAAGCAGGATTTTTGTATAGTAAAGCATCCTAAACAAATTTTGTATTTTGCAGCTAACATCCCGAAATGATGAAAGGTGCTTTGGCACACTCTCTTTGATAGACATGTATTCGCATGTCCCTGTAAATTTCTATACTTCCTCCCCTTGCATGAATCTAATCCTTGCAAAATGAAATTTCCTGTTTCATACTTCTGCATGGAAACTCTTGCATAAAAGTCCTTAATAAATCAATTTGATTCCTGATGAACAACGCAAATACTACTGCAATCACATTTGTATACTGGGGCCTGTCTATGCCTTCCTTGCATGTCTTCAGCTATCACTTTTTCTACATTCCTAGGAACCATCTCTTATTTTGCATTGCAACAGGAGTACCACCTTTTTCCTCATAACAACGGCCACTTAAATCAACTGCATGCTCTACTGTGTTCTCTTGGAAATAGCTTTCCTCCTTAAAATATAGTTCTGTCCTAGAGGTATGCTTCTATTCACCTTTAAAAATCTTGCAAAAATTATTTGTGTTAATAAGACTTTTCTAAGGATTTTTTCTTCATACAAAACACTGTTTTGTCTAGTGTCCTCATTCTTTTCAATATTACAATAAATAGTTTCCTCTTCAAAGAAAACACTTTCTCAACAGCAGACTCAATCTGTTACTTTTTCTTATGTGCAGCACTACACCTCTTATATTTCTTCATCCTTTGTAGCAAATTCTGTATTACTTAAGTCGGAAACATTTTAGCTCATAACTCCTTAAACTGTTTCTGTCTCCTTGACAAACACTCTGTTTTCTTAGAACATTTCCTACTGTCAGAAACATGTACGCCTTCCTTTTTGCCAGTTGAACAGAAAATTCAATTTCTAGATAACACTTTACCCTCATTCTGAATTTTCCGGCATATTGTTTTTAAAAACTACTCGGTACACTTACCAGCTTCTCTTTTTTTCTTTTGGACATTCTCCGCCTCATTTTCTTTTTTCCTCTCAGTTTGAAGTTTGTAAAAGTGTTTCCTCTGTTTCTTCCTTCTTTGTTTCTTGTCAGGCATTCTAAATTGTCTTTTTTAAATACAAGTGGATTTCTAGAACATAAATATAGAATACATTAACCTCTACAACACATAGTATTAAATTAGCTACTTTAAGCAAGCAACTAACTTCTTAGGTGGTGATTTCAGGTACTAAAAGGTTTTATAAGTCTTTCAGTATAGATCTATAAATGCATGTGTTAGTGTATGTATAAGAGTGATAAGAGTGTGCTTGAGTGTGTCAGTGTATACTTTAGTGTATGTCTCTGTGTTGTAGTGATAACATAATTGCTTGGCTGTGTCAGTGTATGCATGAGTAAGTACCTAGCTTTGTCAGTGCATGTATGAGTGTGCCTCTGAGTGTGTCAGTGTATGCATCAGTCTCTGATTGAATAGGTCAGTGCATGCATCAGTGTGCTCTGGGTGTCTCACTGTATGCATAAGTGTGTCATTAGCTGTGTTACTGTATAGATGAGTATGTGCCTGAGTGTGTCACTATATCCATCAGAATTAGCTTGGATATCTATATATAGGTGTGTGCCTGGGTGTCCTACTGTATGCATCAGAATGTATCTGGGTGTGTCAGCTCATGCATCACTCTCTGCCTGGGTGTGTCAGTGTATGGATCAGTGTGTACCTGGGTGTGTCAGTGTATGCCTACGTTTGTACCCGGGTCTGTTAGTGTATGCATGAGTGTGTGCCTGGGTGTGTCAGTGTATACATAAGTATGCTTTTGGATGTCTTATTGTATGCGTGAGCCTGGCTGTGTTAGTGTACACATGAGTGTGTGCTTGAATGTTAGTGTATGGATCAGTGGGTGCATGGGTGTGCTACTGTATAGTTTAGAGTGTCTCTTGGTGTTTTAGTGTATGCATGAGTGTATACCTACCTATGGCCTACCCTAGGGTCACTTATATATAGACAACAGGGAGCTTAAGGCTTGGCAATGGATTTTAAATGCCTACTCAACCTGGTAGTACGCCAGTGCACACAGACTGTGTAGTAGCAGGCCAAAGACATTTTTGAAAGGTTACTTGTCTCAATAGCATGAGTAAGAATAGCCTCACGTCAGGATATGCCTAAATAGGTGTATCAGTCCTTCCCTAGGTGTGTCACTAGAGGTGTAAGTTACTATGCAGGTATGTCACTGGCTGGCTTAATACCTATACGTCTGTATATATGTATGGATGGCTGACTTCGTTGTATCAGTACTTGGGTACATATGTAAGTAACTTTATTAGTCCCTCTGTGTATGTGTCACTAGATGTGTACGTAACTATATTGATAAATGACTGGGTCTCGTATAGGTTTCTAAATGTCTATATAAGTGCCCGTATGGATTGTTTACTGGCTGTGATAGTGAACATTGGGGTGTGTATATATATATATATATATATATATATATATATATTATCTACTGGCGGTCGCCAGTAGATAGTTATAGTTAGGACCTATTTTCCATAGGAAATTCACAACATTCTATTTCCAATAACTTTGGCGCCGGTTGATGAATCTTTGTGAAATTTTCAAAACTTGTGGGGCGCTCCAGTCCGCTCCTAACCTGAAAGTTTCGGGGTGATTCACCAAGCGGGGGCCCGAGAAAAAAGGGGGTCCCAAAACGTGTTTTCCCCATGCAATTTTCCATAGGAAACTTTAGACACGGCTACAGCCCGAACTGCTGAACGGAATTACACCAAATTTGGCAAAGAGGTAGGTCTTGGTTCACAAAGAACCCTTTTTATTAAATGGTGTAAATCCGTTCAGTAGTTGCTGAGAAAATCAAAAGTAAAAACACATATATATTTATGTCCGCGGAGGATCCGCGCACCCTGCAGATTGGGATCCGCGCACCCTGTCGATCACGAGCTGCATTGTAATTGGTTGTGAACACTCTAAACCAGGAACTGTTGGTAGCCATCTTGTGCCTCGGTAGAAGCGAGGCACAAGATGGCAGTAAAATGAAGGCGTAAAGAAGAAGAGGGGGCAGGGTTGAAATACCTTGACCCCGTAGGTCTGCTTAGGGGGTCCTAGAAGGACTTCTAGGGCTAAAAAAAGCATTTTTTTTTTAAACGCCGCGATACGCGTAGGGTGCGTGGATCCAGCCGCGAAATTGAAAAAAAGGAAGCGCGGGCTCCCGCGCTTCATTTAATTAAAGCCCCCGGGTGGGCCAGGTCCCGGGGGCATGTGAAAAAAAATTGTGGGGGGGGGCTAATCCCCCCCCACACAGCCCCGGGGACCGCCACCCCCCGGGGCTTTTAAAAAAATTAATTTAACCTGTGTGGGGGGGCTCGAGCCCCGGGGACCGCCACCTCCCCGGGGCACTAAATATTCAAAATAGGGGGCCCGTTACGGACCCCCAAGCCCCGGGGACCACCACCCCCCAGAACTTTACATTAAGTGGGAGGGGGGCCACGCGGCCCCCCTCCTGGAGCCAATGATGGCCCTGGGGACCGCCACCCCCCAGAGCTGGCTCCTGCAGTGTCTCGGGGTGCCCACCCCCGGGACACTGCTGTTTGTTATGGCAGGGTGGGAGCCTCGTGGCTCCCGCCCTGCCATAGCAAACTTGGTTTGGATTTTGAAAGAGAGAGCAGGGAAACCTGCTCTCTCTTTCAAAATGCAAACCAGATTGCTTTTCCACACGGGGAGCTGCATGTTAGGAGCTCCCCATGTGGAAAAGCAATGCCGGCTCCCGAAGGACGTGGGGAGCCGGCGGGACCGTGGGGGCATTGGGGCTCCCCCCACGGTCTCCATCATTATGTATAGGCCCCGGGGGATGGGGTCCCCGGGGAAAATATAAATTAGTGGTAGGAGCTAAAAAAAAAATTACGGAAAAATTTGGAGTTGCGACTCCAGCGCGGCGCTCAGCGCGGCCCCCTGGTGTGAACGAGTTGGGTGCGTGACTCCCAGCACGGCCCCCTGGTGTGAACGCGTTGGGTGCGCAACTCCCAGCGCAGCCCCCTGGTGTGAACGCGTTGGGTGTGCAACTCCCAGCCCGGCCCCCTGGTGTGAACGCGTTGGGTGCGCGACTCCAGAACGCGTTGGGTGTGCGACTCCCAGCACGGCCCCCTGGTGTGAACGCGTTGGGTGCGCGACTCCAGAACGCGTTGGGTGCGCGACTCCAAACAAAAAAATTATAATATTTTTTAAATATACATCAAGCTTATATGTTTATATCTTGGGTGGCTCTAAAAAGAGCCCTTGTGTTTATTGAGAGATTTTGGTACCTACAAGTAAGTACCTATGCAGAGTCTAAAGATGTTGAGAAAGACTCTGTTACCCTCATCTGTAAAATGTACACCATCTCTCCTATAGATGCCATCCATATTAAAACGCAGATTGTTGTTGTAAATGGACCCCATCCTATAATCTCTGAGATAAGCAGAAACAGCTTTATTGACATGTTTCCTAGCTTTCTCAATCTGTGGACAAAATTGATTGGACCAGTTCCATTCCTGTCTTTGGCATATGTTAGAATAGACAAAGGCAGTTTGGGGGAAAAGTGACATCAATTCTCCAAAGGTGTCCTTCATAAGCATTTCCAGACCTACCCCAGTCAAAGTGCCTAGGTCATTGTCACCACAGTGCACAATTATGAGGTCAGGGTGTTGGAGATGCAAAAAGGATTTAACCAATGGCATCAATTGGTGCCACTTTAATCCTCTCTGTCCAATCCATTTAATGTCTACATTTGGCAAAGCTAAATCTTTGTCAATTCCTCTGCTTTCAGCATACCTTTTGCTCCAGAAAATATAGCTGTGTTCCACAATCCACACTCTAAGCATCTTGAAGGGAGGTCTGGATGCACTCAGAAGATGTCTGTATGTGAAATGGGCAGTTTGAAAACTAAGATTTTTCTAAAATGGTGGATAAGATGCAGTTTTAAAAAAGAAGAGAAATGATTGGCTGTTTAAGAACATTATAGACTGAAAAATAGGGTGCATGTTTCTGTGTTTTAAAAGCATGTTTCTTATTGGTTAGTAAAAACTGTTTGAAAGGAACATTAGATAGGATAAGCTGATATTTTGAGAAGCCAAGCACACTTGCTGTTTGATTTTGCAACATTGTGTGCTGAACTTGTGACCTGTGTGTTCAGTTGAGTGTTCCATGAACTGTTACTATGGTAACAGGCATTAAGCAGAACGGGGGTAGGGTTGAAAGTTATGTCAATTGGAAAGGGTTGAAATGTGTAACCAATAGAAATGTGTGTTAGCTTTTGAATTAATGTGGGAAGCAATGTGATTTGATATTTACGTGTATATGTGTGCAGAATGAGAGGGAAAGTTTGCCATTTTTTGGTTTTGCTAAGACAAGTACACTACAGACATTGTGTGCATAAGAAAATCTGGTGTGTGATTCAGATACTTCTTAATCTACAAATCAATTTGAAAGGTGAGTTATTAATTTGTGAGGTATTGTATGTGGTGCCTTTGTTTTTAATTAGACTACTGTGTTTCTCCTGCTAAAGTCCAGGGAATAGTCTTGCTTGTCTAGAATCACACTGTGAGTCTGTGTGCATTTGTGCAACCATTGTGACAGAAGCATGTGGTTAATTCATGTCTTTGCTGACACATAACTGCTTAAAAACCTATCCTGTTGTCAAGTTTCAGTAGTATTAGAACCCAGTCACTGCTTATGGATTCGCAGAATGATTCAGGCATTGACACTAGCAGTGCTGTTGTGAAATGTGTAGAATGTATGCAGTCACCTAACCCCTTCCAGACTAGTGCGTCTCTTCTGCTAAAGTCCAGGGAATAGTCTTGCTTGTCTAGAATCACACTGTGAGTCTGTGTGCATTTGTGCAACCATTGTGTCAGAAGCATGTGGTTACTTCATGTCTTTGCAAACACATAAGTGCTTAAAAACCTATACTGTTGTCAAGTTTCAGTAGTATTAGAACCCAGTCACTGCTTATGGATTCGCAGAATGAGTCAGGCATTCATACTAGCAGTGCTGTTGTGAAATGTGTAGAATGTATACAGTCACCTAACCCCTTCCAGACTAGTGCGTCTCTTCTGCTAAAGTCCAGGGAATAGTCTTGCTTGTCTAGAATCACACTGTGAGTCTGTGTGCACTTGTGCAACCATTGTGACAGAAGCATGTGGTTAATTCATGTCTTTGCTGACACATAACTGCTTAAAAATCTATCCTGTTGTCAAGTTTCAGTAGTATTAGAACCCAGTCACTGCTTATGGATTCGCAGAATGATTCAGGCATTGACATTAGCAGTGCTGTTGTGAAATGTATAGAATGTATGCAGTCACCTAACCCCTTCCAGACTAGTGCATCTCTTCTGCTAAAGTCCAGGGAATCGTCTTGCTTGTCTAGAATCACACTGTGAGTCTGTGTCCACTTGTGCAACCATTGTGACAGAAGCATATGGTTTCTTCATGTCTTTGCTGACACATAACTGCTTAAAAACCTATCCTGTTGTCAAGTTTCAGTAGTATTTGAACCCAGTCATTGCTTATGCATTCGCAGAATGACTCAGGCATTCACACTAGCAGTGCTGTAGTGAAATGTGTAGAATGTATGCAGTCACCTAACCGCTTCCAGACTAGTGAGTCTCTTCTGCTAAAGTCCAGGGAATAGTCTTGCTTGTCTAGAATCACACTGTGAGTCTGTGTGCACTTGTGCAACCATTGTGACAGAAGCATGTGGTTACTTCATGTCTTTGCTGACACATAACTGCTTAAAAACCTATCCTGTTGTCAAGTTTTAGTAGTATTAGAACCCAGTCACTGCTTATGCATTCGCAGAATGATTCAGGCATTCAGACTAGCAGTGCTGTAGTGAAATGTGTAGAATGTATGGAGTCACCTAACCCCTTCCAGACTAGTGCGTCTCTTCTTCTAAAGTCCAGGGAATAGTCTTGCTTGTCTAGAATCACACTGTGAGTCTGTGTGCACTTGTGCAACCATTGTGACAGAAGCATGTGGTTAATTCATGTCTTTGCTGACACATAACTGCTTAAAAATCTATCCTGTTGTCAAGTTTCAGTAGTATTAGAACCCAGTCACTGCTTATGGATTCGCAGAATGATTCAGGCATTGACATTAGCAGTGCTGTTGTGAAATGTGTAGAATGTATGCAGTCACCTAACCCCTTCCAGACTAGTGCGTCTCTTCTGCTAAAGTCCAGGGAATAGTCTTGCTTGTCTAGAATCACACTGTGAGTCTGTGTCCACTTGTGCAACCATTGTGACAGAAGCATGTGGTTTCTTCATGTCTTTGCTGACACATAACTGCTTAAAAACCTATCCTGTTGTCAAGTTTCAGTAGTATTAGAACCCAGTCATTGCTTATGCATTCGCAGAATGAGTCAGGCATTCACACTAGCAGTGCTGTAGTGAAATGTGTAGAATGTATGCAGTCACCTAACCGCTTCCAGACTAGTGAGTCTCTTCTGCTAAAGTCCAGGGAATAGTCTTGCTTGTCTAGAATCACACTGTGAGTCTGTGTGCACTTGTGCAACCATTGTGACAGAAGCATGTGGTTACTTCATGTCTTTGCTGACACATAACTGCTTAAAAACCTATCCTGTTGTCAAGTTTTAGTAGTATTAGAACTCAGTCACTGCTTATAGATTCGCAGAATGATTCAGGCATTGACACTAGCAGTGCTGTTGTGAAATGTGTAGAATGTATGCAGTCACCTAACCCCTTCCAGACTAGTGCACCTCTTCTGCTAAAGTCCAGGGAATAGTCTTGCTTGTCTAAAATCCCACTGTGAGTCTGTGTCCACTTGTGCAAGAATTCTGACAGAAGCATGTGGTTACTTCATCTCTTTCCTGACACATAACTGCTTAAAAACCTATCCTGTTGTCAAGTTTTAGTAGTATTAGAACCCAGTCACTGCTTATGCATTCGCAGAATGATTCAGGCATTGACACTAGCAGTGCTGTTGTGAAATGTGTAGAATGTATGCAGTCACCTAACCCCTTCCAGACTAGTGAGTCTCTTCTGCTAAAGTCCAGGGAATAGTTTTGCTTGTCTAGAATCACACTGTGAGTCTGTGTCCACTTGTGCAACCATTCTGATAGAAGGATGTGGTTACTTCATCTTTTTGCTAACACATAACTGCTTAAAAACCTATCCTGTTGTCAAGTTTTAGTAGTATTAGAACTCAGTCACTGCTTATGGATTCGTAGAATGATTCAGGCATTCATACTAGCAGTGCTGTAGTGAAATGTGTAGAATGTATGCAGTCACCTAACCCCTTCCAGGCTAGTGAGTCTTTGTAATTGCACTTCTCCAATCAGCCATCCAGCACCTTGTACTAATCCATTCAATGCGTCAAAACCCAAACACTTATAAATTCACCCAGGCACTCTCTTTGCAGTACTGTAATCATTGAGTCAGTACCCAAGTAGTCATCCAGTGACCCAGGCCTTTACACATGCAGTGCTACAAACCCCTGTCCACTATGCATGCAGTCCTCTAACCACCTACACACTTGTCTTTCACACTTTCAATTACTCAGGTCGTACCCATACACTCCAGCAAACACCCTGTCACTCTCCATGCTTTCCTCCAGTCAACGATCCAGCACCATGTACTAATCCATTCACTGCGTCAAAACCCAACCACGTATAAATTAATCCAGGCACTCTCTCTGCAGTACTCTAATCATTCAGTCAGTACCCAAGTACTCATGCAGTGACCCAGGCCTTAACACATGGACTGCTACAAACCCTTCTCCAATACGCATGCAGTCCTCTAACCACCTACACACTTGTCTTTCACACCTTCAATTACTCAGGTAGTACCTATACACTCCAGCAATCACCCTGTCACTCCGCCTGCACTCCTCCAATCAGCCATCCAGCACCATGTACTAATCCATTCACTGCGTCAAAACCCATACACTTATAAATTCACCCAGGCACTCTGCTTGCAGTACTCTAATCATTCAGTCACTACCCAAGTAGTCATGCAATGACCCAGGCCTTAATACATGCACTGCTGTAAACTCCTGTCCACTATTCATGCAGTCCTCTAACCACCTTCACACTTGTCTTTCACACCTTCAATTACCCAGGCAGTACCTATACACTCCAGCAATCATCCTGTCACTTCCCATGCACTCCTCCAGTCAGCCATCCAGCAGCATGTATTAATTTAAACACTGTGCCAAAACCCAAACACTTATAAATTCACCTAGGCACTCTCCTTGCAGTACTCTAATCATTGAGTCAGTACCCAAGTACTCATACAATGACCCAGGTCTTAGCACATAGACTGCTCCAAACCCCTATCTACTACGTATGCAGTCCTCTAACCATCTACATATATGTCTTTCACTCTTTCAATTCCCCAGGCAGTATCCATACACTCCGGCAAACACCCTGTTACTCCCCATGCACTCCTCCAGTCAGCCATCCAGCACCATGTAGTAATCCAAACACTGTGCCAAAACCCAAACACATTTACATTTACCCAGGCAGTCTCCTTGTAGTACTGTAATCATTCTTTCAGTACCCAAGAACTCATGCAGTGACCCAGACCTTAACACATGGACTGTTACAAACCCCTCTTCAATATGCATGTAGCCCTCTAACCACCTACACACTTGTTTTTCACACCTTCAATTACTCAGGTAGTACCCATACACTCCAGCAAACACCCTGTCACTCCCCATGTATTTGTCCAGTCAGCCACCCAGCACCATGTACTAATCCAAACACTGCGCCAAAACCCAAACACTTATAAATTCACCCAGCACTCTCCCTGCAGTACTCTAATCATTCAGTCAGTACCCAAGTACTCATTCAATGACCCAGGCCTTAGCACATAGACTGCTTCAAACCCCTATCCACTATGCATGCAGTCCTCTAACCACCTACACACTTGTCTTTCACACCTTCAATTCCCCAGTCACTATCCATACACTCCAGCAAACACCCTATCACTCCCCTTGCACTCCTCTAGTGACCCATTCAGCAACATGTACTAATCCATTCACTGCGCCAAAACCCAACCACTTATAAATTCACCCAGGCACTCTCCTTGCAGTACTCTAATCATTCAGTCAGTACCCAAGTACTCATGCAGTGACCCAGGTCTTAACACATGCACTACTACAAACCCCTCTCCCATACGCATGCAGTCCTCTAACCACCTACACACTTGTCTTTCACACCTTCAATTACTTAGGTAGTACCTATACACTCCAGCAATCACCCTCTCACTCCCCATGCACTTCTCCAATCAGCCATCTGGCATCATGTACTAATCCATTCACTGCGTCAAAACCCAAACACTTATAAATTCATCCAGGCACTCTCCTTGCAGTACTCTAATCATTCAGTTATTACCCAAGTACTCATGCAGTAACCCAGGCCTTAACACATGCACTGCTACAAACTCTTGTCCACTATGCATGCAGTCCTCAAATCACCTTCACACTTGTCTTTCACACCTTCAATTCACCAGGCAGTATCCATACACTCCAGCAAACATCCTGTCACTCCCCTTGCACTCCTCCAGTGACTCATTCAGCACCATGTACTAATCCATTCACTGTGCCAAAACCCAACCACTTATAAATTCATCCAGGCACTCTCCTTGCAGTACTCTAATCATTCAGTTAGTACCCAAGTACTCATACAGTGAGCCAGGCCTTAACACATGCACTGCTACAAACTCCTGTCCACTACGCATGTAGTCCTCTAACCACCTACACACTTGTGTTTCACATCTTCAATTACCCAGGCAGTACCTATACACTCCAGCAAACACCCTGTCACTCCCTATGCACTCCTCCAGTCAGCCATCCAGCACCATGTACTAATCCAAACACTGCGCCAAAACCTAAACACTTATAAATTCACCCAGGCACTCTCCTTGCAGTACTCTAATCATTCAGTCAGTACCTAAGTACTCATACAATGTCCCAGGCCTTAACACATGCACTGGTACAAACCCTTGTCCATTACACATGCAGTCCTCTAACCACCTAAACACTTGTCTTTCACACCTTCAATTACAATTTCAATTAGTGATTACAAAAGAAAGTGCTTAAATGGTTTTTATATACAATGTGTTTTTTTAGTAATAGAAAAGTATAATTTATAGATTTATTAAAATAAATTTATATATATTTATTTTTTACAGATATTGTTTATCATCATTAAAATAAACTTATCATGCCTAAAAAAACAGAAAAGAGAAAAGGACAGAAAAAGGACTATTATTTGAAGAAAAATCAACAAGTATTGGATGACCAACAACATGTGGGGAAAAACAATAAGTCTTCCGGTAAGAGAACAAAACAATTTATTAAAAAACTTTCAAAGCCTAGAAACAGTGTGCAGATTGTGGAAAATACAAAAAATGCTTCGACTAGAAAAAAGAATATGAATAAAAACAATAGAAAAAATGGGAATTTACATTCAAAAGACACAATGTATGGTAAAAGAAGGCAGAGTCAGTATAAAGAAATCAGAAAAAAGATTTTTTATAATAGAGTTGTTCTTAATTTGTTGAAAGATGTGAGGAAATATAAAAAAAGAGCACTATTTTATAAAAAGAAGAAGCATATTGAAATTCGAGTTGAAAAGGCTTTTGAATTAAAAAGGAAATTATTCATTTTAGTTTTAAACAGAATTCGATCACTAGATAAACCAATCCATTTTATGAAGGCCAAAAGTAAGAAGAAAAGAGTAATTAACAGAACTAATTTTTGTGATATTTTTTGGGGTGAATGGAAACACAGTTCAAGTTCAGAGCCTTTCTTTAATGAAGAGAGTTATTTTCAGACCAATAATTTATTGCATGCAGTTGATACCAGTGGCCGAGCTTATGAGGTTAGAAATGGTTGTCCAATTGACAAAGAGAAGATGGTTCCCAGAAATGTAGAAGAAGTGATAGCTGATGAAGTTCTAGGGAGACGTCCTAAAGCCCCAGTGTATACTTGGGATTGCAGTAGTATTTGTAGTATACGACAGGAATCTATTGATATTTTACGCAATTTCTTACGAGAATATAGTAAAAAAAAGTGTTAAACAAAAGATTAAGATGTTGCAAGGACTAGATCCTTGCAGAGTGAGAAAAAATACTGCTTTGCAAGGTCATTCTCTGGCTTGTCTTTCTAGAAAAGTATGTCAAAATGTTGTTCATCATTTTAGGATGTTAGCAGTACATCATTCTCAAATGCGGAAGTTAGTCAGAAGATTGCATTACGCAAAAAGTCCAGCAATAATTTTAAATGAGTTGAACAGTGCTCTTTTGCGTGGGTCTGTATCAGATGTAAAGAAGGTTTGTGATGAAATCGGGTTTCGTTACTTTGGTCCTGAACAAGAGAGTGCAGAAACTGACACATTAATAGAAGAAGATGTTGAAGAGAATGTGGAACATACTACTACAAAAAAGTTTGAAGAACAAATTACAAAGTTTAAGGTGATTTCAAGTGAAAGGCCAAATTATTCTTGTATTTGTTGCCGACGAACTCACTATAAAAATCAGACTAGGACTGTTGATCTATATTTAAAAAGTGAAAGAGAAAATAATGATAAGTGGAAGGAATTTTCAACTTATTTGTTGGTAGAGAATTGCTTTGATTTGGGTTCTGATCAGCGTATTTGTAAATATTGTTATAACAAATTAGACGAGAATAAAATGCCTGCTAGAGCTGTCCATAATAATCTAGAGTTGGTAACTATTCCTCCAGAACTGATAGATTGAAATACGTATGAGTCTATTCTGATTCAATGTGTGCACCCATTTCAGGCTATTGTTCGTATGGAACCTAAAACAGGTAAATTGTATCCTACAGATTTACAGAGAGGATTAAAAGGAAGAGTTGTATATTTACCTCTAGATTTAAAGAAAAATATTGAAACTATTGGTGTACAAAATGTAGAAAGTGAACCACTAGTTATTCTAGTTAATGGTGTTCCTACTAAGAGTAAGAAAATCTGGCAAGAATTAGTGGATGTTAGGAAAGTGCAAAAGGCAACATTATATCTGATAAAAAACAATGATTACTACAAAAATGTGTATGTGGAAGAAGAAGAAATACTTTTAGGAGATGATACTGAAACGTCAACTGGTCAAATTGAAAAAGTGGACATGTCCAAAAGTGAAGAAATCTATGAACATTATAGTGTACATCCACTTCATTTGAAAGAAGTGATGGGGAATACTATTGAATTATTCCAAATGAAAAAAGCAAAGGGTACTCCCATGAGTGTATGGGAGAAAAGTTTGGAAGCTCGTTGTTTTCCGCAGCTGTTTCCAACTGGAAAAGGTGGACGATATGATGAACGATCAGTGCAGATTCCTGCATCTGAATATCGAACAACAAGATTGTATGCAGAAGATTCAAGATTTCGACAATGTATCCCTTATATATTTCATCTTTTGTTTGAGAGTGACTTGTCTGGACTTTCATATGCAGTCAACCACATATTGAAAACAGGAGTAAATCTTCAAAATGTTTCAGCAAAGGAATTTATGGATAAAGTACATCAGAGAGATGATCATTTAGAATCTCAGCTGATTAATTTGATGGTATGTCAGCGTGGTACTAATGAATATTGGTATCGTCGTCATGGAGAACTTAAATGTATGCTAAGGAACTTAGGAACTCCTACGTGGTTTCTTACCCTAAGCTGTGCTGAATACGCTTGGGATGATTTACTTGAATTTCTTCGAGAGGCAAATTCAAATCTAAAAAATATTGAATACAAGACACCTGGAGAATTGTGCTCTTTGGATCCTGTTAATGTATGCAGATATTTCAATCATAGGTTTGAAGCTATGATGTCTTTTATCTGCAATAAAAAGAATCCTCCTCTTGGAGAAGTTGTAGATTTTTGGGAGAAAGGAATATCAAGCTAGAGGTGCTCCTCATATACATATGCTATTATGGATTAAGGATGCACCTAAATTCGGAACTGATTCAGATGACACTGTTTTGTCTTTTATTGAAGAATATGCGACATGTGCTATACCAAAAAGAACAGATGAAAACACTTTAAGGCAACAAGTGTTACGATTCCAAAGTCATCGATGTGGAAAATACTGTCGACGAAAGTACAAGTCTAAGGAAAAGTTTTACACCAAATTTCGTTTTGGATTTCCACGTCCTGTAATAGCCAAAGGAAGAGTAAACAGTTTTATGTCAGCTATGAGACATACCATCACTAGAAAATCTCCCAAAAATACATACAATTTGAGAAGAAGTGAAGAATCAAAATATATCAATGATTATAATCCAGTTATTCTCTCAATGTGGAATGCTAATATGGATATTCAGTATGTTGCGGATAATTCCATTGCTGTTGCCCGGTATGTGACATCTTATATAACAAAATCTGAAAAGACGGAGTTAAAAGAAATGTGGGAAGAAATTTCTCACGAGAAGAGTCTTAGTAAGAAATTATACAGTTTCAGTTTGAAGATGTTATCCCATCGAGAAATTGGAGCGTATGAATGCTCAGATCGGTTATCATCTGCAAGTTTATACTCAAAATCTAGAAGAATCATTTGGGTGAGTCTAGGTCTTGCTGCAACGCGAAATCGAGTACTTAAATCTGTACAAGAAATCGAATATTTAGCAGAAAAAGATCCAGAAAGTACAGATATTGTCAAAATAAACATGTTGGACACATATTATCCAAACAGAAGTCATCATCTTGAGAACATATGTCTCTATAAAGTGCTGCAATACTACACTTTTAAACGGAATACTACAGAAAAGATAAATGATGCAAAATATGCAGTGATTGGTTCCGAAGGATGTTTGGTGAAACAAAGGAAAGGAAATTTGATTAATCACAGAAAACTGAGTTGTGATACTCAAGACAAAAGGGAATTTTACTATTTAGCACTTTTGCAACTCTTCAAACCGTGGCATACAGAATTGGAATTACTTGGAGATTTTCAGAGCTATGAAGATTCCTTCAATGCTTGTAAAGATACCATAGAATGTACAGTTTTTGCAAATTATCTAAAAATGTTGAACGATGAAATTGATCAAGAAGCTACTATTGCAGCTGAGATTGCTAGAGACAGTTCTCAAGACAGTCAAAGTTCTGCTCCACTGAGTCAAGATCCACTAGGACAACCAATTCTTGAAAATGAAGTGGCAATCGCGATGAATGAAGTGGAAACAGCAATGCATCAAGCTCAAGAAGACATTATGGACTTAGGAAACTTGAAAGAACAACTAAATGTTGAACAGAAAGAAATATATCAGCAAGTGAGACAACAGATTGACCATGGATTTCTTCATGAAAAGAAAGAATGCACATGCACATCATTTCAACCTATCCGAATGTATGTCAGTGGTCAAGCTGGAACAGGAAAAAGTTTCTTAATTAAAGTTTTGACCAGTTATCTACAGAAAACAACTGATTCACATTTGTCTTGTGTTGTAACTGCTCCAACTGGGTTGGCAGCACACAACATTAAAGGAATTACATTGCATCGTTTACTTATGCTACCTGTAGAGCATGAAAACAAATTGGAATATCACAAGCTATCTGGAGAAGCTTGTTATGAAGTTTCAAGAGTGCTAAAGAAAATGAAACTTCTAATTATTGATGAGGTAAGCATGGTCTCAAACTTAACGCTTGCTTTTGTGCATTTAAGAATGCAGCAAATTCTTAAAACAGAGTACAATGTCTTATTTGGAGGAAAACATGTCATAGTTTTTGGAGATCTACTGCAACTTACTCCCGTAAAAGGACAACCAGTATTTAAAACACTTGTGCATGAAGACACCAGAAAGGCTTTGGGAAGTGTTGGAAACGTTAACATTTGGTCATATTTTGAATACAAAGAACTCATTACAAATATGCGACAGGCAAATGATGTTGATTATGGAACTATTCTTCAAGATATAAGAATTGGAGTACTGACAGAACATGGCAAACAAGCTTTGCAAAGTCGACTACTTACAAACTTGTTTCCCAATGAAAATATAGTTCCTGAAAAAATATATATGAAAATTGCAGAAAATAAATCTATAATCTGCTTAATGCCAACACTGCGCGAGTGTTCTATATTCAATGAACAACTTTTGAAGCTAGAAAATGAACAAATAATAAAAATGGAAGCCATTGATAAAATAGAGCATGAAGGAATCACTATTGTTTTGACGGAAAAATTGAAAACAAAATTGGATTCTTTAGAAAAATCTATATCTAAAACTGCTGGTTTAGAAAAGAATTTATATATATGTGTAAATTGTCGGGTAATTTTACGACGTAATTTGGATGTGGAAAAAGGTTTAGTAAATGGAGCAATGGGTAAAGTTGTTGATTTTGTTAATTATCAAAATAGAGATGGAATTGAATTTTTAAAAATCAAATTTGATCAAATTGAAGAAGTAAAACAAATTGGTCGTTGTTCAGTTCGTTTTTTGCTTGTTAAAGATTTATATGTTCGTAGAAAACAGTTTCCTCTTTCTCTGGCATATGCAGTGACTATTCATAAATCTCAAGGTTTAAGTGTAGACAGTGCTTTGGTGAACATTGGAAGTACCGTATTTACAGAGGGTATGGCATATGTTGCTTTGTCCCGAGTCAGAACTTTATCTGGATTGTATTTGATTGATTTTGATGAGACAAAGATTTGTGCAGATGCAAACTGTGTAAAAGAGTATAATCGGTTAAGAAGAGCGTATGTTCCCAATTTAGGTGAATATCCTGTATTTGAAAAGCGTGTAGTAGGTCGAAAAAGAAGATATGAGAATATCTGTAGTGAAGTTATAGAGAAGGAAAAAATCAAGATAATGTTCAGATTGCAAGCAAAAAGAAAAAGGACACTATTGAAGAGATTGTTGGGTATCAGTTAGAAAATAGTTCAGGTATCAACTGCTATGCTAATGTAGTGGTCAATGTTGTTTTTTTCTAGCAAGTTTGCAACAGCAAATTATGGAGAATCGTGAAAAAAGATTTTGTTCCTTGTTGCATTGTATTTATGAAAAATTGAAAACTGATAAAAGGAAAATACAAAGTGTTTCTGATATTCGTAATCTTTTGGACATATGTTCTGGTTCTACACAATTTACGCAGAATATTCAACAAGATGCTCAGGAATTTCTAATGTATATGCTTGCAGTATTGGAAAATGAAGGAATAGAAATTGAAAATCTTTTTGGCCTTCGTTATAAATGGGAACATGAATGTGAAAATTGTATGTTTATATGTAGCACTAACATAGATACTGAAAGATTTATATATTTGACATTACCAGACTGTACAACAGTCTCTTTCAACAAACTAGTTAAAGCAGCAAATCAAAACATGGAGTGTAGCCAATGCAAATCAGAAATGTTATCAACATTATTTATACAAAGATTTGGACAATATATAATTTTAATGATACAATGTTGTAGAGCTGATGGAAGAAAATTGGAAACTTTAATTAAACATTTTGTACCAAGTCAACTATCTATATCAGGAAGAACTTTTGTAGCAGTAGCAATTATTTTCCATGATGGTCCTTCTACAACATCTGGACATTACACTGTCTATTTAAAATGCAATAGAGGATGGACATATTGTAATGATGCTCAATTGGTTTTTAAACAACGTTTGCCTAGCAAATTACCAAATTCCTACTTAATATTTTTAAAGCCAAAGTTTTAAGAACATAATTCGGCCTATTAAGAATATGTTAAAAAGTATTAATACGATTACTATTGGACAATTTCAGTATAAAGGATTTCAGGAATACCATTTGGCCTAGAGGAAAGGTATACATTTAAATTAAGGACTTTTTCTTGGACATTCTCACAGCATATATTTTTAAAGAACATCATTTAAAGTATATGAAAATGATAAAGAATTGTTCATTTAATTATTAATTCAGTTCTTTGAAATTGAAGTAAGAAAATTTTCTTAGAAGAAAGCATTTAATATATATGTGATTTGTATTATATGGTATGTTATTGAGGATGTTGTTTTTATGGAATGTTGAGAAATAGTTGAGTATATTGAAAATATTTTTTACACACATTTGTTTTTTTTAAACAATCTTATTGATTGTTTTTTTCTTTGCCCGCTTTATGTGATGAGTAACATTGAAATCACTGTTTGTAGTGAAATTCAATATAGTCTGACAACAGCAAAAAAGGCAAACAAAATATTTCATATAATGTTCAAATTATGTTGTGTTGTAAAAATATATTATTATATATTATAACTGAATTTTTTCTTTTCTTTTACAGATCCTAATTCTTAAATATGAAATTTTCAGAAATGTAAATTATAAAAAAAACAACTGAAATTTTTTTTAGCATTTTTTCATATCGACTACTGTCCAGGTAAGATTAACTAAGTAT
Source organism: Calotriton arnoldi (assembly GCA_963921515.1). Lineage (NCBI taxonomy): Eukaryota > Metazoa > Chordata > Amphibia > Caudata > Salamandridae > Calotriton > Calotriton arnoldi. Next base: position 247,542 of record CAWUFW010015157.1, on the reverse strand, counting down.
TAAAACGCACAATGGGCTGTGTTTGCACACTGGTGAAGAAAGGGGGGAAGGACTGAGTTGATATGTGTGCAAACATGCTCTGTGGGCGTTTTAAGTTAGGGGATAAAGTCCCCTTGAATCCTGAGGGTCCCTGGGGGCCAACTAACCCACCAGATATGTGCAGGAAGTGCCAGAGAGTTGCATTGCAGAGAGGTGTAAAATGGGGCATGGCCTCGAACCACCTCTCTGCAACGCAGCTCTATGATGTTTAATAGAGGGACATGGTGGGCTAGTACGACCCAGGGACTTTCAGGATTAAAGGAGACTTAATTCTCAACTTAAAACACGCCACAGGGTGTGTTTGCACATGTCACATCAGGCCCCATCCCCTCCCTTCACCACTGTGTAAACACGCCCTATAACCATTTTATGTTGGGAGATTAAGTCACCTTGAATCCTAAGGGTTCTAAGAGTCCAACTAGCCCACTACGTATGTCCAGTAAGTACTACAGAACTGCGTTGCACAGAGATATAAAAAGGGGCACGGCCTACACCACCTCTCTGCAACACAGCGCAGTGGTGCTTACTGGAAGCATGTATTCTCTTTACAACAATGATATTATTTAATTAACTAGTCAAGTATCAAAGGAATGGCCTAAACAGAAAAACTAATACAGCTACAATATTCTGTGCAGTATGTATGCAAACTTCTAATCACCAATATAGAATTGATACACTCTTTTAAATATTCAGTTAGTAACTAAGCAGTCTAGGAAACCTTCTGTCTGTCCCAACCACTTGTCCATTCATCCATGCAGCACTATGTATCTATCCTATCACTTTGCTAAAACCTAAGTACTTATAAATGTATCTTGCACTCTCTTTGCAGTACTGAAATTACTCTAGTTATTAGTCATATACTTAAGGATTGGCCTAGTCACTAACCCTAGTACAAATCAATTTCTTTATATACTTAGGGGCCGATTCCGATTCAGGCCGGAAATCTCCCCGACCGAGCTGGACCCGGAGAGATTTCCGACCGAATCGGACCCCAGCAGTCCGACTGTACGAGTACGATGCGCACGAATGCTATCGGACTCGATTCGGTCGGACTCCCATTGAAGTCAATGGGAGCCAGTCGTATGACGCGTACACGGGCTCCCATTGACTCAATGGGCATGACGCGAACAAGGGCGCCCCCTACAGCGTGTTCGCGTCAATGCGGGTCGCACCGTGCATTCACGTGTTGGGGGGACCCATGGGTCCCCCCTGTGTGCGACTCACGCGCCTACGCGTCCAGGGGGGTCCGACACGGACCCCCAAAGTGCGGCTCCGACAGCTCCTTGGAGCCGGACTGCGCGAGTCGGTCAGAGCGGTCGAGGTGCGCATCGTACTTACCCGGCCGGGGAACGTCTCCATTGCGCGGTGCGCGTCGTCCCCGTGCGAGTCGGTCGGAGCGGTCGGGTCCTGCGAACGAGTCGGTCGGGGATTTCGCGACCGCACGCATCGTACTCGCTCGCCCGGAAGCACGTACGACTCGGTCGGGAAATAGGGCTCCGAATCGGATCCGGTTAAGCCGAATCCGATTCGGTGCCCTACCGGCCGAGATCGGAATCGGCCCCTATGTATGCAGACCTGCAAGAAGCTACAACGTATTAATACACTCTTCAAAATACCCAGTTTATATCTATGTAGTTTTGGAATCTCTCTGTCATAGGATCCCATGTGACCTGAAAAAAAAGATTTGATTGGTTCATAATATTTCCCATTGTAACTATTGAAGAACCGCAACTATTTCAATCATTCTTTTTGAGCATCTTTGGAGAGATATCTCTGTGCTTACCTTCTGTCACTCTCATGCAATTTTTCTATCAATCAACTAGCAATATGTTTTTATTGTAATAGTCTGCCAATACCTAAGCACTTATGGGGCAGATTTAGAAGCATCCTGTACCAACAATATGTCACTTTTTGTAACATAGTGATGGCGCCAGACACTCCTTCATATTTACAAGGAGAGGAAAAGGCACCCTGTGTAGCTTTTCTTCTCCTTGTAAATACGACCTCTTCATACACACCACTTTGCATTGAAAGGGCGTTCGATAGGTGTTGCTGTGGGTGTTTCCACGCAACACTCATAGAAGAACACACATCTCCAGATTTATCAGAAATCATAAATCTGGAGATGTGTGTGAATGCTGCAGCATCCTCCAGTTGGTGTAGCAAGGCACAACAAGGAGAATTGTTTTCATTTCTCCTCATTTTTTCTCTTTCAATGTATGCTGCATTGCACAGCATACATTGAAAGAGGAAAATGCCTTTACTGATTGTTTTTGTGCAGGAAGGTGTCCCTTCCTGCACAAAAGCAATCTCTTCACGACACAGACATGCTTGCACCATGGTGCAAGGATGCCTGTGTCACTGTATGTCTGCAGTTTGTGCAGCAGTGCAGAGGAAGCATAGAGTTGCAACATATTTATGTACATATGTTGCATCCCTGTGCTTCGGAAGTACCACAGCACAGTGCAGCTAAAGAGCTTACATTGTCACGCTGCAGCACTTCCTTATAGTTCTGCACTTATACATTCACCATACACTACTAATGCATTCTTTCAGTCAATTAAGCTATACACATACATTCAACCAAACTTTCACACATTAACATACAAATATAGTTCTTTCTTTAACCAGAGTAGTTAGTTCTGAGAAGAACTTTTTCTTTCTTTTTTTTTCTTCTTTTTCTTTTATATTTTTTTGCATTTTTCTGAACGATTTTGTTATTTATTTGGTGTTTTTTCAACAACAAAAATGAAAGAAGAACGAAAAAACAGGAAACTTCAGGAATTAACTGGCATTCCCAAAAAAAAAGCAAACAAAAGTCTAGCAACGATGATTACGTTGCGCAGCACAAACTGCTTCCACAGACTGCTCTCCAAAAGAAATGAGTTTGTTGCACTTCACGCAGTGCTGTTTCAAAAAAGCGAATTCAGGACGTATGTCTGGTGGTGATGGACTTGTAGAAGTTCCAGAGGTTGAAGGAGCTGCAGGTGGAGGGTTTCTTTCGGCTCTCCTACACTCCTCCCGAGCCAGATTAACCGGATGGAAAGTCTTAAGGTGTTTGTACATTGAGGCTGTACCGCAAGAATATTTTTCTCGGCACTACCTCTCGACAAGACTCTCTCGCAGATCCGGCAGGTGACTTTTGTGGCGTTGACCTTTTTCTGCCCTTCCGGAAAGGTAAAGAACTTCCACACCACCGACACAGGCCTTTGAGGACGTGGATTTTCTGGTTGAAATTCTTCCTCTGAAGAATGTTCTGACTCATCCTGTGGCTGTTGTCCTGAAGCCATCTTCTTTTTGATTTCAAAAACACCAACAAAAAAATGATGCAAATAGAGTTCTTCTAAGCACAGAGATGTCTCTCCAAAGAAGCTCAAAGAAGAATGATTGAAATGGGTGGGGTCCTTCAATAGTTACAATGGGAAATGTTATGAACCAATCAAATCTTTTTTTCAGGTCACATGGGATCCGCGCACCGTGCGCACACGCAGCACGCACTCTACGCGACTTGCGAAATTGCATTTAAAAGTAATATAAGTTTATTACAAGTAAAAATATAATATTTTTATGCATACCTTAGATAATGTCTGGCCCTAATATGTATATTAAAGACATATATATATCATTTTAGACATAAAAAAAGATTCGCGGGAGTCGCGCACCCACCGCATCAAATACATATATGACGTCACGCGGAACTCGTCACCGCGCAAACGTCGCGTACAGTAATGCGCATGTGTCGCGAATGCGCGGGAGCTGGAGTCGCGTACCGGTCGCATAGCAATCGCGCACATCTCAGAAAATACGCACCCGTCGCATACCGTACGCGGATCCTTCACAACATTTCTAAAATGGCGGCTAGAATCCGCACACCGATCATGAAAGGTACGCTTTCGGTGCGCGACTCCCAAAAAAATTGAAAAAAATAAATAAAAATTAAGAAAATATTATACATTTATTAAAAAAAAAAAAAAATTCAGTTACAATATTTTTAAAAACATTTTTTTCCATTTATATTAAAAATATATAATGCAATTTAAAAAATAAAATATGTAAAAATAAACAGTTAAAGATCTGTAGAAAATCAGTATAAAAAAAATACATATAACTATTATTACATTTAAAAATTATCATTTAAAAAACCTTCGAAATTCACTGAAAAAACCATAGGTTTCAGACATGTTATAGTTAGGAATTAGCATTTAAAAAACCTTAGAAATTCACTGAAAAAACCAATAGGTTACAGGGCTGTTATAGTTAGCTGGACATTTCACTGCATACAAAACCATTGAAATTCCTCCGTTATAGTTAGTTCAGCTAACTATAACTCGCACTCCCGCAATGCACTGCTGATGACGTCACATATTACATCACTCATGACATGGTCAGTGACATCACTGATGACATCTCAAATGACATCACTGATGACATCACTGATGACATCATCCATGTGATAATTTCATGCATCTTCTCACACCCTAATATAACTTTTGATACACCCACTCTAAATTACAGACTGCCATTCTCAAAACCATACACACTCCAATACCAATAACTACATACCCACTCACTGATTCTTAGGTCTACACACACACACACACATCTACTCACTCACCCGTACAGTCACTCATACTTACAGTCACTCAGTACCGGACTATCATATGCACTCATACACCTATATAAACACTCACACACCGCCACTCATCCATAGAGGTACTCACACACCTAGTCAGTCATGCAAAAAATTAATCACACACTCATTTACTCACCTATACAGTTATACACACACTAGCTCACTTACTCATACAAATACTAGCACATTCTTAAGCTCTTATACAATAACTGATACAAGCACACGCATCCATACAGCCACTCTCACAATCACACACTCTCACTTATAGCCATTTAAATACTCTAACACACATATATACTGCCTTTTACATATGTAGTTACTCGCACATGTACCACTGAGATATACATTCACTCACTAACACACCCATACACACACTCACCCACCCAAGCAGTCCATCACAGATGCACTCTTGAAATCATGCACCCAGTGAATCACCCACTCACACATCTATGTACAGAGTCACACACACCCCACCCACACAAACACTCAGGCACCCATACAGATACTCAGACAACCAATCAATAACCCATATAGACACTCATGTAGCTATTCGCAAATCCATTCATCCACTTACACACCAACAGACAGACGGATACAGACATTCACACAGTTTTGTCACTAACCCATGCATTCAGTAAGATACGTTTAATCACTCACTTATAGACTCAGTCACGCACCTACTAAATCATTCATTCAGATACTTATACACCCACTCGTTCTTCAATACGCCTTTCCCTTAATATATTAAACATATTTAAACTTTACAGAAACACACAGTCACTGGATGATGTCATCAGTGATGTCATCAGTGATGTCATTTGAGATGTCATCAGTGATGTCATCAGTGATGTCACTGACCATGTCATGAGTGATGTAATATGTGACGTCATCAGCAGTGCTTTGCGGGGGCGCGAGTTATAGTTAGTTGAACTAACTATAACGGAGGAATTTCAATGGTTTTGTACGAGTGAAATGTCCAGCTAACTATAACAGCCCTGAAACCTATGGTTTTTTCAGTGAATTTCTAAGGTTTTTAAATGCTAATTCCTAACTATAACATGTCTGAAACCTATGGTTTTTTCAGTGAATATATATATATATATATATATATATATATATATATATATATATATATATATATATATATATATTTCCAAAAGTTGCTCAAAAGCTTGAGAACGCACTCAACAGCAGCTATTCAGAAGAATCTTCATTTGAGGGGAACCGGCTTTTCAGTCCTGACTCAATGCGCCTGACCGTTTTCAGAGCCCCCTGCTCCTTAATCATAGGCATGGCATAGCTGGTCTCTTCAGGTAACTCCAAGCATTTAAAGCTGCATGCTGAATTCTATTAGTTATTGCCCCCAGTGGGCCGTTCAGGTGCACGTTCTTGCAAAGCATGCTAGACTTTGTAGTCTGCTTGGAGACAATCATTACCCCTCGGTGGGTCCTGCAAGAAAAACGGTTTTTTAGCATATTTATATTCCTCTGGTGGGCATCAGAACAACAAAGGCACGGTTCAATTTCACAAGAGCTGCTGTTCCGCTCATAGGCTTGCACAGTTCAAGCCCCGCGGTCCTTAACATCAGTATGATCGGCGGTGCAGTTCTCCACGGCTTGGACTGCCGCGATAAGTATTTCCAAAAGTTGCCCAAAAGCTTGAGAATGCACTCAACAGAAGCTATTCAGAAGAATCTTTATTTGAGGGGAACCGGCTTTTCAGTCCTGACTCAATGCGCCTGACCGGTTTCGGAGCCCCCTGCTCCTTAATCATAGGCGTGGCATAGCTGGTCTCCGCAGGTAACTCCAAGCATTTAAAGCCGCATGCTGAATTCTATTAGTTATTGCCCCCAGTGGGCCGTTCAGGTGCACGTTCTTGCAAAACATGCTAGACTTTGTAGTCTGCTTGGAGACAATCATTATAACGGGTCAGTTCCTGCTGGATACATAAGTGCTGTATGAGTGTGTGAGTGAATGTGTAAGTGTCTCTGTCACTGTCTGATTGGGTGTGTGAGTGGCTCTATGGTTCTGTACAAAGGTATATAAGTCAGAGTATGGGTGACAGACTGGGTTATAAGTGGGCATATAGGTTTGTAAGTGCGCATAAAACTCACTGAAACTTAAAAGTATGCCTCCTACCATTTAAGCACATAGAAACCGCCCTATGGTCTACCTACAGCCTATCTTAGGGATGACGTATATGTAAAAAAAGGGTACTTTAAGGTGTAGCAAGGGGTTTAAAATGCCAAGTCTGTCTGGTAGTAACACTGAACACATAGGCTCTGTAGCAGCAGGCCCAAGACATGTTTAAAGGGCGACTTGTCTGGATGGCTCACTTGGATGAGACAGTATTTGAGTACATATCTTAGTGAGGGTAGGATTCCCTCTGTGTGTATGTAACTGGATATATAAATTACTATTTCACTATTTTAATGGGTATCTTAGAAACTGTACTTATGCATGTAATGACTGAAACTTCAAATTATCATGCCCAACAAATGTTTAAATGACTACTTGCCTGTATGGGTCATTCGGAGTGTCAGTACTTGGCAACATATCTAAGTGAGTGTTTCAGTCCCTGTTTGTTTGTGCTACTGTGTGTGTAAGTAAATATATCACTATATAAGTGATTCTCGTAGTAACTCTGGGTGTATAAATCTATATGCAAGTGGCTGTATGGATAACTTACTAACTGTGAGTGCTGGGGTATGTAACTGTGTGTGTGATTGGCTCTGTTACTGCTGGATACATGAGTGTTGTGTGAGTGAATGTTGAAGTGTCTCTGTTGCTGTGTGACTGGGTGTGAAAGTGGCTCTATGCTTTTGTAAATAGGTATGTGAGTTGCAGTATGGGTGGGAGACTGGATGTATAACTTGGCATATGGGTCTGTAACTCAGTGAAACTTAAAAGTACATGTCTTACCTTTTAAGCACATACCACCCTTCCCTATGACCTACCTACAGAATACCTTAGGGGTGACATGTGTAGCAGTAGGGGAGTTTAAGGCTTAGCACCATGTTTTTAATGTCTTGTCAGCCTAGCAGGAAAACCGCATACCCACGCTCTATAGTAGCAGATCCAAGAGATGTTTAAATACCTACTTGTCTGGCTGGGTGACTTCATAGTGTCAGTTTTCTGTAAATATCTGAATGAGTGTCTCAGTCTGTATGTGGGTGTGTCATTGGATATGTAAGTAGGTATGTTGGTATATGTCTGGCTGTCTTAATTACTCTATGGAACTCTAATTGTGTATGTAAGGGGTTGCATGGATTGCTTACTGGCTCTGTTAGTGAGTTTTGGGGTATTTACCTTTGTGTGCAACTCCCTCCATTACTACTGGATACATAACAGCTGTATGTATGTGTGAGGGTATGTTTAAGTGCATCTATTACTGTCTGACTGGGTGTATTAGTGCATGTGCCCTTTTTACACATAGGTATGTGAGTTCCAGTAGATTTGAACACTGAATTTATAACTGAACATATGGGTCTGCAGGTGTGCATGTATCTCAATGAAACTTCAAAAAAAATGTCTTATCTTTTAAGCTCATAGCTCCCTGCCCTAATGACCTAGCTACAATATATCTTAGGAATGATGTATATGTAGTAGAAGAGGAGTTTAAGGCTTAGCAATGTCTCTTGAATGTCAAGACAGCCTAGCATTAAAACTCTACACACTTAGGGCCTGATTTAAAATACGGCACACAAGTTACTCCATCACAACTGTGACGGATATCCCGTCCGTCTAAATCGAAATCCCATTATATCCCATGGGATTTAGATTTTGTCTGACAGGATACCTGTCACCATTGTGACATAGTCACCTGACCACCGAGTTCTAAATCAGGCCCAGACTCTGCAGTAGCAGGCATGAGACATGTTTAAAGGGCAACTTCTCTGGATGTTCCCTTGCTTGTGTCGGTATTTGACTACATATGCAAGTAAGTGTATGATTTACTCTTTGCATGTGTCACTAGATATGTAAGTTAATATGTTGCTATATGACTAGCTATCTTACAAACTGTATGGGTCTCTAAATGTGCATGTAAGTACCTGTATGGATTGCTTACTGGCTGCATTATTGACTCTTGATGTGTGTAACTGTGTGTGCAGGTGACTCTCTTAGTGGTGGATACATAACTGCTGTATGGGTGAGTGAGTACATGTGTAGTTGCATCTGTCTCTGTCTCACTTGGTGTGTGAGTGCCTCTATGGTTTTGTAAATAATTTTATAAGTTGTTGTAGAAGTGGGAGACTAGATCTTTAACTGGGCATATAGGTCTGTAAGTGCACATGGAACTCACTGAAACTTCAAACTACATGTCTTACCTTTTAAGCACCTACCACACTGCTGTATGGCCTACCCTAGAAATGACTTATATCTAGAAAAAGGGGATTGTAGCCTTAGCAAGAGGTTTTCATTGCCATCGGCCTGGCAGTAAATCTGCATACACAGGGTCTACTATAGCAGGTCTGAGACATGTTTAAAGGGCAACCTGTCTGGGTGGCTAACTTGGTTGTCTCAGTATTTCATCACATATCTGAGTGACTGTACCATTTCCTCTGTACATCTGACACTGGATAGGTAAGTAACTATGTCACTATTTGACTGGCTATCTTACAAACTGTATGGGTCTATCAATGTACATATAAGCACCTGTATGGTTGCTTACTAGCTACGTTAGTGACTCTTGGGGTGTGTAACTGTGTGTGGAAGTCACTCTGTTACTGCTGGATAAATGACTGCGGTATGGGTGACTGACTGGGTGTATAAGTGCCTCTGTCTCTGTCTGATTGGGTGTATGACTGGGTCTATTTTGTTTGTAAATAGGTTTGTAGCTTCCAGTGTAGGTGATAGACTATATGTATAACTGAGCATATGGGTGTGTAAGTGTGCGTGAAACTCACTAAAACGTTGAAGTGGTTGTCTTCTGTTTTAAGCAGATACTTGTTAGCATATGCATCAGTGTGTGCCTGTATGTGTCAGTGTAAGCATCAGTGTGTACTTAGGTGTGTCAATGTATGCATCAGTGTATACCTGGGTGTGTCTCTGTCTATATGACAAAGTGCTTGTGTCAGTGTTTGCATTGGTGTATCCCTGGGTGGTGTTACTCTTTAAAAATGTCTAATCCTCCTCTGCTGACCACTGAACTTTCCTTTATTTTATCACATGCCCACCACTTATATTCCCTTTTACTTTTTCGTAAAATGCCTGATTATCTCACTGCTTATTTAAGTGCTTCGCTGCTTGTGTCATTGGCTACATTGGTGTATACCTGCATTTTGTTACTCTTAACATATATTTATTCTGCCATGCTAATTGCTGTACTATTCTTTATTTGTATCATATACTCTCTTTTTATATATTATTTTAGTAAAGCTTAATTCACATACCTGTTAAATGTGATTCTTGGTCTCTTTTTCCTTTCTCAGAATGAGTTTGATTATCTTTCTGCACAAAGCACTCAAAAACCAAGCCCAAGTCTGGTACACCTCTCTCATGCAAGGGGACTATTAATGGCAACCTTTTCAACTTTGCTTTCAATGTTACACTCGCTGTGAATAAATAATAACATGGCTTTCATATTTTTCTAATAATACACCTCTTCTGAATGGTTAGAATTGTTAAGCTTTTCTTACCCTCCTTTAAAGAAAGCCCAATTCAGTAGGTGTTTTGCCCGGCTCCGCGGATTCACCGCAGCGCTCAGAGCAGCACCCCATGTAACCTTGCAGTGGATCCGCGGATCCACGTTGGAATCCAAATTTTTTTTTTAACTGCTCCTAAACAGTAGCACTTAGACAGCACTTGGTATTAATGCCTAATTTTCAACCCAAACACACCTCATTCCCTATTTCTTCTACTACAACTCTCCCTTCAACTTTAGATTGTAGGCTTTTTCCAAACCTTCCCGCCATGCTCCTCTAGCTCTGTTGCTATGGTGACCAATATTGTAACATTCTATGCTAGCAGTATGTCACAAGTTCACACCAGTTTCTACACCTGAATGCTCAGTAAACCAACTGTAGCAGGTGTGGTTGAGTGTTTGAAGTTAGAGCCATATCTCATACTCCATTACTTTTTGTTAACCCCTTGACCGCGATCGGAATTCTGCTCGTGTGCTGGACATTCCGATCGCGGGTGTGGTCGTGACGAGCTCAGCTCGTAAGCGCACAGCTCTACCGCGCAGCATGACGAGCTGAGCTCGTCACGAGCATCGAAGGGGTTAATATCAGAAAAGCCAATCACACATCTGCTTATATTTAGCTAAATAATACAACCTAGTTTTAACCACTACCATATTCATACCAGCCAATCAAATGTATTCTTTTAAATGTTAGTGTCTATGCATCTTTTTAACTGATTTCTATTTCAAATCTGGGTCATTTATCAGCAGCCTTCTCCTGTGTGCTACTCCTCCTTCCCTTGAAAATGGTTAGATTGTGGATGTCGGCCATATCTATGTGCTTTGGACTAAAGCGTCTGCTAGAAAGAGTAATATTGATTGGGATCTCAGTTTGCCTAATGCAGATATTACTTGGGATGGCCAGAGAGGGTTAAAGTGGCATCAGTTACTTCCACTTATTGAACGCATTATGGATTGCCAACATCCAGACCTCATGATTGTGCACTGTGGTTGCAATGACCTGTGCACTCTTACTGGGGTAGGATTGGAAATCCTAATGAAGTATACCTTCGGAAAACCAATGGCACTTTCACCTGACACTGTATTGGTGTTTTCCAACATATGCCAGAGGCAGAAATGAAAGAGATCATCTGCATTCTGTCCATAGATAGACAAAGCCAGGAAACATGTGAAAAAAACTGTTTCTGCATTCCTCAGAAGCCATAACATGGGCTCTATCTACAATAACAGCCTACACTTTGACATGGACGGATTTTACAGACCTGATGGAGTTCACTTCACAGAGAAAGGCAACAGGGTGTTCCTAAACAACGTGAAAGACTGCTTCTTGTTTTATGTGTAGTAATTACATACACACAATACACACAAAGGCTCTTTTCAGAGCCACCCTATTTCCCAAACACCTTTTTCTTTACAAATACTTTTTTAATAATTTATTCTCAACTCCGCTAATCCGTTGCAGATCCGCAAACCAAAAGCAAATTTTTAATAGAAAGCAGCCCTTTTTGCATTCACTTGTAAACATTTCTGAGTGCAAGTATGTGAATGGGTGTGAGAAGATCTGTATGGGTGTGTGACTGGGTGTGAAAGTATCTATATTGGTATATGAGTAGATATGACAGACTCTGTATGGGTGTGTGAGTAGATATGAGAGAGTCTGTATAGGTTTAAGTGTGGGGGTGACAGTGTCTGTATAGGCATGTGAGTGTGTATGTGAGTGTCTGTATAGGTGTGTGAGTGTCTGTAAGGGTGTAATTATGAGTGTGACAGTGTCTGTATGGGTATGTTAAAGGGTGTGATACTGCATGTATGGGTGTAAGTGTGGGTGTGAGTGTGTCTCTATTAGGGGTGGGTGAAGAATTCTGCTCTGCCAGTGGAGTTCATGGAGTTTTGCTAAACTCTGCGAAGTGCCGCGGAGCAGAATTGTCCCTCTCGAGTGCGTCGCCAACATTATGCTAGCCCGTGCTCATGAGAATAAATTGCATGCTAGATCTCCTCCCGGCGAGAATTCCCATTGCGGGAGGTCAAGGCATGTCGTGACCGCTCGCATTGAGATATCTGCTGCTCATGTTCAGGAAGCTGCCGCTCGAGTAGAATGTCTACTTGAGCGGCAGAAAGCAGCAGCACCCTCTGGTGCGACACAAAGTGTCATTTGCACTGTAAAAGTTTACAGCAAGAGATAAACTCCTGGCACTAAAAATCAGTGCAAGCAGCGCAACTTAAAAGACTCTGCCACTGGTGGAACTACGCAGAGCACGGCTGAGTGTTTTGGGCACTTCACAGAAGTTACCCACAACGGAAGGGCCCACACAAGTCAATATCGCCACAACACAGAATATATTGCCCAGCCGACGGATTTTTATTTTTTGTTGCCGGGAGCACAGCAACTCACTGTAGTAATACTGATGGCACTACAGATACCAGCTGGCCGTGTGAGCGGCCACGCCCACTGGAGCAGATATCAAGATGCTAATCAGGTGCATTTAAATTGCCTGTACACGCCCGGTGTAATTAGCACATGTAGAAGTGCAGGAGCACGAAACGCGTCGGCAGGACAATATATTCTGTGTTGTGGCATTCTGTTTGGGACTCAAGCGGCAGCTTCCATTAAAATTTTAAAGCGATATTGACTTGTGTGGGCCTTTCCGTTGTGGGTAACTTTGTGGTGTGAGATTGAACGGCTAGCCCGAGCCATGGAAGATGCCCCGCTTCATGTCGAGCAGACCCTCGGTGCCGCCAACCGGCGTAACCAACATGCGGGACAAGAGCTGGTAATGGAGGCAGCAAGGTGTTGCGGAGTGTCAAGAGGTTGCCCAAGCACCCACTGGGGTTTTATTGGATTTTGATTTTTTGTTGCGGGGAGCACGGCAACTCACTGTAGTAATACTGATGCACTACAGATACCAGCTGGCCGTGTGAGCGGCCACGCCCACTGGGGCAGGTATCAAGATGCTAATCAGGTGCACTTAAATTGCCGGTACACGCCCGGAATATTTAGCCCATGAAGAAGTGCAGGAGCACGAAACACGTTGTCTGGACAATATATTCTGTGTTGTGGCATTCTGTTTGGACTCAAGCGGCAGCTTCCATTAAAATTTGAAAGCGATATTGACTTGTGTGGGCCCTTCCGTTGTGGGTAACTTTGTGGTGTGAGATTGAACGGCTAGCCTGAGCCGTGGAAGATGCCCTGCTGCACGTCGAGCAGACCCGCGGTGCCGCCAACCGGCGTAACCAACATGCGGGACAAGAGCTGGTAATGGAGGCAGCATGGTGTTGCGGAGTGTCAAGAGGTTGCCCAACCACCCACTGGGGTTTTATTGGATTTTTATTTTTTGTTGCGGGGAGCATGGCAACTCACTGTAGTAATACTGATGCACTACAGATACCAGCAGGCCGTGTGAGCGGCCGCGCCCACTGGGGCAGGTATCAAGATGCTAATCAGGTGCACTTAAATTGCCGGTACACGCCCGGAATATTTAGCCCATGAAGAAGTGCAGGAGCACGAAACGCGTCGGCTGGACAATATATTCTGTGTTGTGGCAATCTGTTTGGGACTCAAGCGGCAGCTTCCATTAAAATTTGAAAGCGATATTGACTTGTGTGGGCCCTTCCGTTGTGGGTAACTTTTTGGTGTGATATATATTTATATATATATATATATATATATATATTCACTGAAAAAACCATAGGTTTTAGGGACAGTTATAGTTAGTTGGACATTGCACTCGTACAAAACCCGTGAAATTCCCCGTTATAGTTAGTCCAGCTAACTATAACTCGCGCCCACAATGCACTGCTGATGACGTCACATATTACATCACTCATGACATGGTCAGTGACATCACTGATGACATCACTGATGACATCTCAAATGACATCACTGATGACATCATCCAGTGACTGTGTGTTTTTGTAAAGTTTAAATATTTTTAATATATATAGGAAAAGACGTATTGAAGAATGAGTGGGTGTGTAAGTGTCTGTATGGATGATTTAGTACGTGCGTGACTGACTGTATAAGTGAGTAATTTAACGTATCTTACTGAATGCATGGGTTAGTGACTAAACTGGGTGAATGTCTGTATCCGTCTGTCTGTTGCTGTGTAAGTGGCTGCATGTGTTTGTGAATAGCTACATGAGTGTCTATATGAGTTATTGAATGCTTGTCTGAGTATCTGTATGGGTGCCTGAGTGTTTGTGTGGGAGGGGTGTGTGCGACTCTGTGCATAGATGTGTGAGTGGGTGATTCACTGGGTGGATGGTTTCAAGAGTGCATCTGTGATAGACTGTATGGGTGGGTAAGTGTGTGTAAGAGTGTGTTAGTGAGTGAATGTATGTCCCAGTGGTACATGTGTGAGTAACTACATATGTGAAAGGCAGTATATATGTGTGTTGGAGTATATAAATAGCTATAAGCGAGAGTGAGTGATTGTGATAGTGGCTGTATGGATGAGTGTGTGCTTGTATCAGTGATTGTATAAGAGCGTAAGAATGTGCTAGTATTTGTATGAGTAAGTGAGCTGGTGTGTGTATAACTGTATAGGTGAGTAAATGGTAGTGTGTTTAATTATTTGCATGACTGACTAGGTGTGTGAGTACCTCTATGGATGAGTGGCGGTGTTTGAGTGTCTATAAAGGAGTATGAGTGCGTATAATAGTCCTGTACTGAGTGACCATAAGTATGAGTGACTGTATGGGTGAGTGAGTGGATGTGTGCGTAGACCTAAGAATCAGTGAGTGGGTATGTAGTTATTGGTGTTGGAGTGTCTATGGTTTTGCGAATGGCAGTCTGTAATTTAGAGTGGGTGTATCAAAGGTTATATTAGGGTGTGAGGAGGTGCATGAGATTATCACGTGGGTGATGTCATCAGTGATGTCATTTGAGATGTCATCAGTGATGTCATCAGTGATGTCACTGACCATGTCATGAGTGATGTAATATGTGACGTCATCAGCAGTGCATTGCGGGCGCGAGTTATAGTTAGCTGGACTAACTATAACGGGGGAATTTCACGGGTTTTGTACGAGTGCAATGTCCAACTAACTATAACTGTCCCTAAAACCTATGGTTTTTTCAGTGAATTTCAAAGGTTTTTTAAATGCTAATTTGTAACTATAACGTCCCTGAAACCTATGGTTTTTTCAGTGAATTTCAAAGGTTTTTAAAATGCTAATTTGTAACTATAACGTGCCTGAAACCTACGGTTTTTTCAGTGAATTTCAAAGGTTTTGTAAATGACAATTTTTAAATGTATTAATTGTTATATACATTTTTTTAATACTGATTTACTACATTTTTAGAAACAATTTTTTTTTACATATTTTATTTTTAAAATTACATTGTAATTACATTATACATTACATTACAAAAATACTTTCTCAGAATGAATTACTTTAGTTTAAATACTTTGCACATAGGCAATAGACTTTTAAGTACAGTAGTTACAGTTGTTGCAATGGGCAACACATTTTCAAACACAATGCAACATTCAGCTCAATGTGAATTTCTAGTTAAATGCAATTAGTTACTTTATGGATTACTTTTCTAACCAAAGGACTGGATCCTAGATGCAGTCCTGGTACATCTCCTGTAAACAGTTGAGTAAAAGCGTTTTGGTTACAGTCGTGATTTTTAAGGAATATTATTGTATTTTAAAAGTTGACACTTAGAAAATTTTTCTCATAGAATCACCAATGTTATCCTATGGAAGGAAATTCACTTAGCAGGTAAAAACTGTTATCGTTACTTTTTCTTACTCAGTGTTGGATCCTGGATTAAGCACTGGTGCATCTCCTGTAAACAGTTGAAAGAATGCGTTTAAGTCATACAGGCGATTTTTTAGGAATATTTGTAGTTTGTGACAATCGACACTTTGAAACTTTTCTGCTGAAAAGCAGACAATGGATTCCTATGGAAGAAAATATAAGTTACTGGTAAGTACGGTTAAAATTACTTTTCAGGGTCAGTGCTGGGCTAAAAGATGCAGCACTGGGTTCTCTCCTGATAACAGGTGAGTAAATTGGTATTCGTACTTTGGTTGATTTTAGAGGAATATTATAAAGTTCCAAAACTCCACACTTAGAAGAATTTCCAAGTGAAACCAGTCAATGTTAGCGTATGTAGGAAATTCAAGTTACTGGTAAGTACGGTTAAAATTACTTTTGAGGATCAGTACTGGGCTGAAAGATGCAGCACTGAGGTCTCTCCTGATAACAGGTGAGTAAATCGGAATTCGTATTTTGGCTGATTTTAGAGGAATATTTGTATGTTTCAAAAATCAACACTTAGAAACTTTTTCAACAAAAAGCAGGCAATGATATCCTATGGAAGGAAATTCAAGTTACTGGTAAGTACGGTTAAAATTACTTTTCAGGATTAGTACTGGGCTGAAAGATGCAGCACTGAGGTCTCTCCTGATAACAGGTGAGTAAATCGGAATTTGTATTTCGGCTGATTTTAGAGGAATATTTTAAAGTTCCAAAACTCCACACTTAGAAGAATTTCCAAGTGAAACCAGTCAATGTTAGCCTATGGAAGGAAATTCAAGTTACTGGTAAGTACGGTTAAAATTACTTTTCAGGACCAGTACTGGGCTGAAAGATACAGCACTGAGGTCTCTCCTTATAACAGGTGAGTAAATTGGAATTTGTATTTCGGCTGATTTTAGAGGAATATTTTAAAGTTCCAAAACTCCACACTTAGAAGAATTTCCAAGTGAAACCAGTCAATGTTAGCCTATGGAAGGAAATTCAAGTTACTGGTAAGTACGGTTAAAATTACTTTTCAGGACCAGTACTGGGCTGAAAGATACAGCACTGAGGTCTCTCCTTATAACAGGTGAGTAAATTGGAATTTGTATTTCGGCTGATTTTAGAGGAATATTTTAAAGTTCCAAAACTCCACACTTAGAAGAATTTCCAAGTGAAACCAGTCAATGTTAGCCTATGGAAGGAAATTCAAGTTACTGGTAAGTACGGTTAAAATTACTTTTCAGGACCAGTACTGGGCTGAAAGATACAGCACTGAGGTCTCTCCTTATAACAGGTGAGTAAATTGGAATTCGTATTTCGGCTGATTTTAGAGGAATATTTGTATGTTTCAAAAATCAACACTTAGAAACTTTTTCAGCAAAAAGCAGGCAATGATATCCTATGGAAGGAAATTCAAGTTACTGGTAAGTACGGTTAAAATTACTTTTCAGGACCAGTACTGGGCAGAAAGATGCAGCACTGAGGTCTCTCCTTATAACAGGTGAGTAAATCGGAATTCGTATTTCGGATGATTTTAGAAGAATATTTGCACAATGGTGAAGGGAGGGGCGGGGCCTGAGGTGACATCTGTGCAAACACGCCCCGTGGCGCGTTTTAAGTTGGGGGATTAAGTCCCCTTGAATCCTGAGGGTCCCTAGGGGCCAACTAGCCCACCAGGAACCTCCAATATGCGCCAGGGGGCTGCGTTGCAGAGATGTGTTGAGAGGCCACACCCCTTTTTACACCTCTCTGCAACGCAGCTCTGTGGCGCTTTCTGGATGTACCTGTTGGGCTAGTTGGCCCCCAGGGACCCTCAGGATTGAAGGGGATTTAATTCCCCATATTAAAACGCGCCACGGGGCCTGTTTGCACACATGTCACCTGAAGCCCCGCCCCTCCCTTCACCACTGTGCAAACGCGCCCGTGGCGCGTTTTAAGTTGGGGGATTAAGTCCCCTTGAATCCTGAGGGTCCCCGGAGTCCAACTAGCCCACCATATACCTCCAAAAAGCGCCACAGAGCTGCGTTGCAGAGAGGTGTAAAAGGGGCGTGGCCTCTGTACACCTCTCTGCAACGCAGCCCCTGGCGCATACTGGAGGTTCCTGGTGGGCTAGTTGGCCCCAGGGACCCCCAGTATTCAAGGGGATCGTTCCCCCTCTGCAAACGCGCCAGGGGCGCGTTTGCAGAGTGGTGAAGGAAGGGGCGGGGCCTGCGGGCCCGATCGTTTTTTTTTGTCCCCTGAAGGGGGGCTGTGTGGCCCCCTTCCTTTTTTTCTGTTTTTGGGCCCTGGGGACCCCATCCCCCAGGGCTTACCCCTTTTTTAAATTTAAAAAAAAACGGGAAGGGGGCCGCGTGGCCCCCTTCCCCGGGCCTTATTGGCCCCGGGGACCCCATCCCGGGGCATGGCCTCTATTTTTATTTTTAATATTTTGAGGGGGGCTGCGTGGCCCCCCTCCTCTGGCCATTTTAAGGCCCGGGGACCCCATCCCCCGGGGCCGGCCATACCCTTTTTTTTTTTTTTTAAATTATTTTTCAAAACTTTGGAGAGGGGGCCGTGTGTCCCGCCTCCCGGGCCACTACTTGCCCCGGGGACCCCATCCCCCGGGCTGGCCCTCTCGTTGGGGACTGTGGGGGTCCCCAATCCCCCCACAGTCCCGCCGGCTCCCCGTGTCCTACGGGAGCCGGCGTGCTTTACACATGGGGAGCAGCTGACATGCTGCTCCCCATGTGGAAAGCAATCGCTTTGGATATTGGAAGAGAGGCAGGTTTCCCTGCTCTCTCTTCCAATATCCAAAGCAGTTTGCTATGGCAGGACGGGAGCCGCGAGGCTCCCGTCCTGCCATAGCAAACTACAGTGTCCCGGGGGTAGGCACCCGGGACACTGCAGGAGCCGGCCCTGGGGGTGGCGGTCCCCAGGGCCATCAAGGGCTCCAGGAGGGGGCCGCGCGGCCCCCTCCCTACATCAGCACAGCCCCGGGGAGGTGGTGGTCCCGGGGCTTCGAGGGTCCAAAACGGACCCCCATTTTAATTTGTTAGTGCCCCGGGAGGTGGCGGTCCCCGGGCGTGTGGGGGCTGGAGCCCCCACACAGGTTGTTTAATTTTTTTTTAAAAGCCCGGGGAGGTGGTGGTCCCCGGGGCTGCGGGAGGGCTCAGAGCCCTCCCGCACCATTTTTAAAAGAAAGCCCCGGGGGGTGGCGGTCCCCGGGGCTTGGGGGCCCTTGAGGCCCCCACACATAAAATTAAACCCCCACCATGCCCCCGGGACTTGGGCCACCCGGGGGCAAATACAATCGAAGCGCGGAGACCGCGCTTCGATTTTTCGGCAGGGTTCGCGCTCCCTGAGCGCATCCTGCCGATTTTAAAAAATGTTTTTTTATTTTTTGCCCTGGGGGTCCTTGTGGGACCCCCTGAGCAAACCTAGGGGTCAGGGTGTTTCTACCCTGCCCCCTTTGTGCGCTTTGCGCACTTGTTTCTGTCCCTCGGTTCTACCGAGGGACAAAATAGCTGCCAACATTTCCTGAATCGGAATGTTGACAGCCAGCTGACAGCCAATTAACATGCAGCTCGTGCTCGGGAGGATCCGCGGCCCTAGATATCACTATCTTTTTACTTTTGATTTTCTCAGCAACTACTGAACGGATTTACACCATTTAACAAAAGGGTTCTTTCTGAACCAAGAACTACCTCTTTGCCAAATTTGGTGTAATTCCGTTCAGCAGTTCGGGCTGTAGCCGTGTCTAAAGTTTCCTATGGAAAATTGCATGGGGAAAACGCGTTTTGGGACCCCCTTTTTCTCGGCCCCCGCTTGACGAATCCCCCGAGACTTTCAGGGTAGGAGCGGACCGGAGCGGGCCATAAAGTTTGAAAATTTTGCGAAGATACGTCAACCGGCAAGAGAGTTATTTCAAATAGAATGTCGCGGATTTCCTATGGATAATAGGTTGTAACTATAACTATCTACTGGCGACCGCCAGTAGATAATATATATATATATATATATTCCAAATGCAATCCTGGTTGTTGACGACAGTCGCAGCCAGCAGGAAACAGCCACACCAACGCGGTCTCCATTCACAAAAAGTATTTAAATGGCAAAGAAACAGACGCGTTTCGAACTTTCGTTCTTTTTCACATGACCCGTTATTTTTTACATTACTTCCTTAAATACAACGTCATCCTGAATTGTTGTCAATCAACATAAACAAAATACTATGCATACCTTGCATGTTCCTCCTTTCAACAAAACTTTATTGACAGTTTGCTCGAAACAATTCAGTGGTAAATCCTTATAAATATCGGACCATGCTTCTAATGTTAAAATCATGGTGATTGCAAAATTAAAATAAAGTAATTGCAAATTAGAGAAGTCCTCACCATTAATGTGAGCCTCTCACATTTTTCAATTTATTGATAGTTTGTAACCCCTCATAGGTGATAGGCACTTGAACACATAAGCAGTATAGAAAACTCTGCACTTAAGGGTATAGTACCCAAATTAACTTTTCAGTTGTATGTTACTAAATACGAAGGTCAAAAGGTGTTGCCACATGGGGATCGCCTTCTACTCTCCTAGAGGTGCTTCCAGCATAATTTGCTTGGAGACTTCCCTTCCATCTGCAACAAAGACAGAGATTCTGTTATACTATTCATAAAGGTTTCAAACATTGAATAACCAAATTTAATAGATGTATGCATGAGGTCCTATAATCTAACGGAGGAACAGGAGAACAACTGTATGCAATAAAAAAGAAAACAAGACAGAAAGACAAATATTACTCATATTCATACAAATTCAATAAAATCCAAATAATATTGGTTAAAACAGTCCAGCCCGACGTGGGTCCCCGTGCTCACCAAACCACTGGATTCAAGCTAGCCTGCCTGATGAAGGCTGATGCCCTGAAACCGGTCCCAGGATGCTTGTTTCTGGTCCAGGGAGGACCTGGCTTGGCAGTTCGGGCTGGACTGTTCCCACAAGGAACAGGGTCAAGACTGATTTGCATATGGCTGGGTCCAAACTGGGGTGATGTGGTGAGCAAAAAGAATGATGGATTTAACCCAGATCCTTGTGACTGGGGGTGAATGTTTGCATTGTCCAGCATTCCGTCCATCAATTGTTTCTTTTGCATTTGTTGCCCTAAGTGGGAATGGTATGCCCAGACGTGGGTCCCGTGCTCACCACACCACTGGATTCAAGCTAACCTGGCTGATGAAGGGTGATGCCCTGAAACCGGTCCCAGGATGCTTGTTTCCGGTCCAGGGAGGACCTGGCTTGGCAGTTCTGGCTGGACTGTTCCCACAAGGAACAGGGTCAAGACTGATTTGCATATGGCTGGGTCCAAACTGGGGTGGTGTGGTGAGCAAAAGAATGATGGATTTAACCCAGATCCTTGTGACTGGGGGTGAATGTTTGCATTGTCCAGCATTCCGTCCATCAATTGCTTCTTTTGCATGTGTCTTTAGCCAGTGGCACATTATTAGAAACAAAAATGTCAGTTCGACTCAAGTCAGAGTCATCTATATTTCTGACGGCCATCTCTAAATGTCTGAGCTTGTATTCTGTATAACTTTATTATGAGGACACTTTCAAAGACATAGTGGCATTTGACTTGTAACTCGCAAAAATGCAGTCGCTGTATTAGTGGCCCCTTCTAAAGTTCAATCTTATGAGAATACCGAAGGTGTTATTTTGCAAAATAGCAGCCTAAGTCCCAAATAAAGTACGAAGTGTCACTTTTACTCACTGTGTCCAACTATGCTAAGGATTCTACATATTTGCGGTCAAACTTTACCAGCCTTGAGTTCCATATTGATTCATACCACGTTATACACAATATTAACCCAAATATAGAATTATAACCAAAAAATCATAAGAGTCAATCAAAATGTTCTTATCTGCATAGTGCCCTCCACCACGATGACGTCATATTGAAGAAAAGGGTAGGGACCTCTGTCTACACCTCCATCCAAGAGTAGGCCCCTTTCTTTCCTCCAATAGTGCAAGAAAACAAAATATCGACAAGTGTCAGGTTAAAATCATCTGAATAAATCAGTCAATATGAACATACTAATGTATGATAGACAACAACTAGGACCGACCTGTCTAGCAGTTTTTCCGACACTGCAGTGTCCAGCACCGCAAGGGTTTGTAAGAAGAACCCTCACATACCAACCTAGTTGGTGTCATGCTTCATCATCGGGTTCCCAGCTGAGTAGCCGAATGCTACTCAGCTGTGCTGCGACACCTGATTACAGTGGAGCTGGAGTTTTTTTTGGGGTGAAAGTGTGATGAAGTGGTGTGTTAAAAATACCTCTGGGTCTCTACCTGATAATTTACTTTATTCCCAGTGGTCCAGGGTATAATAAAAAAGAGTGGATAACTAAAAGAGACTGTTAATTGAGTCTCAGTTATCAGCTAGGTCGACATGTTTCAGCCCATGTAAAACAATTGTGGGGCTTTCTTCAGGACCATACTCACAGTGAATTAAAAATGTGGTGTAGGTGAAAAAGTGAGTGGCAAAAAGTAATTACGCCACGTGTATATGCATTTTTCGTAACCCACACGCTAAGGTGTGCTAACTTATGCTATGTGGACTGACCGTGATTCGCGTCCACCTTTGGTAATTACCTGTAAAGGAATTTAAACAAGACAAGACAATGCAACATTTAACATATAAATTCCGAAATAATCATTCATTAGCGGTATGAGGGTGATTTTAAAGAACACGCGGTGTCATTCAGACATGTTAAACCACTCATTCACAAGTCATGCATGCCATAAACAATTGTATGTGAGCAAAAAACATGCTTGTGACAGGGCTAGACTCAGCGCTTTCATCGTGGTTGATAACTTGATTCCTATGGCGCTAAAAAACACGTTAAGGCCAGATAATACCTGGTCTGGTATTAACGAATTAGGAAGCCATGTGTTATTAAATGATGAAGCGTCGTACGTGAAATTGCTCTATCGATGCATTTTGTGAAGAGCGTGGCCCAAAATTCATCTAGTGGACCCGTGAATTTCATTAATCCTATTATGGGAAGAAATGCAAGAAGGTATATTTACGTTGGTTACGAAAATACAACGTAAATCTGGTCCCGGGAGGGGAGGCCCTTTACTTCACTATCTGTTTTGTAGGAAATAAAGGATAGCCGTGTGAGGCTTGCGTCTTTATATACGGAAGAAAACCGGTCACGAAATCCGACGGTACGCGACCAGCGCGTACGTCTAGTTTTAACAGGGGAACTTACTTGTATAGAAGGGCTCACCCGCCTGTAAACCTGATTTGGGCTCCGCAGGACCAGGATGGTTCTCGGGCTGAGTCCTGCTATGTTGTTAAGTAGCACTAAAGCGCGGGGAAGGTGCCGTTCACCAGGGCGTCACCTGCGTAGTGCGGAAGGCGTCTGAACACTGGAATGCTAACTTCTGAGGAGTGGAGGGGCAGCGGGAAACCTGCGCGTGCGCATTCATGCCAATCCCGCAGTATGTTTACAATACAGCTCAAGCCTGTCCTTTTTACCAGGACAACTGGTGATGATATATTAATCGTGCTGGTATAGATGCGGCAAAGGAGCTGATGTGGAAGCTAATCCGGCTTGGTATTGTGATTAACATTTTTAAGATAAATTTGCTGTGAAAGCATCTAAAGCCTGTCCTCTTAACAAGACTACCGGTGTTGATGTCTTGGTAAAAAAGCTAATGTAGGGTTAGTGTAAATCCCTTTTGCTAAGGACATAGGGCACGCTGCCGGTATTAGGATGAATGCATTAGCCTCGTATGATATCTTACTCTTCAGTACCTCAAATGTAAGCGTTTAATATTATGACACACATGGATGTATTGTGAATGATATCATAATTCAAATTAGAACGGTGTCTAATTGCCTATCACGATGTATCCTGTAGGATCGTGCTTGCACCAGTGAATGACATCAGTAAACACCGTTATTCATATTAAAGGGGTATCTCGTAGCCTAACATGATGTGTCCTATGCGGTCGTGCCCATATTAGTCCATATTAGTTATGGATGAAACTAAGGTCCCCAACACTATTTCAATTAAACGTGAGGTAAGGCTGAGGAAGTCTGTTACGGCTGGGATCCCGTAATTAATCAGTTTGTCTTCCTAATTTTACTTGATGATGTGTCTTCATGGAAGGATCATTTGTTCAGACTGTTCCATGGAATGTTATCGTTTAGCCCATGAAGATGGGTGGATAGTCGATATATCCATCGCTGTTCTTTCTCCAGCAGTTGTTGTTAATTGGAAGTGATATACAGGTGCTCAATGATGGTCCATTCCATATCATTTGTGGTGTGGCCTCTTTCCAGGAAATGGTTTGTCATTCGAGTTGTATTTCTTTTGCACCCAATATTGCTTCTGTGTTCGCATATTCGTGTCTTTACTTTTCGGCTGGTCATACCGACGTACCTTAGATTGCATGGGCACGTGATTAAATATATTGCATTTGCAGTGTTGCAATTTGTGTGTTTGCGTATTTCCCACACTTTGCCTGGTTCCAAATTTAGAGATTTTGATGGTTTTGTTAAGTGGCACACACTGCAGTCGCCGCAGGGGAAGTGGCCTGTAATCTTTGGTAGGCCCCATGCATTTTGTATGGTGTTAGTTTGTTTTATTGGTTGTGGTGGTCTGGTCGATACTAGCTTGTCTTTCAGGCTCCTTCCCTTTCGGTAAGAGAATAGGGGTTTCTCCCATTGTTGATTGCCTGAATTGAGTATTTTCCAATGTTTTTGGATAATGTTTGATACTTTGTTGGACACTGCATTGAATGTGGTTACATACGTCAGTGGAGTTGTTTGTTCTGTGGGTGGTTTTTGTTCGAGAAGGGCAACTCTGTTCTGGTTGCGTGCTCTTTTCTTCGCTTTGTCAGTGATTCTTTTTGGGTACCCTCTGTCTTCCAGTTTGTGTGACAATGTTTCGGCTTGCTTTTTGAAATCTTGGAGATTGCTACAGTTTCTCCGTAGTCGCAGGTATTGTCCGTAAGGCAAGTTCTCTCTGAGAGGGCGAGGGTGGAAGCTAGTGTAGTGCAGCAAAGAATTCTTCGCAGTCATCTTAAAATGTGTTCTTGTGTCCAGTTTGCCATTTGTATGGGAGATGTCTAGGTCTAAGAACGTGATTGTTTGACAGCTCTTTGTGTAGGTGAATTTAAGGTTGGGGTCTCGACCATTTATCCACACGAAAAAAGAGTTCAGAGATTCTTCAGTGCCTTGCCAGATGAGGAGAACATCGTCAATGTATCTCTTATAGAATAGTATGTTGGTAATGGGTTGATTGTCAGGATTAAATAAATGTGTAATTTCAAAGTTATAGACATATAATCCTGCCACACTAGGGGCAAAAGTGCTGCCCATAGATGTGCCATATGTTTGCAGGTATAGTTGGCCTTCAAATTCAAAATAATTTTCTTTTAGCGCCAGGTTTGCACATGCTAGGACAATTGATTTTGGGGTTTTATGTTCCCAGTTGATGGTGTTCAATGAGACTTCCAGTACTACCAGCGTGTCATCTTGCGGTAGGCTCGTGTATAGACTTTCTATGTCCAGGCTTACAAGGAATGATGTGTTTGGATCAAAGGTGAAATCCTTGATTTGTCCAAGAAGATCTTTGGTGTCCTTGAGATAGGTGGTGGTGGCCAGTACGATAGGTTGTAGGTAAAAGTCGCAAAATTTGGACAGGGGTTCTAGGACAGATCCGATGCCCGATACTATCGGGCGTCCTGGTGGTGGTATTTTGTTTTTGTGTATTTTTGGTATGGTGTAGAAATAGGGAATTTTCCCTGAAGAGTTTGTAGGAAATTGGGCCTCTTTCTTGCTGATGTGCCCATTGTCTTCTGCTTCCTTTACCATATCTTGAATTGTGGTCTTCAATCTCTCTGTCGGATTGTTTTGCAAAGGCAAGTAGTTACGTCTGTCACTGAGAAGGCATAAACATTCGGCTTGGTAGGCGGGTTTGTCCTGGAGTACAATTCCCCCGCCTTTGTCCGCAGGCTTTATTACAATTTTTTCGTTGTTTCTTAAAGATGCTAGTGCATCAAACTCCATCTTGTTGGTGTTCTTAAACGTTTTTCCTTCTTCAAGGGCTTCAATGTCTTTGAACACGGCTTGTTCAAATGCAGCCACCTCAACCGGTATGGTGTTGGGAGGTGGTAGGAAGTTAGATTTGGTTCTGAGCCCTGTATCACCTTTTTCTTGGGTGTTTTCTTCTGTGGGTTGGTCTTTGAAGAAAGCCTTGAGTTTTATTTTCCTGAAAAACTCTGCCATCTCACAATGAAGGCGAAACTTATCAAGACGGGCTGTAGGAACAAACCCAAGGCCTTTGTTCAACACCTCCCTTTCTGTGGGGGTCAGGTTGTGTTCCAAATAGTTGGTCACTAGGTCCTGCTGGAGCTCGTTCCTGGTTGTTGGTCTCTGGTCATGCTCCTGGTGTTTGCTCCTTGGTACTGGCTGTCTTCCCAGTGTACCTGCGTTTGCCTTCTGCGCTTGCCTCTTCCTCTGCGGCCGTTCCCTAAAAAAGGAAACCGCTGGTTTTGGTTCATAAATTGCGTTTGAGGTGGAGCATATGGTGGATTTCACCCAAACATCATGGGTGGTGGCATTTGGGCGTAAGGGTTGTGGAACTGCATTTGGTTTCCTGGTTGTCCTTGTTGCCACAGTTGCTGCCATCTATTTTGTCTCCCTCTTCCTCTTTGTTTGTTTCTTGAGCTCTCTGTGCTAGAACCACTACTCACTGAGGAATCGTCTTCTGAGCCTCCTGAAGAGTCTGATCTTTTTGGTTGTTGGTAATCCGTTTCTGAATATGGATATGTTTTTGCATAAGAACATTTTTTAAGATCTTTTTGAAATTTGTGGATTTTTGACTGTGTCAAATTTTCTTTGTATTCCTGGATTTCTTTGTTGATCTCGTCCAGTCTTTTCTTAAAACTTGTAAGGGTAGTCCGGAATTGTTTTTCAGTTACCGTGATCTCTATTAGTATTGCCTCAGATAGTCTCTTAGCTGTTTGTATAATCAATACAATCCAATCCCTGGTACAATGCCAGGCAATTTTGGCCCAAACTCTTCTGAACGTTGCGTCATCCAGAAAGATCCTTGGTGCGTTTGTTACAATCAACCCTCTGGGTGCTGTATTGTTCCTGAGGTATTCGGTTAAGATGACTCCATGTACTATTGTCCTGAAGTGATTACGTTTCATCTCTGCGAGTGTTTCCCAGTCAGAGCTTTGCGATATTGTTTTAGAAATGTTGAGATCAGCTAGTAATGGTGCAGCTGACCACTTCTTCCGAAAAAGTGAGACCCGGGTGTTCTGCCATGGTGGGTTTCACCAGCAATATACGTGAGATACTTTGTAAGTGCCCTCGCAGCTGCACGCTGCCAAGTACTTTGATAAACAAATGGGAGAGCTAGGACTAGCTGAGGGACGTCCCTGTCCCTTAGTAAATGATAGACAACAACTAGGACGGACCTGTCTAGCAGTTTGTCCGACACTGCAGTGTCCAGCACCGCAAGGGTTTGTAAGAAGAACCCTCACACACCAACCTAGTTGGTGTCATGCTTCATCATCGGGCTCCCAGCTGAGTAGCCAAATGCTACTCAGCTGTGCTGCGACACCTGATTACAGTGGAGCTGGAGTTTTTTTTGGGGTGAAAGTGTGATGAAGTGGTGTGTTAAAAATACCTCTGGGTCTCTACCTGATAATTTACTTTATTCCCAGTGGTCCGGGGTATAATAAAAAAGAGTGGATAACTAAAAGAGACTGTTAATTGAGTCTCAGTTATCAGCTAGGTCGACATGTTTCAGCCCATGTAAAACAATTGTGGGGCTTTCTTCAGGACCATACTCACAGTGAATTAAAAATGTGGTGTAGGTGAAAAAGTGAAAAGTGAGTGGCAAAAAGTAATTACGCCACGTGTATATGCATTTTTCGTAGCCCACACACTAAGGTGTGCTAACTTATGCTATGTGGACTGACCGTGATTCGCGTCCACCTTTGGTAATTACCTGTAAAGGAATTTAAACAAGACAAGACAATGCGACATTTAACATATAAATTCTGAAATAATCATTCATTAGCGGTATGAGGGTGATTTTAAAGAACACGCGGTGTCATTCAGACGTGTTAAACCACTCATTCACAAGTCATGCATGCCATAAACAATTGTATGTGAGCAAAAAACATGCTTGTGACAGGGCTAGACTCAGCGCTTCCATCGTGGTTGATAACGTGATTCCTATGGCGCTTAAAAAACGCGTGAAGGCCAGATAATACCTGGTCTGGTATTAACAAATTTTAGTTCTTGTGTCCAGTTTGCCATTTGTATGGGAGATGTCTAGGTCTAAGAATATGATTGTTTGACAGCTCTTTGTGTAGGTGAATTTAAGGTTGGGGTCTCCAGTGGTAAACAAAACTACCATTAACTTGTCCGATCAACCCGTCAATGCTAGAGAAAAGAACATTGTATTTTGGTCTTTCCTTTTGCCCATCAGACCGCTTTAACTATCCGGAAACTCAGAGATATATTTATAAATTTATCAGAAAACTTAAACTCAGAAAATGGCATTGTTTGACGAATATGAGGCTGCAGAATCCTGTCTGTACTGATGCTTTGCACACAACCAATCATGACACTAGCACCATTACTAGCTCTTGTGGGGGATGTGGATACACTTCTGACTCTACAAGAACTACTCACAGAAACAGGTCTGGACATGACTCTGCGGTAAATTCCCTAGATATAATCACTGATCGACCAGCTTCGAGTGAATTCAAACCCATTTCCACTTTCTTCCCGACTATGTCACACGATAATATCGACACATTTCATGACACTGTAATGAATGATTTCATGAAATTCCGACAACCGAAAAGGATGAAAATCCCACAGCAGAATTTTACAGCTGCTCAAAGAAGAGTGATTAAATCACTAGCAGAGGATGATAATATGGTAATACACCCAGCAGACAAAGGCGGTTACATTGTGCTGTGGGACAAAAAGCTGTACATAAAAGAAGCTTTGCGACAATTGGAAGATACCACGTTTTATGTGCAATTCAATATGCAACAATACAATGAAAGTATCGTTCGGATATGGTATATGTTGAATGGTTGAAAAGACAGTGGCAGGAGTTCTGCTATCTCAAACGTGATTACACAAAATTACCTATTTTCTATCTCCTCCATAAAATCCATAAAGACCCTACGACACCACCAGGGAGACCCATTGTTTCCTCGATAGGAAGTGTAGCAGAGAAAATTTCAAAATGCGTAGACCATTTCCTTCGACAGCATGTTATGGCTCTTCCATCGTACATAAAAGACACCTAAGACTTTTTGAGGAAACTTGAAGGCATAGAATGGGAAGAAGATTTTCTCCTCATTACAATGGATGTAAACTCACTGTATACAATCATTGATCATACTTTGGGTATAAAATCCTGTTGACATTTCCTTCAGAATAGACAGATTTGCTACCTTGAACATACAAACATACTGTTGGAAATGATGAAATTTCGCCTATACAACAATATGTTTATGTTCAATGGAAGAAAGTACAAACAAATCTTGGGGATAGCTATGGGAACTTGTTTTGCTCCCAGTTTTGCTAATCTGTTCTTGGCCGTATGGGAGGAGGAAATCCAGAAAGAACTGACACTGCATAACATGGAGGGGGAGATAATCATGTGGCTCCGCTACATAGACGATCTGTTTGTCATATGGATGGGAAGGCTTGGCCAGTGCTGAGTGATTCATTAAAAATCTGAATATGAATGAGTATAATTTGAAACTAACCTCCACCATGAGTAGGAAATCGATTGAATTCCTAGATATCCAAGTGGAGATAGATAACAACAGGCTCCACACTAAACTACACCGTAAAACTACAGCAGGAAACAGTCTTCTTCATGCTCTCAGCAGTCACCCGGACACCCTTAAATGGAGTATTCCTTATGGCGAACTGCTGAGAGCAAGGAGAAATTGCAATACACAGGAATATTACCTCACTGAACAAACCAACATGATCAAAAGGTTTAGAGAACGAGGCTACCCTATGTGGGTTTTGGAAAGAGCTGCTGACAAAGTTAGTAAGTTAACTAGAGACCAAACACTGAAAGAAAAACAAGAGACAATAGAGAAAGATCTGGACCAAAACACAACAAGAGTGATTCTCACATATAACACTGAATCACAAAAAAAATCCAAAATACTGACACAGAACTGGAATAGCCTAGCCAGCAACCCTATCATAGGACTCAGTTTACTTAAATGTCCCATGGTCACGTACAGAAAAGGGAGGAGTCTTAAGGACATACTGGTAAAAGGTGATATCACGAACAGCCAGTCAATGACTCAACGTAGCCAACAAGGGTTTTTTCCGTGTGGCCATTGCAAGGTCTGTCGCAACAGCTACATGAAAACAACCTACGACAAACCTAGAAATGTGAAAACCATCAGTCAATTTCTGACGTGCAGTTCCACCTTTGTAAATTATGTGTTAGAATGCCCTTGTAATTTGCGATATGTGGGAAGCACGACACTGACAGTTAAGAAAAGAGTGCTCGAACATATGAGGGCAATTAACAATGAATACACACACTATCCTGTGGCTAGACATTTTGCAGAGTACCATCTATCCTATCGCTCACTTTTAAGATACTTTGCGATAGAACAAGTACAACAGAACTCCAGGGGTTTCAATAGGGTCCTCCATTTGAGAAAGAGGGAATTCTGGCACATCTTGGACCTACAAACCGAAAGTCCAGGGGGTCATAATTTGGAGGAGGAGCTAGGAATCCACCCACATGAGAACTAGCTTAGAATTTGGCCTTGTAAGGGACTCTTCTTCCTACGAGTTATACAACTCTCTGGAAATTGTAATAAACGGAATAACGGAATGTTTAAAAACTTAGCAAATAATGGATGCTCATATTGACTGATTTATTCAGATGATTTTAACCTGACACTTATCTATATTTTGTTTTCTTGCACTACAGGAGGAAAGGAAGGGGCCTAATCTTGGATGGAGGTGTTGGCAGAGGTTCCTACCCTTTTCTTCAATATCACATCATCGTGTTGGAGGGCACTGTGCAGATAAGAACATTTTGATTGACTCTTATGATTTTTTGGTTATAATTCTATATTTGGGTTACTATTGTGTATCACGTGTTATGCATCAATGTGGAACTCAAGGCTGGTATAGGTTGACCGCAAATATATAGAATGACTAACATAGCTGGACACAGTGAGTAACAGTGACACTTCGTTCTGCATTTGGGACATAAGCTGTTATTTTGCAAAATAACACCCTCCGTATTCTCATAAGATTGAACTTTAGAAGGGGCCACTAATACGGCGACTGAATTTTTGCAAGGTACTAGTCAAATTACACTATGTCTTTGAAAGTGTCCCCATAATAATGTTATACAGAATACAACCTCAGACATTTAGAGATATAGAAATATAGATGACTTTGACTTGATTGGTACTGACATTTTTGTTTCTAATAATGTGCCACTAGCTAAAGACACAGTACTTTTTTTAAGACACACGGTATTCCTTCCTCTGCACCCGTATATTCGACATATATTTATTGTGTAGCATTAGTATACTACAAGCAAAGTATTCTTATAAGATTGAACTTCATAAGGTGCCACTAATATGGCGACTGTAATTTGTGAGGCACTAATCCAATGACACTATGTCTTTTATTGAATATGTTCATACAAGAAAGCTACGCAGAATACAAGCTCAGATATTCAAAGATGGCAGCCAAATTACAGACGACTCGACTCTGACTTACCGTACATTCTAACACATAAATTACAAAGGTGGAACCGCACTTCAGAAATTGGCTGATGGTTTTCACATTTCTAGATGTGCCATAGGTTTTTTTCATGTAGCTGTTGCAACAGGCCTTGTAATGGCCACATGGAAAAAACCCTTGTAGACTATGTTGAGTCATCGACTGGCTGTTAACCATCTTGGTAAAATACGCCTGGGGGGACAGAGAGTCGATTCTACAAGAATTGAAATCGCGGAAGAAGAACCAAAATTACATAAAGAACAGGAGATCATTAAGAAATATGTTGAAGATTTGAAAACTAAACTCAAACTGTATGAGGATGATATCAAGGCAAGAAAACAAAGACAATTACATAGGGACTGCACTGACTATGAAAGTGGGAGAATTCTCATATACAGTCATAAGTATGACCACCTGTATGACAAACTCTCACTGGGAGATCCAATTGGAGATGTGACCGGAATTATCAGTGGTACAGAATCAATAACAAGCAGTTATACAGAGGGAGACCTGTCGAGCTCACTGACAAGTGCAACATCAAAGGTAGAAGTGACAATGAGACACCCAATGACTTTTTTAGACGGGTATCGCCTCCTTCGGACGGGACGCCGAACACCGAGAGTACTACCACCACCGAATACACGAGGAAGGGGACGAGGACAATGAGGCAGATGAAGAAGTTAGGAAGAAACTGGCAGTGAAGAAAGCGATACCAATAGAGGGAACAGAAGAGGAAGAGGAAGAAGCAAGGGGCAATGGGAAACAAATCAACTGGCTTCAAGAAACAAACATAATGGATGACACAGTGGTAAACAAAACTATCATTAACTTGTCCGATCAACCCGTCAATGCTAGAGAAAAGAACATTGTATTTTGGTCTTTCCTTTTGCCCATCGGACCGCTTTAACTATCCGGAAACTCAGAGATATATTTATAAATTTATCAGAAAACTTAAACTCAGAAAATGGCATTGTTTGACGAATATGAGGCTGCAGAATCCTGTCTGTACTGATGCTTTGCCCACAACCAATCATGACACTAGCACCATTACTAGCTCTTGTGGGGGATGTGGATACACTTCTGACTCTACAAGAACTACTCACAGAAACAGGTCTGGACATGACTCTGCGGTAAATTCCCTAGATATAATCACTGATCGACCAGCTTCGAGTGAATTCAAACCCAATTCCACTTTCTTCCTGAATATGTCACACGATAATATCGACACATTTCATGACACTGTAATGAATGATCTCATGAAATTCGGACAACAGAAAAGGATGAAAATCCCACAGCAGAATTTTACAGCTGCTCAAAGAAGAGTGATT
The DNA here is from genome assembly GCA_963921515.1 of Calotriton arnoldi. NCBI lineage: Eukaryota > Metazoa > Chordata > Amphibia > Caudata > Salamandridae > Calotriton > Calotriton arnoldi. The sequence continues at coordinate 214,334 of CAWUFW010015157.1, read as the reverse complement.
AAATCACTAGCTGAGGATGATAATATTGTAATACGCCCAGCAGACAAAGGCGGTTACATTGTGCTGTGGGACAAAAAGCTGTACATAAAAGAAGCTTTGTGACAATTGGAAGATACTAAGTTTTATGTGCAAATCAATATGCAACAATACAATGAAAGTATCGTTCGGATATGGGATATGCTGAATGGTTGAAAAGACAGTGGGAGGAGTTCTGCTATCTCAAACGTGATTACACAAAATTACCTATTTCCTATCTCCTCCATAAAATCATAAAGACCCTACCACACCACCAGGGAGACCCATCATTTCCTCGATAGGAAGTGTAGCAGAGAAAATGTCAAAATGCGTAGACTATTTCCTTCGACAGCATGTTATGGCTCTTCCATCGTACATAAAAAACACCTAAGACTTTTTGAGGAAACTTGAAGGCATAGAATGGGAAGAAGCTTTTCTCCTCATTGCAATGGATGTAAACTCACTGTATACAATCATTGATCATACTTTGGGTGTAAAATCCTGTTGACATTTCCTTCAGAACAGACAGATTTGCTACCTTGAACATACAAACATACTGTTGGAAATGATGAAATTTCGCCTATACAACAATATGTTTATGTTCAATGGAAGAAAGTACAAACAAATCTTGGGGATAGCTATGGGAACTTGTTTTGCTCCCAGTTTTGCTAATCTGTTCTTGGCCGTATGGGAGGAGGAAATCCAGAAAGAACTGACACTGCATAACATGGATGGGGAGATAATCATGTGGCTCCGCTACATAGACGATCTGTTTGTCATATGGATGCGAAGGCTTGGCCAGTGCTGAGTGATTCATTAAAAATCTGAATATGAATGAGTATAATTTAAAACTAACCTCCACCATGAGTAGGAAATCGATTGAATTCCTAGATATGCAAGTGGAGATAGATAACAACAGGCTCCACACTAAACTACACCATAAAACTACAGCAGGAAACAGTCTTCTTCATGCTCTCAGCAGTCACCCGGACACCCTTAAATGGAGTATTCCTTATGGTGAACTGCTGAGAGCAAGGAGAAACTGCAGTACACAGGAATATTACCTCGCTGAACAAACCAACATGATCAAAAGGTTTAGAGAACAAGGCTACCCTTTGTGGTTTTTGGAAAGAGCTGCTGACAAAGTTAGTAAGTTAACTAGAGACCAAACACTGAACGAAAAACAAGAGACAATAGAGAAAGATCTGGACGAAAACACAACAAGAGTGATTCTCACATATAACACTGAATCACCAAAAAATTCCAAAATACTGACACAGAACTGGAATAGCCTAGCCAGCAACCCTATCATAGGACTCAGTTTACTTAAACGTCCCATGGTCACATGCAGAAAAGGGAGGAGTCTTAAGGACATACTGGTAAAAGGTGATATCACGAACAGCCAGTCAATGACTCAACGTAGCCTACAAGGGTTTTTTCCATGTGGCCATTGCAAGGCCTGAAGCAACAGCTACATGAAAACAACCTATGACAAACCTAGAAATGTGAAAACCATCAGTCAATTTCTGACGTGCAGTTCCACCTTTGTAAATTATGTGTTAGAATGCCCTTGTAACTTGCGATATGTGGGAAGCACGACACTGACAGTTAAGAAAAGAGTGCTCGAACATATGAGGGCAATTAACAATGAATACACACACTATCCTGTGGCTAGACATTTTGCAGAGTACCATCTATCCAATAGCTCACTTTTAAGATACTTTGCGATAGAACAAGTACAACAGAACTCCAGGGGTTTCAATAGGGTCCTCCATTTGAGAAAGAGCGAATTCTGGCACATCCTGGACCTACAAACCGAAAGTCCAGGGGGTCATAATTTGGCGGAGGAGCTAGGAATCCACCCACATGAGAACTAGCTTAGAATTTGGCCTTGTAAGGGACTCTTCTCCCTACGAGTTATACAACTCTCTGGAAATTGTAATAAACGGAATAACGGAATGTATAAAAACTTAGCAAATAATGGATGCTCATATTGACTGATTTATTCAGATGATTTTAACCTGACACTTATCTATATTTTGTTTTCTTGCACTACAGGAGGAAAGGAAGGGGCCTAATCTTGGATGGAGGTGTTGGCAGAGGTTCCTACCCTTTTCTTCAATATCACATCATCGTGTTGGAGGGCACTGTGCAGATAAGAACATTTTGATTGACTCTTATGATTTTTTGGTTATAATTCTATATTTGGGTTACTATTGTGTATCACGTGTTATGCATCAATGTGGAACTCAAGGCTGGTATAGGTTGACCGCAAATATATAGAATGACTATCATAGCTGGACACAGTGAGTAACAGTGACACTTCGTTCTGCATTTGGGACACAAGCTGTTATTTTGCAAAATAACACCCTCCGGATTCTCATAAGATTGAACTTTAGAAGGGGCCACTAATACGGCGACTGAATTTTTGCAAGGTACTAGTCAAATGACACTATGTCTTTTAAAGTGTCCCCATAATAATGTTATACAGAATACAACCTCAGACATTTAGAGATATAGAAATATAGATGACTCTGACTTGATTGGAACGGACATTTTTGTTTCTAATAATGTGCCACTAGCTAAAGACACAGTACTTTTTTTAAGACACTCGGTATTCCTTCCTCTGCACCTGTATATTCTATATATATTTATTGTGTAGCATTAGTATACTACAAGCAAAGTATTCTTATAAGATTGAACTTCATAAGGTGCCACTAATATGTCGACTGTAATTTGTGAGGCACTAATCCAATGACACTATGTCTTTTATTGAATATGTTCATACAAGAAAGCTACGCAGAATACAAGCTCAGATATTCAAAGATGTCAGCCAAATTACAGACGACTCTGACTTGAGTCGAACGAGCATTTCGCTTTTAGTATTGTGCCAATCGGCAGAGACTTAGTACATGGTTAAGCCACAGGTTATTCCCTCTGTTACACCCGAAATTTCAGAATATAAAATGCTGTGGTGCATGGATTAAGTATAAGCATAGAACAATTGGTATGCTAACATATATATTAAAAAATGGATGCCATGGGTATGTTGTGAAACAACACTTACTTGTTTCAATGTCCTTTGTCTTTTTTTTACTTCCTGTATGTATTATGCGGTCAACAACATATCATGTGTGTGATCAAGACTGCATTACTGAAATAAAACAACTGCCTGAAGGATTATCCCCTGAGTGTGTGCTTTATTTTGGCTCTGCACAGAAAATATATATATATATATAACTCTGGGTAGTTCCGAAGTTTAGGTGGAGAGCAAACCCTTTATAGAGAGCAACCTACAAGACCAGCAGCACTCTAAAATGTGTCAGTTTTTCTAGCAAAGTTTTTAAGTTAGGATTAGCACAGTGTCATCCACACCTAGCTAGGAAGGGCCATATTTATGACTCGGTTTGCGTCACTCTTGCACCACGCAATGTAGTGCAAGCGGGACGCAAACCTTAAGTCATATTTTTGAAGCCACACAATGTCACTTTGAGTGGCTCCAAAAATATGGAGAAACACAACACAGTGAAATGTCTGCGTTGCGCTACTCTGCCCTTGGTAAGTGTTCCATGGACATTGCATAGATGTTGCCATTCATCTCCCATGGTTTTTGATGCATTCCCAGATTTACAAGACCTTGTATACCTAGGAATGTGCCAAAAACATACGCCCCCCCCAGGAGAGGTGTAACAAGTAGAATATCTTTATTTCTCCTTGTTTGTTTCTCTTTCAGTGTTTGATGCATTCTGCAGTACACACAGAAAAAAGAAAAAGCCTCTTAAGGTAGTTTTTGTCCAGGAAGGTGCCCCATCCTGCACAAAAACAATCCTACCTGTGGCACAAGGGTATCTCCATTGGCGCTAGGGTGCCAAAATGGCACCAGAGCAAAGGAAAAGGGTAGGAATGTGCCTTATTAGATAAATACGGCCCATTCCTCCCCTTTCTCTGTGATGCAACACAGCAGGGTCACTTACTGTGCTGCCCTCTGCCACAGAACTCATAAATATGGCCCAAAGTCTTTTGCCATTTCTACAGCAAAGTTTTTAAGGATAGGATTAGCTAGTGACAAACATGCTGAGATGTAAAATGACAAAAGCCTTTTAACACTCTAGGCACAGTATTGCAGATGTGGATTGGTAAAATACCATCCAAGCCAGCCTGGAATGAACAAAAGCACTCCCTGATGTGTTTTGTACTGTCATTACGGCTCTTCAGAGAGGTTTAGCCTTGCTCAGACACAAGGGAGCACCCAGTATAAGTCACAACAATAACCTTTCAGGCTTAGACTGCCACATAAATTGTGCAAAAACAAAGCAGAGAACTATAAGTATTTCCCAAGTTTAGGTAAAGAACAGTTCCTAAATAAAGCACCCTACAACACCAGCAACACCCTAAAATCTGCTCACTTCAAATGTCTGTTTTTCTAGAAAAGTTTTTAACCATAGGATAGGCACAATGCTATCCACACTAAGCTAGAAATGGACAAAGTCTTTTGCCATTGATACGGTAAAGTCTCTAAGCATAGGATTAGCTAGTGCCATGCATGCCGAGTTGTAAAATGACAAAAGCCTTTTACCATTCCAGACACAGCATTACAGGTTTGGATTGTTACCATCCAAGCCAACCTGGAATGAATAAAAGCAATCCCTGACACGTGTTTCGCTGTCATTACAGTTCTTCAGAGAGGTTTAGATTGTCCAGACACAATGGAGCACCCAGTATAAGTCAAAACAATACCCTTCCAGACTCAGGGGTCAATTCCGATCTCGGTCGGAAGGGCTCCGACCGAATCGTTCACAGTTCAGAATGACCAAGTACGATGCCTGGAAACCATAAGCGCTGACCAAGTCGGTTCCAGAAGGCATTCGGACAGGACGAGCCTTTCGGATCTGATTTGCGAGGCTCTATGGACTTGGTTTTCTGAATGAACGAGTACGATGAATGATTCGGACAGCCTTTCCTTTTTGGTTTGACCGGAACAAATCTGTCTTTGAGGGCCCATAGCAGGACCCCCTTCAGCTGGGGCCCTCCAAATCAGGCCTGTGGTGTTACCCATGTGTCCCCTCTTCCCAACCAAGTGCAGTGTGGCAGGCACCAAGGGGTGCCCACCACAGGTTGCACAATTATCCCCAACCACCCCTTTTGTCAATGCGAGCCTGTGTACCCGTTCGGTACACAGGCTCCCATTGAAGTCAATGGGAGTCCAACCGAATCATATCCAGATGCATTCAAAATGCATCATACTCGTTTGGTCAGACTCCCACGATCCGAGTCGTACGGAAAGCATTTCAGACCCGAGTCGTTCGGTATGCTTTCCGAACAAGATCGGAATCGGGCCCTTAGAGTGCTGCATACGTTATGCAAAAACAGAGCAGAGAACTCTAGGTAGTTCCCATGTTTAGGGGGAGAGCACCTCTCATATGGAGCACCCTACAACACGAGCAACACTCTAAAATCTGCTCACCTCAAATGTCTGTCCCAAAGGTCCAAACTTTTTCATCTATACATTTTGCCACAAATTTGTTGAGGATCCGCGTACCAATGGCAATATTAAAAAGCTACTCTTAAAAAAAAACAAGGTGGGCCATCGTCCAGGGCAGGACGAAATATTCCTTTTGGGCAAGGTGCAAGCGGCCCACCCCTCCAAGTCTCTGCAAGGCCCTGGGGACTCTATCCACCTGGACCAATGTATGAAATAAGGGGATAGGGCTCCACAGCCCCACTCCCAGCAGCGGTCGGCGCAGGTAAGCGCTTTGGGGCAGGGCGGGAGGGGGGGAGTCGGCAGACGATGGAATAGGGAACATAAAATAAATAAATAAATCCTATTCTGTCGTCTGTTGACATTCCCCTTCTCCCGCCCCACCGCCCAACCACCCTACTGCTCTTACCTGCACCGACTGCCGCTGGCCACTTCATGAGCCTTAATAGGCCCAGGGACCCAATCCCCAGGTCCGAATTCCATAAAAAAGGAGGGAGGGGCCAAGCCACTGGGTGGGAGCAGACATGCCTTCCCTGCTTGCAAGAGCTCCGACAGGGAAGGAATATCTGCTCTTAATCGGCAGGAGGTTTAAAAATGCTCTTGCCGGGTAGGAGCAGACTTTTGTTTTCCAGTATGTGCTCCTGAGGCCAGAAAAATACACTGTTCTCGACCGGTAGCAAGCACAAACAGCTGTTCCTGCAGTGCGGGAGCTATGTTGGCTCCCACATATTTTTTACAGACAAGGGAACCCAATGCAAGTGGTCAGGCACCTTGGGTACAAGTATGTTACAAACACAGTGGTCCCTCACAAGAACAATAGGAGAGAAGCAATATATATAGAAATGTAATCAAATCTATATTGCGCTGTTCAGCCAGACAGGAATACTTTTAATTTTTGAGAATTTGTGACACAGCAATAAAGTGGGAACACAAACTCTGCATCAATCAGAGTACAAACAAACAGAAAGGCTCAGGCAAAGGTTAATGCTTGGAAAAGAAATCATCAATTTGGCAAGCATAAATGAAGAAGAAACACCATATCACAATGAAATGATACATATGACTGTGTTTAAGGTGTCAAAGAGTCGATGACGTTTCGATCCCATATGTAAAATAGCGGGATCATCATCAGGACATAAGGTTACAAGCCTGAGTTAAATTGCCTGTGGATAAACAGAAAATAGGGGAAAAGAGAAAACGGGGAAAAAATTAAATGAGTACAAGGTAAGGAATTCATTTTTAAGAGAAAGATGACCATGCGTTTTTCCGAGAGCCACGAAGACATGTAAATTAGAGTGGTGGAGGTGGTCAATGAATTTGCGGGTGAATCTAGGAATAAACCCATTTAAGGCTGGTGATAAAGGACTGTAGCGCAAAGGTTCTTTGGGTGGATGATGGGGTGAAAATTGAGCATGAATGACCGTGAGGGAGGCCAAGTTGAACTTACCAACTGCAAGTTCGGAAGGACCCTCAGTGGATGGTAAAGGGTAAAGCAATTGCAACCCTATGGTGCTCTTGGTGGATGACGGCTGATGGGGTGACAACTCAGTGAAAAATAAGTATGAAGGTCATGAGGGAGGCCAAGGTGAACTTACCAACTGCAGGGTCGGAAGGACCAGCAGTGGAACGGTGAGGGATCGAGCAATTCCTGCCCGTAACCCTAAAGTGAGAAAGAAGGAAGTTAGGCGGGTCATGGACAACTATGGAACGGCTGTAGGGGAACTACAGCGTGGTGCTTACCAAGAAGGTGTTGCGAGAAAGCGTTAGTGGAGTCACTCGATTGGGCAATCTGTTGGAGAAAATGAGGTGAAAATCAAGGGAAGCGAAATTAAAGCTGGCCTCGTGTGGAGGAAAGCCGGGTCAAAAACTTACCAGATTTCCAGTAAGGGCGGAGGTAAGCACGTGTCAACGTTAACCGCTCGATAGCGGTGTGTCCATGCGGCAGCCTGGTTGGGGATGAGTGCGGGAGTGGGGGAGTGGTAGAAGTCAAAATGATGGGCTGCGTGAACTGTCATGTGACCACAGTCACATGGTGTCTGTGGCAGTGCGCGCCGATTACGGGTGTTGCAGGAGTGAGTAGCGGCCATCCTAGAGTGATGAAGGGGTAGAAGAAGAAAGGATAGGGCGGATAGACCTAGGTGAGTCAGATTTAATCATGTACACATAATACCCATATTGAACTGACATGTTGGCGATAAATACAGACAATTTGAATTCAACAAGAGAAAACATAAGGTAAATACGCAATGGTTGATACTGGCGGCCATATTGATGGTGAGTAGATATGGACATCCCATTGAGTCTGATTGAGTTAATTTCATCACAGCGTGTACTCGGGTTTGAACAATAGTTGGAGGGAAGACATTCAAAGGGTAGTGGTCACACGTGAGCGTACAATTAAAACAGATAAATCGCAATTAAGAGTTATAATTTCAGAGAGGAGGACGGTTGAAAATAAATGTACAAACTGTCGAGACATGTGGAACAAGTTGCTATAATACAAATGATGATGCTGATTGGAAATAAAAAGAAAGAAGAAACAGGGTTGAACCAATCAGTCATTAAAATTCAAAAACAGTCCGTGTTACACCTATGTATCCAGTGTAGAATTACTGGAAAAGGGGAGGAATTGAGACAACATGTTGTCAGTAAATTAGACTGTCTGTGAATTGAGAACATACATGGCCATTGCAGTACACCTGGAGAGTTCGTCCAAGTTAGAGTAAGGTGGTCCAATCCTCTAGACGATTGAGTCCTGTGCGTATGCACCCTGTACGAAGGATCAATTTCAATTCCTCCTTATTGAGTAGTTGGTCAATGTCGGCACCTCTTGGAGGGGGTTTTATTACACTGATGACAACCCATCTGATGTCATCCTCGGTGTGTCCTTTGGTGGTGAAATGGTCAACAAGAGGGGCCTTTGGTGTCTTTCAATGATGGCGGCTGTGATGTTGGCAAATCCTAATCCTTATTTTCTGGGTGGTCTGCCCAATGTAGATCATATTGCAAGGGCAGAGGATAGCATACACGACATTAGAAGTGTTACAGTTTGAAAATTGTTTCAGTTGTATCTTGACGTTGCCAAAAGTGAATTCCTTACATTCAATTACGAACTGGCAAGCCACACAGTTTCCGCACTTGGAGTGTCCGGATAAGGGCTCCAAGACCCAATGGTCATTAAGTGTCAGTGCAGGTTTTTTAGGAGGCAATACTGCTCTGACCAGATGGTCTTTCATGTTCTTATTTTTGTGAAATGCAAAGAGAGGTCGTTCAAGGCTCAAATTACCTGCATTGAGGATCCCCAAGTGTTTGAGAATACATTTCCTCACTATGTTGGAGACTGGTGAGAACGTAGTAACACAGACCATGTGATTCTGGGTGGTTTTAGGTTTAGGAGAGAGGAAGGAGTCACATGGGCAGTACCAAGCTCTTTTCAATGATGTATGTATTAGTCTTCGTGGGTATCCCCTTGCCATCAGTTTGTTAGATAGAACGCCCGCTTCACGGAAGTAGTCTTCCTTGAACAAGCAGTTTCTCCTAATTCGGAGAAATTGAGAAAGCGTGAGCGAGTCACGTAGGGCCCATGGGTGGTGACTTTCGTACCTTAGCAGTGTATTGCATTCTGGGTGGTTTTAGGTTTAGGAGAGAGGAGGGAAAACTGGACAAAGGGAAGTGGGTGTAGCCACCCCCTCCCTTGACCCTCCCATAGGTGGGGTCATAGAGCTAGTCCATCCCCTCTTTTAGTATAAGAGGGGAACCTTGCCATTGCAAAGCAGATAACCCCTGGACGACACTCTACAGAAGAATCCTGGCCCTTCGACGTTCCACTACCTTTGGAAGACAGAAGAATCTCCCTTGGAGTCAAGGAGTGACTCCCTGCTTGGCAGGCACCAAAAATGACAACGACGGTCGCAAACTACGCCGCTCCCGCCGGAGTCCGAAGTCCCTGCAGCCCAAGAAGTGGATTTCCTGACTTCTCCAAGGCCATCGTGAGTCCCCAGCGAAGCTGAGGCAAGTGGACCCCACGAGTGACGAGGAACCGCGACCCCTGGGTACCGTACACTATTGTCGAGTGCAACCCCTTCACAACGTTCTACGAACCTGTGCTTTGGACCACGTGTGGTCCCGACCTCCAGCAGGAATCCCTCCGAAGATCAGAGGCCTACACCGTCCCGAGTGACCGTGGGCCCCTGTTGAGTGATTCCGCCCGAGGTGTCTTTGCAATCCCTTGCCCCCTGGCTTGTGGATCCCCAGAAGACTTCTTAAAGAAACCAAAGGGCTCCCCTGGTTGCTCCAGGCCTGTCCTGACTTACCCTCGCTGGGTGAGTTCCACAGACCTTGCTGGTCTGCGCCATCGACTTTTCTTCATCTCCCCAAGACTTGCGACTGCCAAGGCTTGTTGGCTCCGATCGAGTTGCCGACACCGCAGTCAGCTGCAGACGTCGAGGCACACACCGAATCCAGCTCCTGGTCATCATTGACGCCTCCTGGACCACGTGGCTGAAGAGTCAAGGCACCCACAACCGACCTGAATCACTCGACGACGGTGGGCATCCATCTTCCTTGCCCCGAGTCACTGCCAAGTGACTTTGAACACTGTCCCCTCTGCTTTCAGGTCATCCTTCTTCAGAATCCAGGCTTGGATTCCACCGGACACTTCTTCAGCTCCCGCAAGCAGCAAGTCTTCTTTGTTCACCATTGAAAACGACGCCGCGACCCGACACCAAAGGACACCTGTGCACCCGGCTTCCTGGGTGAGGTAACTCCAGCACTACGGTGCTCCTGTGGGTGTGGGCCCTAGAACGACTTACCCTGTAAGTGACTTGCTTGTAGGTTCTATAGAAGTATCCTAAAACTCTTTATTTCCAACCGCGACTTGCCCCATTGAAGTCAACGGCGATCCGCGCCTGTGTATCTACACTGCACGCGTCCCCTGTGGGTCCTTTACTTACCTGCCTTGGGTGGTTTCATGAGGCCCCAGCACTTCTGAAGGCCCTAGGCCTTGTCTCCCTGCAAGTCGTTGTCCCTAAGTCTCTTACTTAGTATATGGTCTGGTACGCCCCTAGGGCCCCAGCCATATTTTGTGCTTAACTTATTGTGAAACGTTGATTTGTGCATATGTTTGTCTTCTAATCTCATAAAGAGATTAGTAGAGAGTTATTTAGAAATAAATACATATATATTTGATATATATACCTGTGTGGTGTCTTTTCATTTGGTGATTCAAGAGATTATATGGTAAAACAAGCTGCTTTACATTCCTCCGAGACTTAGCCTGAAGGCTGCTCTCCACAGCTACCACTAGGATAGCTTTCTTTAAAAGGTTGTCTTAAACCTATCTACCATAAGAGTCGATTTGCCCTGGTGCAAGGTGTCCACTTTAATTAGTGAACAGCATATACCAGGCCAACTTCTCACATTGGTGGGCAGCGTGTGGGATTCCAGCTTGCCATTGTTTTACCAGAAAATCTCTATTTGAATTACTAACTGAAAACCATTATAGGTACTCAAGGTACATATAAAGTCAAGCTTAGTATCAATAAGTTCTACTGAACTTAGAGCTGTGTGCCAAGGGATAGCACACCCTTTCCACAGCTCAAGCTAGGATCAGTAGGCCACAAACTAGTGTAGGTAGTACAACACTGCACAACACTAGAATGTCCTTAAAGGGTGGACCCAGTGGATCCACTCAGCCTCAGTATAAGGACATGGCTTTCTCTGACTTGAGAGCCATGTGTGTTGACAGACACCTGAGGATAGGACAGAGTCCCTCAACACTCCACCTGATAGATCTGCTGACAGCAGATGACCTTAGATTGGCTCTAGGAGCTAAAGGGTTTGAATCAGTGGGTGGGTCAGTCATAGTATCTGGGTCAGATGATGAAAATCAGAATGACCAAGACTCTGTGATTGAAGGGCCAGGCTCCAAGGGGCCTGAAAAGGACAGAGGAATTCTCCATAAGAGAACTGACAGAGAGGAGGAGAGGCACAGATCCCCTTCCAGGGAATCTGACCACTCTTATCACTCTGGCAGAGAATTTGTCCAGCAGAGGAACTCATACTTTCCCTTAAGAGAGACCTCCTCTGAGAGAAGGTGCAAACTGCTCCAGTATGAGGAAGCCAGAGTGGCCCTCAGAACCAAGCAGTTGGCACTGGATAGGAAGCCCTGGAGATCCAGAGAGCTTCTAGAAAAGAGGGGTTAGAACCCCCTGGTGGCAGCAACAGTGTCCCTAGAGGCAGAGAATATATTCCTGACCATAGGAACCTGAGCAAGGTTGTTCCTCCCTACCAGAGTGGGGATGATATCCACAAGTGGATAACTGCTATGGAGAGGGCCTGTAGAGTACAGCAGGTCCCCCAAAAGCAGTGGGCAGCAATCTTGTGGCTCTCCTTTTCAGATAAAGGAAGAGACAAGCTCCTCACTGTTAGAGAGGAGGATGCTGATGATTATGAGGTCCTGAAGAGTGCACTGATAGATGGGTTTGGCTTAACCACTGAGCAGTACAGGTTAAAGTTCAGAGATACCCAGAAGGCACAGACTCAGGACTGGACTGACTTTGTTGATTGTGCAACCAAGGCTCTAGAGGGTTGGCTGGTTGGCAGTAGGGTTACTGATTTCAAGGGATTGTATAATCTGATGATGAGAGAACAGATCCTAAATAATTGCCAGAACCAGTTGTTGCATCAGTACCTGGTGGACTCTGATCTGACCTCTCCCCAAGAATTGGGAAAGAAGGCAGACAAATGGGTCAGAACCAGGGTGAGGCAGAAAACCCAGAACCAAGGGGTGACACTAAGAAGCAAGATCCTAAAGGCTCTGAGAAAGGTGGGGATAAGTCAAAAGACCAGAAGTCTTCACAAGGGCCCCAAAAATCTGCATCTGGTGGGGAGTCACAGTCCAACAAGGGAAAAGGCCAAAAGAAGCCCTGGTGCAAATTCTGTAAACAGAAAGGGCACTGGACTTCTGATTGTACCAAGTCCAAAGACCAAACCACCACCACTCCTGCCCCTAAGGCAACTGTGCCCCCTAGCTCAGCTACTGGTGGAGGTGGTACTCAGAATAAGGGTGTAGTAGGGTTGACCCTGGGTTCTGAAGTGGATTCTGACCTAGTCAGAGTGACCACTCAGGCAATGCTGATTTGTGAGGGAAACATTGATATGTCCTTCCTAGTAAGCCCCAGTAATCTGGGCAAGTACAAACAGCAGCCTTTGATAAATGGCAAACAGGCTTTGGCATTTAGGGACACAGGTGCTAGTGTCACCATGGTGGCAGAGGACCTAGTGGACCCTGGACAGATCATCCTGGGTGAAATGTACCAGGTGACCAATGCAAGCAATGTCCAGACCAACCATAGTCTGGCAGTTGTGAATTTCTCCTGGGGAGGGGTAACTGGCCTCAAGAAGGTTGTAGTCAGTGCAGACCTCCCTGTAGAATGTCTGTTGGGCAATGATCTAGAGACTTCAGCCTGGTCTGAAGTAGAGTTATGGACTCATGCTGAGATGTTGGGCATCCCTGCAGAGGTATTTGCTGTGACCAGGTCACAAGCAAGAATGCATGACACTGAACCAGCTCTGGATCCTGGAACAATGGACCAGATGCTTCCCAAGAGGAGGAGCAGTAGGGTTAAGGCAGTGCCTTCCCCTCTGTCTCAGATCAAGGATTCACTTCCAGAGGGAGGTGAAGCAGAACCTGAAGAAGGAACTGCCCCAGAGGGACTTGAACCTGACCAGGTTGAGTTCTTGGGGGCAGGGGGCCCTTCCAGGGAAGATCTGAGCAAGGAGCAACAGTGCTGCCCCTCTCTTGAACCCCTCAGACAGCAGGCTGCTGCTGAGGCTACTGGGAGTGCTAGTGGGTCCCATAAAGTTTATTGGGATGAGGGACTCCTATATTCTGAGGGTAGAGACCCAGCCCCTGGAGCCACCAGGAGGTTGGTAATACCTCAGAAGTTTAGGGGTTCCTCTTGACCTTAGCACATGATATCCCTTTGGCAGGACACTTGGGCCAAAACAAGACCTGGGACAGGCTTGTTCCACATTTTCATTGGCCACATATGTCAGAGGACACAAAGGAGTTTTGTCGCTCCTGTGTCACTTGCCAAGCCAGTGGTAAGGCAGGTGGCACAACAAAGGCCCCCTGATACCACTACCTGTGGTGGGGGTACCCTTTGAAAGGGTAGGGATTGACATTGTTGGTCCCCTTGACCCTCAGACTGCATCTGGGCACAGATTTATCCTGGTGGTAGTGGATCATGCCACCAGGTACCCAGAGGCAATTCCTCTGAGGACCACCACAGCACCTGTGGTGGCAAGAGCCCTCATTGGAGTTTTCTCCAGAGTGGGTTTTCCAAAGGAGGTCATTTCTGACAGAGGTACCAACTTCATGTCAGGATATCTGAAAGCAATGTGGAAGGAGTGTGGTGTAACTTATAAGTTCACCACTCCCTATCACCCACAATGCAATGGTTTAGTTGAACGCTTCAACAAAACCTTGAAAGGAATGATTAAGGACTCCCAGAGAAGCTTAGGCGGAAATGGGACCTTCTTCTCCCTTGCCTTTTGTTTGCATACAGAGAGGTTCCACAGAAGGGGGTTGGCTACAGCCCATTTGAGCTTCTGTTTGGGCATCCTGTGAGAGGTCCACTATGTTTGGTAAAAGAGGGCTGGGAGTTACCTCTCAAGCCCCCCAAGCAAGATGTGATGGACTATGTACTTGGTCTCCGCTCCCGGATGGCAGAGTACATGAAAAAGGCAACCAAAACCTGGAGGCCAGCCAAGAATTACAAAAAGCTTGGCATGACCAAAGGCTGTGCTGACTGTATACCAGCCAGGACAGAAAGTGTGGGTGTTGGAGCCTGTGGCCCCAGCAGCCCTCCAGGATAAGTGGAGTGGCCCCCATACAATAGTTGAGCAGAAGGGAGAAGTCACCTATCTGGTGAATCTTGGAACTCCCAGGAGCCCCCTAAGGGTGCTTCATGTCAACAGATTGAAGCCATATGTTGACAGGGCTGACATGGGCTTGCTCATGGCAACTGATGAGGACCAGGAGGAGGAGAGTGACCCTCTCCCTGACCTGCTCTCTCAGAACCCTGATGATGGGTCAGTAGATGGTGTTGCTTTGGCAAGCAGCCTCACTGACCATCAGCAAACTGAGTGCAGACAAGTTCTGCAACAGTTTAGACATATGTTTAGCCTGACCCCTAGTCAGACTACCTGGTGCACCCATGAGGTGGACACTGGGGACAGTCTGCCTGTCAAGAATAAAATCTACAGGCAACCTGACCATGTCAGGGACTGTATCAGGACTGAAGTCCAGAAAATGTTGGAGTTAGGCGTAATTGAGCCTTCAGATAGCCCTTGGGCTAGCCCAGTAGTCCTGGTACCCAAGCCTCATACCCAGGGTGGTAAGAAAGAAATGAGGTTTTGTGTAGACTACAGAGGCCTCAATGCAGTCACTAGGACTGATGCCTATCCCATACCAAGGGCAGATGAGCTGATTGATACTTTGGCCTCAGCCAAGTATCTAAGCACATTTGACCTCACAGCTGGCTACTGGCAAATCAGATTAGCTGAGGATGCAAAAGCCAAAACAGCATTTTCGACCCCTGGTGGGCACTACCACTTTGTGGTGATGCCCTTTGGATTGAAAAATGCACCTGCCACTTTTCAGAGGTTGGTGAATAAAGTTCTGGCAGGGTTGGAAACTTATTGCTCAGCTTATCTAGATGATATTGCTGTCTTTAGTTCCTCCTGGCAGGATCACCTGGTCCACCTCAGGAATGTTTTAGAGGCTCTGCAGAAAGCAGGCCTCACTATCAAGGCCACCAAGTGCCAGATAGGGCAGAGTCAGGTTGTGTACCTGGGCCACCTTGTAGGTGGAGGCCAGGTTCAGCCTTTGCAGAGCAAAATCCAAACCATACTGGAATGGGTTGCTCCAACCACCCAGACACAGGTGAGAGCCTTCTTAGGCCTGACTGGGTACTATAGGAGGTTTGTCAAGGGATATGGATCTATAGTGACCCCTTGAATGATCTTACCTCTAAGAAAATGCCAAAAAGGTTCAGTGGACAGCTAGCTGTCAGAAGGCATTTGAAGACCTAAAGCAGGCCATGTGCACTGCCCCCATCTTACAGAGTCCAGACTACACCAAAAAGTTCATTGTCCAAACAGATGCTTCTGAGCTGGGTGTGGGAGCTGTACTGTCTCAACTGAATGATGAAGGTCAAGACCAGCCAGTAGCTTTTATTAGCAGAAGGCTGACCCCTAGAGAGAAACGTTGGTCAGCTATAGAGAGGGAGGCCTTTGCTGTGGTTTGGGCCCTGAAGAAGCTGAGGCCATACTTGTTTGGCACTCACTTCATAGTTCAGACTGACCACAAGCCCCTCCTATGGCTAAAGCAGATGAAAGGTGAAAACCCAAAACTTTTGAGGTGGTCCATTTCCCTACAGGGGATGGACTATACAGTGGAACATAGGCCTGGGACCCAACATGCCAATGCAGATGGACTCTCAAGGTATTTCCACTTTGAACACGAAGACTCAACTGGTCAAGGTTAGTTTAGTGTCCCTACGTTTGGGGGGGTTGTGTAGGAGAGTAGGATCTGCCTCTTATGTTGCCCCCACTTTTTTCTGATGTTAGCACTGGTTTCTGGCTATAGTCTGGCTGGGTCCCTGCCAATCAGGGCCCCAGCCTCTCTGTTCTCTCTAAACGACCTGGAGTGCACTCTAGGTGCACTAGTGATTGGATACTGTGGTGCCTTATGAGTCCCTAGTATATGGTACCTTAGGTGCCAAGGGCATAGGTACTTCACAGGCCTACCAGGGGCTGCAGCATGTGTTATGCCACCCCTGGGAAGCAGTCTAAATCTGACACCACAGGCCTGCTACTGCAGCCTGGGTGAGGTGGTGCTAGCACCTCTCACCGAGATATAGGTTTCCTATATCTCTCCTGCACACACATATAAACCTATCAGTCACCCCTAAGGCAGGCCCTATCAATCCTGAGGGCAGGGTGCTTGGCTTCTATGTGAGGGGGTGCCTCTGCCTGAGCAGGGCCCCTCTGCAGCTCTCAGAGTCTATTCTCTGGTGCTGTTTGTGGATGCGGTTAAACCATATACTATTTAAGTGCATTATATCCTCGCGGTAAATGCTAACTTTGGAATGGCTGCATCAAAACATGTCGTGTTTGGTGTCAAACATCTTGGAATACTACCCCCCGCCAATCTTGGCGGCGGGGGTAGCATTCCACCCTTCTAGAGGGATAAGACATGTACCTGCTGTGGAAACGCGGTAGAATCCTAAAGAGCCCTGGCATCACAAAATGGATGCCACCAGTCACAGACACTGGGCTGCCCTCCTGCTGATGACCGAAACTCGCAGTGGAGGAAGCCCAACAATAGGCATCCTGTCACAGGGAGGTGTAACCACCTTCCAGACAGGGTTTAGTGTATTGGGGCTGGGTGGGTGCACTCTTAGAGTGCTTTGAAGTCCTGCACTGGGGGAGCAGAAGGCTCCTCTGTGCATATGCCAGTTCAAACCAGCTCAGGGGCTACCTGCCCCTGCTCTGGCGCGAAACTGGACAAAGGGAAGTGGGTGTAGCCACCCCTCCCTTGACCCTCCCATAGGTGGGGTCATAGAGCTAGTCCATCCCCTCTTTTAGTATAAGAGGGGGAACCTTGCCATTGCAAAGCAGATAACCCCTGGACGACACTCTACAGAAGAATCCTGGCCCTTCGACGTTCCACTACCTTTGGAAGACAGAAGAATCTCCCTTGGAGTCAAGGAGTGACTCCCCTGCTTGGCAGGCACCAAAAACGACAACGACGGTCGCAAACTACGCCGCTCCCGCCGGAGTCCGAAGTCCCTGCAGCCCAAGAAGTGGATTTCCTGACTTCTCCAAGGCCATCGTGAGTCCCCAGCGAAGCTGAGGCAAGTGGACCCCACGAGTGACGAGGAACCGCGACCCCTGGGTACCGTGCACTATTGTCGAGTGCAACCCCTTCACAACGTTCTACGAACCTGTGCTTTGGACCACGTGTGGTCCCGACCTCCAGCAGGAATCCCTCCGAAGATCAGAGGCCTACACCGTCCCGAGTGACCGTGGGCCCCTGTTGAGTGATTCCGCCCGAGGTGTCTTTGCGATCCCTTGCCCGCTGGCTTGTGGATCCCCAGAAGACTTCTTAAAGAAACCAAAGGGCTCCCCTGGTTGCTCCAGGCCTGTCCTGACTTACCCTCGCTGGGTGAGTTCCACAGACCTTGCTGGTCTGCGCCATCGACTTTTCTTCATCTCCCCGAGACTTGCGACTGCCAAGGCTTGTTGGCTCCGATCGAGTTGCCGACACCGCAGTCAGCTGCAGACGTCGAGGCACACACCGAATCCAGCTCCTGGTCATCGTTGACGCCTCCTGGACCACGTGGCTGAAGAGTCAAGGCACCCACAACCGACCTGAATCACTCGACGACGGTGGGCATCCATCTTCCTTGCCCCGAGTCACTGCCAAGTGACTTTGAACACTTTCCCCTCTGCTTTCAGGTCATCCTTCTTCAGAATCCAGGCTTGGATTCCACCGGACACTTCTTCAGCTCCCGCAAGCAGCAAGTCTTCTTTGTTCACCATTGAAAACGACGCCGCGACCCGACACCAAAGGACACCTGTGCACCCGGCTTCCCTGGGTGAGGTAACTCCAGCACTACGGTGCTCCTGTGGGTGTGGGCCCTAGAACGACTTACCCTGTAAGTGACTTGCTTGTAGGTTCTATAGAAGTATCCTAAAACTCTTTATTTCCAACCGCGACTTGCCCCATTGAAGTCAACGGCGATCCGCGCCTGTGTATCTACACTGCACGCGTCCCCCGTGGGTCCTTTACTTACCTGCCTTGGGTGGTTTCATGAGGCCCCAGCACTTCTGAAGGCCCTAGGCCTTGTCTCCCTGCAAGTCGTTGTCCCTAAGTCTCTTACTTAGTATATGGTCTGGTACGCCCCTAGGGCCCCAGCCATATTTTGTGCTTAACTTATTGTGAAACGTTGATTTGTGCATATGTTTGTCTTCTAATCTCATAAAGAGATTAGTAGAGAGTTATTTAGAAATAAATACATATATATTTGATATATATACCTGTGTGGTGTCTTTTCATTTGGTGATTCAAGAGATTATATGGTAAAACAAGCTGCTTTACATTCCTCCGAGACTTAGCCTGAAGGCTGCTCTCCACAGCTACCACTAGGATAGCTTTCTTTAAAAGGTTGTCTTAAACCTATCTACCATAAGAGTCGATTTGCCCTGGTGCAAGGTGTCCACTTTAATTAGTGAACAGCATATACCAGGCCAACTTCTCACAGTCGTCAAATAAGAAAAGATTTCTCGTGAGACATAGTTCCAATAGTTGCCAAATGAAGATGGTGGGAACAGCATGCGGTGGGGTCGTGTGTCTAGTATGTGTTCAATAACTAGTAGACCCTTCACCTGGGGAATGTTTGTATAAAGTGATTCTACATCAAGGGTGCAGAGGATGTCGGAATCAATGTCAAACGGATAGTGTTCTATCTGGTTTATCATCGCCATGCTATCCCTGATGTAGCAGGAAGTCTGCGGAACAAAGACCTTGATGAAAAAGTTTACATATTGGCCTAGGGGTTCTAAAATGGACCCACAGCCCGACGCGATCGGGCGGCCAGGTGGGTTTTGGATGTTTTTGTGAATTTTGGGTAACGCATAGATTACCGGTGTCCACGGGAGACTTGGTATTTAAAAAAAGGTATTCATTCTGGCTTAGGTAACCCATAGTTCTGGCTTCACCAGTGACCTTTTGAATCAGTTGTTGGAGTTCTCGTGTAGGGTCAGTATGCAATCTGCAGTAGTGGTCAGTATTGGCTAACTGTTGGGTTATCTCAGTTTTGTAAAGTTCTATCTCTTGGATGACAATCCCACCACCTTTGTCCGCTGGTTTTATTACTAATGAGTGGTTGGTCTTTAGGGCCTTTTTCTCGTCTAATGATATATTATAAGGAATAAAGCGTTGTGTGGCCTCCAGTTGGGAAACTTCATTGAGAAACATTTTCTCAAAAGTAAGAATTTCACCCGGGATCATGTTGAAGGGTGGTGAAAAAGTAGAAGGGGGCCGTAAGGAGGAGTTAGAGGTGTTGGTCTGTGAAGGATTTAAGAGAAAGTATGTGTGTAGTCGGATCTTGCGATAGAATCGTAGGAGTTAGGTCTGTAGGTCTACGTAGTTTGGATGAATCGTAGGCACAAAGGATTAGCCCTTACTGAGAAGTGATTTTTCAGAGTCTGAGAGATGGTGTTTAGAAAGATTGAAGATGGGAACTGTCAATGGATTGTTCATGTGAGGAGATTGGTCAGGGTCATTTACCATTGGTAAAGTTTCTGGCCAGTTTTTTGTTCGCCTGGTGCGTTGAACCAGCGCTGTTGTTTTACTCTAACTCGGGGGTTCGTTCTGGCCTAGTCCTAAAAAAGGTTGGTTTGGTGTTCTAGAGGAGGTGCTGGTGCCTTGTCCCAGGTCAGAGCCGTCCGATGATTCGGCAGATGTGTCAGAATAACCAACTAATGTGTTGCGGCTGTTGAACCCGGCCCCAAGGGCGTGTATTTTGGGGGTTAGTGTAGTTCCTGTATAAGTAAAAGTCTTCATTTAGGTAAGGGTATGTTCTCTCTAATGTGTATGATTTGATATCTTTTTTGACCTTGACCGTCTTTTTGTTCTGTTCTAGCCTGTTGAATTTATCAACTGTTTTCTGGACTTTTCCAAAAGCTTTTTGCATTCAGCTACAGGGCTGTTCTCCTTAATTTGTCTCTCTGTATCATTAATTTCTTCAGTCAGTTTCT
This sequence comes from Calotriton arnoldi, assembly GCA_963921515.1. Lineage (NCBI taxonomy): Eukaryota > Metazoa > Chordata > Amphibia > Caudata > Salamandridae > Calotriton > Calotriton arnoldi. Next base: position 194,008 of record CAWUFW010015157.1, on the reverse strand, counting down.
GGAGTGTCTCAGTTGCTGTGTCTATTCCTAGCACCATCCAGTGCCAAGAACATGCAGTGCCGATATAGCTAAAATTGGTCATGTATTTGTTGTTATCCGTGAAGACTTCAGGGATGTTCCCAACCTGTAGTCCCACCGGGATGATATTGGCCTTAAGATACTCTGCGAGCATTTGAATCATGAGTTGCAGCCTCACATATTTCTTTTTGCACTTTTCTAACTGCTAAGTAAGAGAACTGTTCGTGGATTGTGGTGTTTCTGCAGTCTCTGAAAATAAGGAAGGACCTTCTAGGATTTTTTTAATGTATTCATCGGAATATAATGGAGCATGGTCTGACATGGCACTTCTCGATTGGTCAGGAAGGGGGGCGTTTAAACAGAAAGAGGAAGATGTAAGAATGCAGTGTAAGTGACCCGCTTCTGGAAGTAGGTAATAGAGTTAGAACCCTTGCAATCCAGCGATTGCGCTAAACATATTTTTTACAGACAAGGGAACTCAATGCGAGTGGTCAGGGACCTTGGGTACAAGTATGCTACAAACACAGTGGTCCCTCACAAGAACAATAGGAGAGAAGCAATCAATATAGAAATGCAATGAAATCTATATTGCGCTGTCCAACCAGACAGGAATACTTGTAATATTTGAGAATTTGTGACACAGCAATAAAGTGGGAACATGAACTCTGCATCAATCAGAGCACAAATAAACAGAAAGGCTCAGGCAAAGGTTAATGCTTGGAAATGAAATCATCAATTTGGCAAGCATAAATGAAGAAGAAACACCATATCACATTGAAATGATACATATGATTGCGTTTAAGGTGTCAAAGAGTCGATGATGTTTCGATCCCATATGTAAAATAGCGGGATCATCATCAGGACATAAGGTTACATGCCTTAGTTAAATTGCCTGTGGATAAACAGAAAATAGGGGAAAAGAGAAAACGGGCAAAAAATTAAATGAGTACAAGGTAAGGAATTAATTTTTAAGAGAAGAATGCCCATGCGGTTTTGCGAGAGCCACGAAGACATGCAAATTGAGTGGTGGAGGTGGTCAATGAATTTGCGGGTGAAAGTAGGAATTAACCCATTTAAGGCCGATGATAAAGGGCTGTAGCGCTAAGGTTCTTTGGGTGGATGACTGGGTGAAAATTGAGCATGAATGACCGTGAGGGAGGCCAAGGTGAACTTACCAACTGCAAGGTAGGAGGGACTCGCAGTGGATGGTAAAGGGTAAAGCAATTGTAACCCTATGGTGCTCTTAGTGGATGACGGCTGATGGAGTGACGACTCGGTGAAAAATAAGTATGAAGGCCATGAGGGAGGCCAAGGTGAACTTACCAACTGCAAGGTCAGAAGGACCCGCAGTGGAATGGTGAGGGATTGAGCAATTCCTGCCCGTAACCCTAAAGTGAGAAAGAAGGAAGTTAGGCGAGTCATGGACTACTATGGAACGGCTGAAGGGGAATTACAGCGTGGTGCTTACCAAGAAGGTGCTGCGAGGAAGCGTTAGTGGAGTCACTCAATTGGGCAATCTGAGGGAGACAATGAGGCGAACATCAAGGGAAGCGAAATTAAAGCTGGCCACGTGTGGAGGAAAGCCAGGTCAAAAACTTACCAGATTTCCAGTAAGGGCGGAGGTAATCACACCTCAACGTTAACCGCTCGATAGCGGTGTGTCCATGCGACAGACTGGTTGGGGATGAGTGCCAGAGTGGGGGAGTGGTAGAAGTCAAAGTGATGGGTTGCGTGAACAGTCATGTGACCACTGTCACATGGTGTGTGTGGCAGTGCCACACATTACGGGGATTGCGGGAGTGAGTAGCAGCCATCTTAGAGTGATGAAGGGGTAGAAGAAAGGATAGGGCGGATAGACATAGGTGAGTCAGATGTAATCATGTACATGTAATACCCACATTCAATCCATCGTTCAAGGAAGACTACTTCCGTGAAGCGGGCATTCTATCTAACAAGCTGATGGCAAGGGGATACCCATGAAGACTAATACGTACATCAATGAAAAGAGCTTGGTACTGCCACGTGACTCCCTCCTCTCTCCTAAACCTAAAACCACCCAGAATGCAATACACTGCTAAGGTACGAAAGTCACCACCCATGGGCCCTACGTGACTCGCTCACGCTTTCTCAATTTCTCCGAATTAGGAGAAACTGCTTGTTCAAGGAAGACTACTTCCGTGAAGCGGGCGTTCTATCTAACAAACTGATGGCAAGGGGATACCCATGAAGACTAATACGTACATCATTGAAAAGAGCTTGGTACTGCCCACATGACTCCTTCCTCTCTCCTAAACCTAAAACCACCCAGAATCGCATGGTCTGTGTTACTACGTTCTCACCAGTCTCCAACATAGTGAGGAAATGTATTCTCAAACACTGGGGGATCCTCAATGCAGGTAATTTGAGCCTTGAATGACCTCTCTGCATTTCGCAAAAATAAGAACATAAAAGACCATCTGGTAAGAGCAGCATTGCCCCCTAAAAAAACCTGCACTGACACTTAATGACCATTGGGGCTTGGAGCCCTTATCCGGACACTCCAAGTGCGGAAACTGTGTGGCTTGCCAATTCGTAATTGAATGTAAGGAATTCACTTTTGGCAACGTCAAGATACAACTGAAACAATTTTCAAACTGTAACACTTCTAATGTCGTGTATGCTATCCTCTGCCCTTGCAATATGATCTACATTGGGCAGACCACCCAGAAAATAGGGATTAGGATTTGCCAAAAATCACAGCCGCCTTCGTTGTAAGACAACAAATGCCCCTCTTATTGACCATTTCACCACCAAAGGACACACCGAGTATGACATCAGATGGGTTGTCATCAGTGTAACAAAACCCCCTCTAAGAGGTGCAGACATTGACCAACTACTCAATAAGGAGGAATTGAAATGGATCCTTCATACAGGGAGCATACGCACAGGACTCAATCGTCTAGAGGATTGGACCACCTTACTTTAACTTGGACGAACTCTCAAGGTGTACTGCAATGGCCATGTATGTTCTCAATTCACAGACAGTCTAATTTACTGACAACATATTGTCTCAATTCCTCCCCTTTTCCAGTAATTCTACACTTGATACATATGTGTAGCACGGGGCTGTTTTTGAATTTTAATGACTGATTCGTTCTACCCTATTTCTTTTTTCTATTTATTTCCAATCAGCATCATCATTTGTATTATAGCAACTTGTTCCCCTTGTCTCGACAGTTTGTACGTTCATGTTCAACCATCCTCCTCTTTGAAATTATAACTCTGTTATGTATCTTGATTGCGATTTATCTGTTTTAATTGTATGCTCATATGTGACCACTACCCATCGAATGTATTCCCTCCAACTATTGTTCAAACCCGAGTACACGCTGGGATGAAATTAACTCAATCAGACTCAATGGGATGTCCATATCTACTCACCAGCAATATGGCCGCCAGTATCAACCATTGCATATTTACCTTATGTTTTCTCTTGTTGGATTCAAACTGTCTGTATTTATTGCCAACATGTCAGTTCAATGTGGGTATTACGTGTACATTATTAAATCTGACTCACCTAGGTCTATCTGCCCTATCCTTTCTTCTACCCCTTCATCACTCTAAGATGGCAGCTACTCACTCCTGTAACCCCTGTAATCGGCGTGCACTGCCACACACACCATGTGACTGTGGTCACATGACGGTTCACGCATCCCGTCTTTTTGACTTCTACCACTCCCCCACTCTCGCACTCATCCCCAACGAGGCTGTCGCATGGACAAACTGCTATCGAGCGGTTAACATTGAGGCGTGATTACCTTCGCCCTTACTGGAAATCTGGTAAGTTTTTGACCTGGCTTTCCTCCACACGAGGCCAGCTTTAATTTCACTTCCCTTGATGTTCGCCTCATTGTCTCCTACAGATTGCCCAATTGAGTGACTCCACTAATGCTTCCTCGCAACACCTTCTTGGTAAGCACCACGCTGTAATTCCCCTTCGGCCATTCCATAGTCATCCATGACCCGCCTTACTTCCTTCTTTCTCACTTTAGGGTTATGGGCAGGAATTGCTCGATCCCTTACCGTTCCACTGCGGGTCCTTCTGATCTTGCAGTTGGTAAGTTCACCTTGGCCTCCCTCATGGCCTTCATACTTATTTTTCACCGAGTCGTCACCCCATCACCCGTCATCCACCAAGAGCACCATAGGGTTGCAATTGCTTTTCCCTTTACCATCCACTGCGGTTCCCTCCTACCTTGCAGTTGGAAAGTTCACCTTGGCCTCCCTCACAGTCATTCATGCTCAATTTTCACCCCGTCATCCACCCAAAGAACCTTAGCGCTACAGTCCTTTATCACCGGCCTTAAATGGGTTAATTCCTACTTTCACCCGCAAATTCATTGACCACCTCCACCACTCAATTTACATGTCTAAGTGGCTCTCGCAAAACCGCATGGTCAGCTTTCTCTTAAAAATTAATTCCTTACCTTGTACTCATTTAATTTTTCCCCCGTTTTCTCTTTTCCCCTATTTTCTGCTTGTCCACAGGCAATTTAACTCAGGCATGTAACCTTATGTCCTGATGATTGTTAGAACTGGGGGTCTCTAGTTGGCAGAGGTAGGTACCTTTGTCCAAATAGGGACCCTTGCTTCTAGTCAGGGTAAGGGGGTACACTCCTGAAATAACCCCTGCTCACCCTCTTGGTAGCTTGGCACGAGCATACAGGCTTAGTTCAGAGGCAGTGTGTAAAGCATTTGTGAACACATACAGTAATCTAGTGACAACACTACAAATGGACACCACACAGGTTGTATTATAAAAATAAGTATCTTTTATATAGATTTACCACAAGACCATAAATGACATAAATAATCCACAATACTGTACTTTAAGGATGGTAGAATTAGCTTGAGTCTCTTAAAATGAAAATGCGACACTTTGAGTTCAATGTACCTTAAGATGCATAACGCAGGGCAACGAAAAGTGTTGCAGGGAAGGTGATGCGATAGTCCCTTACATGCAAGGACGGTGATGTGTTGAAGATCTGGTGCAAAAAGAAACAAAGCGGCGTCTTCTTGAGGTTGCGACAACGAAGATGTGATGCGTGCACACCCGACGGCCGTGCGGCGATTGCGATGAGTCTTTGGAGCCGCGACAGGCCCTGCGACACGCTTCCCTGGCAATGCGACGGCGTCTGATGCGAGGTCGATGCTCTGCCCCGGGGATGCGACGGCGTCTGATGCGACGGTGACACTCTTCTCTGGTGCTGCGAGGCACTTCGAAGGATGCGGCGCGCTTCTTCGGGGATGCGCCGGCATCTGATGCGACGGCGACACTCTTCTCCGGCGATGCGAGACTCAGCGGCTGCGGCGACATGCTTCTTCGTGTTGAGTCGCGCTTCCAGCTCCCAGAGACACGCAAGTGTGTCAGAAGGTTCAAATTCCCAGCAAGGGAATACAGGGGGAGCTGGTGGGTGAAGTCTGTTGTCCCTGAGACTTCAGCAGGAGGCAAGCTCTAAAATCAAGCCCTTGGAGATCCTTCACAAGTTGATGAAAGTACACACAAAGTTCCCTTCTCCTTTCTTTGGCAGTCAGGCAAACCACTGCAGGCCAATCCCCAAGCAGCACTTCAGGCTTAGGGATAGTCTCTCCTCAGTTTCTTCTTGGTTCCGCTCCTCAGCAAAGGTTTCTTCTTGTTTCCCAAAAGTGATCTAATTTCCTAGGGGTCTGGGTCCCCTTTTATACACCTTTTCTCTTTGTTCTCTGAAGGCAGAGAGGCTTTTGCCTAGTCCAAAACCAGTTCTGGTCAGTCCTGGAGCACTTTGTTTTTCTGACTCCTTCTTTCCTTTCAGAATGTGGGGCAGAGTGCTCAGCCGCCCGGCAGGAGGTGGAGCCAGCATTGTGGAAGGCAGGCACAGCCCTATTCAGACCCAGGTGCAACTCCTCCCTCCACTCTGGATGCAGATCTTTCTATTCAGCCCTGTGCTGACTCACCCTGCCTCCTGTGGCCACCCCCAGCCCCTGTCACTCAATCTCCAGACAAGGAATACACAACCTAGCAGAGGCAGGCTTGGATAGTTAGGCAAGAAAATACCCACTTTCTAAAAGTGGTATTTTCAAACACAGAATGTTAAAACCAACTTCACTAAAAGATGTATTTTATCATCCTGAGTTCAGGCATACTAAATTCGTTTTTCTACCATGTTCCCTGGGTCAGTTCTGACTATAAGGTGTAATAGTCAGTCTGCCCATTCTGGCCTATGGGGAGCAGGTAGCCTTGCAATAGTGAAAAACGAAAATGGCTGTAATTCACTATTAGGACATGCCACACACACCAGGGCATGTCCCACCTTGTACTTACAATGCACCCTGCCCTAGGGCCTACTTTAGGGGTGACCAACATGCAGTAAAGGGAAGGTTTAGGGACTGGTAAGTGGGTGTACTCACCAAGTCGACATGGCAGCCCTAGGCTGCACACAGGCTCTGCAATGGCAGGCCTGAGACACACTTTACAAGCTGCTTCTGTGGGTGGCACAACCAGTGCTGCAAGCCCACCAGCAGCATTGGATTTACAAGCCCTGGGCACACTGAGTGCACAGTACTAGGGACTGACAAGTAAACCAATCATCCAATCATGGAGTCACTAATCCATACATCAATTTATAATAGGGAGAGCATATGCACTTTAGCACTGATCAGCAGTGGTGAAATGCCCAGAGTCATAAAACAGCCAACAACAGGTCAGAAAAATATAGGAGGAAGGCAAAAAGTTTAGGGATGACCCTGCAAAAAGGGCCAAGTCCAACACAACCCCTTCCAGCCAAAAACGCTGGGGAGACCAATCACTACCCTGATGGGCTTCCTGCTTTGGGCGATAGAACCTGGACCCTGGCCCACAACAGCAGGGGCATACTCCAGTTCTACGCCAATCTGAACCTATTGGAATCCCTCTGTCCATACTCTCAGGGTCCACCAAGCTAATCCATGCGGAACCCTTCTCCTCACCTGTGGACACCATCTGTGCAGCACCTAACCTTAACTTGCTCACAGGTGTGTCCCAGCAGACAGAAAGCAAGCCACAGTGGCCACTGACAGTGGTCAGGGATGAGACCCAGGCCTTATGCCTCTCAGGGCTCTCAAACCTCTGTGGCGTCAGAGAGCGGGGGCAGTAGCCCCAGGTGCTTGGCACCCTTTGTCCATTCTCCTCCTGTCAGGTCAGGTATGACATCCTGACACTGATCTACCAGCCCCGGGCCTGTACCCGGCGGCTGGACTGGAAACTGGGGTGGGCTTTCCCACACCTGGTCCTCCTCCTTGGGGCTCTGTACCCTCCCACCTGGAGCGGTACTCCCTTCCAGAATTGTCAGGGCACCTGTGGCCGGTGTCCTGCACACTCCGCCCACCAGTTCAGGGGTTCTATCCTGCAACTGGGCGTCCAGGTCAGGGGGGACAGCCTGAACCTGGTCCTCCAATCTAGGGTCTAAACCCTCCAGTTGAAGCGGGGTCAGAGGCGAGGACTCCCTCCCTCTGCACCCCCTTCCAGAGTACTGCCCCCTCCCATCAGGAGCGGTACCCCCTTCCAGAATTGTCAGGGCACCTGTGGCAGGTGTCCTGCACAATTCGCCCACCAGTTCAGGGGTTCTATCCTGCAACTGGGATTCCAGCCTAGGGTCTGTACCCTTAGACTGGGCAGAGGCCAGGGGTGAGGCTGTCCTCTCCCTGCCCCCCTTACTGGGTCCTGCACCCTCCCACCTGGAGCGGTGCCCCCAGAAGACAAACTGGTAGGGGCACTTTTAGCAGCTGCCCCTTCCTCCAGGTCAGGGGGGACACCCTGAACCTGGCCCTCCAACCCAGTGTCTGTACCCTTAGGCTGGACCTGTGCCTGGCAACCCAGGACTTCCGGGAGGGTACACCAACCCCCCCCAAGGGAAACACACTCCTCTAGAGTTGTGTAAGAATCTGCCTGGCGCACCAGGACTTCCTGGGGAGCACGCATGCCCCCAAAGAGGGTAACACATCTCTCATGTGTTGTGTGACAGTCTGCCTGGTGCAGATCTCCCGACCCCTGTCCATCTGACAGTGCGCGAAGATCCCCCAGGACAGAAGTGGTGTCACCATGGTCATTCACTGGTGACTCAGCCCTTCTGGCTGGTCCCTGACCCACTGGTTCTTCCACTGGGGACTCTCTCCCCCTCTCACCCCTCGCTCTGGACTTCTGCACCCTCCACTTAGGAGTGGCACTGCCAGACACCAGAAACACTGGAGCTCCATTTACAGATGCTCCAGGTTCTCTAGACACTAGGAGATCCTCCTCAACAGGCGGCCCATCAGGACAGCCTAGGCTCCCTACCTGGTGTTCCCTTAAAGAACCATCCAGGCTCTGAGACTGGGTTTTGGGCACCTTGGGACACGCAGCCCCACATTCACTGCTTCTCCACTGAGACAGGACGTGAGTCCCTACACCCCTCCCATTACCACGGGACCTAGCTGGGCTACACTGAACCTCTCCCACCACTCTGGGTTGGAAGACACCTGAGCCACTCCTCTTAGGGTCACTCCCCAATGCCTCTTCAGACCCTCTGGAATCCACCAAAAGGTCTGCCTCCCATGTGAGCTCCCTGAGGTCAGAGAACTCACACTCCAACAGGTGTTGGCATAGCTCTGGAAAACAGGGACTTACAATATGCTCTCCCAAAATTGGATCACACAGTCCCCCACAGGGGTTAACCAAACTATCCTTCACCTCACCATCCAGTGCCTCGCACACGTACCCCACACCACTCTTCTGAGATTGGCAAGACAGTATCTGACTGTCTCTGTCACTCAACCCACCCTCTTCTGGGCGGTCTTCACACTCACATACCAGGACTTCAACTGTGGGGGAACCACTCTCCCTGCACCTCCCATCTAGAGTCAGTAGAGTGTCCCTCCTGCTACTAGGACCATGAATCCCTGCGTCAGTTTCCCTATTCCTCTCAGGAACACTGCGCACTACTGGAGCTACCTCATGTCCTTGAACCTCCTGGTGTATGTTAACCCCTCCAAGTCAGGCGCCACATCTCTGGGTGTGTACTACTCCCTCAGCACTAGATAACATAATTTTGCTGCCACCATCTGAGCTGGACTCCCCTCCAACTCAGCAAAGCTCATGTCCTGAGCTGCCCAAATTTCTTCTTCTTAGGCTAAGGCACTCATGGCCTCCAGCCTCTCGAGCTCTAAATCAAGCTCCCTCATTCTCAACTCATGCTCCTGATCCATTCTTTTCTCTTCTAAGGCCAACTTTCTAGATTGCAATTCAAATTCCAACTGCCCCTTGAACTTGAGCTTGGTCAGCTCCATTTCATGCATCCTACTCTTTTCTCTGTCCTCCAGCTCTTCTGGGGACAGACCTCTGGAGGAAACACTGCTACCCATGGGGGAAGATTCTCTCCTCTCCCCTGGACCCACTGGCCCATCCAGCTGCTCATTTGCATTCTCAGCCCCCTCCTCATTTTCAGGGGTATTCCTTCCAGGCCCTCAGCGCCTTTTGGATCTCATCCTTCTTGGAGAGACCGGTCATTGAAACTTTGAATCTTCTGCAGAAATGCTTGAGCTGTTTCAAGTTGTAGCATTCTAGTTTCTCCTCTTCCCAATCATTATCAACAGATGCTAAGGATGCTACTGTATCCATGGTGATTAAACTTGCCGGTTTTTAGCAAAAATAGAAAGTTCCAGAAAAGAATATCTACCAAAAGTATGTGGTTGCGTTATGGTCTGCACTCACTAGGTAGTGTTCACCAATCACTGTACATGAGTCACAAATGCAAGTCCAGAATCCTCACCGCTGACCACCAATGTTAGAACTGGGGGTCTCTAGTTGGCAGAGGTAGGTACCTTTGTCCAAATAGGGACCCTTGCTTCTAGTCAGGGTAAGGGGGTACACTCCTGAAATAACCCCTGCTCACCCTCTTGGTAGCTTGGCACGAGCAGACAGGCTTAGTTCAGAGGCAGTGTGTAAAGCATTTGTGAACACATACAGTAATCTAGTGACAACACTACAAATGGACACCACACAGGTTGTATTATAAAAATAAGTATATTTTATATAGATTTACCACAAGACCATAAATGACATAAATAATCCACAATACTGTACTTTAACCCCTTGACCGCGATCGGAATTCCGCTCGTGTGCTGGACATTCCGATCGCGGGTGGGGTCGTGACGAGCTCGGCTCGTCATGCGCACAGCGCTACCGCGCAGCATGACGAGCTGAGCTCGTCATGAGCACGGAAGGGGTTAAGGATGGTAGAATTAGCTTGAGTCTCTTAAAATGAAAATGCGACACTTTGAGTTCAATGTACCTTAAGATGCGTAACGCAGGGCAACGAAAAGTGTTGCAGGGAAGGTGATGCGATAGTCCCTTACACGCAAGGACGGTGATGCGTTGAAGATCTGGTGCAAAAAGAAACAAAGCGGCGTCTTCTTGAGGTTGCGACAACGAAGATGTGATGCGTGCACGCCCGACGGCCGTGCGGCGATTGCGATGAGTCTTTGGAGCTGCGACAGGCCCTGCGACACGCTTCCCTGGCGATGCGACGGCGTCTGATGCGAGGTCGACGATCTTCTCCTGGGATGCGGGGCGCGCCTCGTGTTGCGATGCGTCAGCGTCTGATGCGAGGTCGATGCTCTGCCCCGGGGATGTGATGGCGTCAGATGCGACAGCGACACTCTTCTCCGGTGCTGCGAGGCGCTTCGAAGGATGCGGCGCGCTTCTTCGGGGATGCGCCGGCGTCTGATGCGACGGCGACACTCTTCTCCGGCGATGCGAGACTCAGCGGTTGCGGCGACACGCTTCTTCGTGTTGAGTCGCGCTTCCAGCTCCCAGAGACACGCAAGTGTGTCAGAAGGTCCAAATTCCCAGCAAGGGAATACAGGGGGAGCTGGTGGGTGAAGTCTGTTGTCCCTGAGACTTCAGCAGGAGGCAAGCTCTAAAATCAAGCCCTTGGAGATCCTTCACAAGTTGATGAAAGTACACACAAAGTTCCCTTCTCCTTTCTTTGGCAGTCAGGCAAACCACTGCAGGCCAATCCCCCAAGCAGCACTTCAGGCTTAGGGATAGTCTCTCCTCAGTTTCTTCTTGGTTCCGTTCCTCACCAAAGGTTTCTTCTTGTTTCCCAAAAGTGATCTAATTTCCTAGGGGTCTGGGTCCCCTTTTTATACACCTTTTCTCTTTGTTCTCTGAAGGCAGAGAGGCCTTTGCCTAGTCCAAAACCAGTTCTGGTCAGTCCTGGAGCACTTTGTTTTTCTGACTCCTTCTTTCCTTTCAGAATGTGGGGCAGAGTGCTCAGCCGCACGGCAGGAGGTGGAGCCAGCATTGTGGAAGGCAGGCACAGCCCTATTCAGACCCAGGTGCAACTTCTCCCTCCACTCTGGATGCAGATCTTTCTATTCAGCCCTGTGCTGACTCACCCTGTCTCCTGTGGCCACCCCCAGCCCCTGTCACTCAATCTCCAGACAAGGAATACACAACCTAGCAGAGGCAGGCTTGGATAGTTAGGCAAGAAAATACCCACTTTCTAAAAGTGGTATTTTCAAACACAGAATGTTAAAACCAACTTCACTAAAAGATGTATTTTATCATCCTGAGTTCAGGCATACTAAATTCGGTTTTCTACCATGTTCCCTGGGTCAGTTCTGACTATAAGGTGTAATAGTCAGTCTGCCCATTCTGGCCTATGGGGAGCAGGTAGCCTTGCAATAGTGAAAAACGAAAATGGATGTAATTCACTATTAGGAAATGCCACACACACCAGGGCATGTCCCACCTTGTACTTACAATGCACCCTGCCCTAGGGCCTACTTTAGGGGTGACCAACATGCAGTAAAGGGAAGGTTTAGGGACTGGTAAGTGGGTGTACTCACCAAGTCGACATGGCAGCCCTAGGCTGCACACAGGCTCTGCAATGGCAGGCCTGAGACACACTTTACAAGCTGCTTCTGTGGGTGGCACAACCAGTGCTGCAAGCCCACCAGCAGCATTGGATTTACAAGCCCTGGGCACACTGAGTGCACTGTACTAGGGACTGACAAGTAAACCAATCATCCAATCATGGAGTCACTAATCCATACATCAATTTATAATAGGGAGAGCATATGCACTTTAGCACTGATCAGCAGTGGTGAAGTGCCCAGAGTCATAAAACAGCCAACAACAGGTCAGAAAAAATATAGGAGGAAGGCAAAAAGTTTAGGGATGACCCTGCAAAAAGGGCCAAGTCCAACAATGATGATCCCCATATTTTACGTATGGGATCGAAACGTTGTTGACTCTTTGACACCTTAAACGCAATCATATGTATAATTTCAATGTGATATGGTGTTTCTTCTTCATTTATGCTTGCCAAATTGATGATTTCATTTCCAAGCATTAACCTTTACCTGAGCCTTTCTGTTTGTTTGTACCCTGATTGATGCAGAGTTTGTGCTCCCACTTTATTGCTCTGTCACAAATTCTCAAATATTAAAAGTATTCCTGTCTGGCTGGACAGCGCAATATACATTTCATTGCACTTCTAAATTTATTCCTTCTCTCCTGTTGTTCTTGTGAGGGACCACTATGTTGGCTCCCACAACATGTGAGGAACTGGCCGGGGCCGTGAGGATCCTGGGCGCTTCTCCTGCGGTAACTATCATTCGGGCCCTAAGGTAACAATAGCTCACACCCTTGCCATACGCTGCAAAATATTCAACATATTACATCACTCATGACATCTTCTACGACATCATTGATAATATCACTGCAACATTTGTAATGAAATTATTGATAAGAAAAGTGTGCATGGTTGGGGCGGAAATCAAAATTTACCTTAGGGCAACCTTACTTTAATCTTTGTTTTTTTTTAATATATACTCCTGTCTGGTTAATGCTTTACCCTTTTCCAAAGCTCATCTTTTAAATAGGGAGAAAAGCAAGCGCATTACTCGTTTTGAAAGAAAAAGTATTACGATATAGGTGGAAAGCATATTCTTGTTCTCTCGCTTTCTTCCCTTCATGGGTTATCCAGATAAATTAGAAAAAGAGGATAGGGGATTCTCCCTATTTGCAACTCTTTCTCAACACTTTCAGTTTCTTTCAACTTCTCCCTAAGGCTGTTCATTTAGAAATCATGTGAGAGTAAGACAGAAAATGCTGCATAAAGTTTGTGCATGTGTTACACACGTTATCCATACATTGTACCTCTATTAATCACAAACACTCTGGGGCAGATTTATCATTGATTTCCATTACCCTTGTGTCACGGAAGGCGACGTGGATTGACGCAAAAGTTAGATACAGATTTATCAAGCAGTATAGCCCTGTGTGGCTTGGTAAATCTGGTGTAACGCAAGGCAGTGCAAGTAGCTTCTTTGTGTTACACTGCGTGGTGGAGGCATTACATGGGTGGAGCATGGGTTTTCCCACGCATTCACCTATGCATTCTGACACATTCCCAGATTTACCAACACTGGTAGACCTGGGACTGCATCAGAATTTTCCCTTCCTGCACAAAAACAATCCTGCCTTCAATGCAGGCACCCTTGCGCCATGACTCAAGGGTGCCTGCATTAGCGTTCAGCTGCACTAAGTGAGCCAGTGCAAGGAAAAGACAGGAATGTGCCATAGAATGGTAAATATGGTGCATTCCTGCCCCCTCCCTTTCACGCAGCGCAGCAGAGCGAGTTGTCTGAAAAAAATGATAAATATGGGCCTTTATGTGTGAGTCAATTAAGATCTCTTCCATGTTAAGGCACAATTATGCCTGAAAAAAGCTTTAAGAATGTGTGATGTTGTGTTTTGTTTCTCTAACATTTCAATAGAGTATTTTAGAGAAAAGAAGAACTGAAAAAGTGCCATAAAGTGTCTGGATCTATTTTCGTCTCCATTATGGAAGATTTATCTGTGTGCGTGTCTCTGTAACTCTGCCTTAATTTCCCTATAGCATACGTTTTATCTGCAGAATCTTTTATCTTTGTGCCGTCTTTCCTTGGAGCTTCATATGCTTTCTGAAGTAATGATATCTGGATATTTTCTACTTGGATACTATTTACGATTCCATTTCTTTCCTCCGGGTAAGGTTTTACCCTCATGCCCAATCTAATATATATTGTTTACAGCCCTTACACCTGACTATAAATTCACTTTGGGTTTACCTTATTCATGATGCCTGATAAAAGTATCCATTTGCGTCCATTTTGCATTGAGATGTTTGTTTTTATTGAGTCTCTCCAGCAAATATATAATCAGCCAGTGCTAACACTTCCTTGCTCACCACTTGTCTTTACTGATGCTCAAACGTTTAGAAACACTTTCAAAGTTACTTTTAGTCACAATCTTTCACAGTACATCTTTTTTTCCTTTATAAATGTTGGCGACTTTTTTTTACTTGCTTCACATAAAATTTCAAACCACACATGATCTCAGATAGATTGTGGTTATCGCATTTCTTCCAATGTTTAGTGAAGTTTAGCGAAAGATCACAGACAACAGATGTTTCAAGTAGATGTATGGAATGCGATTCTTTTGATAAGTATTTGCAGGATCGAAGTTCACCAACATTAGTCTAGGCTTCTTAATTTGTTGATAGCCTAATGTTTCCTCATTTCCTATTTTTCTGTATTCTTAGTTCTCATGTCCTATTTTTTAGGATTACTGTGAAACAAAACACTTCTGTTTTTCAATGGTGTATCTGATATACTGTCTCTGATCTAGGTCCATGAAGATGAGTTCAAATTAGCCCACATCTTGAAGAAACGGTCAATCTATAGTCTGTAGAACTAAGGGCCTCATTTATGAGCTTTTGCTTCCCTACGGCAAAAGAAAAGGGCAGGAATGCGCTGTATCTATAAGATACAGCGCATTCCTGTCCTTTTCCCCTGCGCCGGCGCACAATGGGCTTCCGTGCGCCAACGCAGGCACCTTTGCACCATGGTGCAAGGGTGCCTGCGTCGCGGGGATGATTATTTTTGTACAGGAAGGGAAACCTTTCTGTACAAAAATAATCACGAGGCTTTTTCCTCTTTCTATGTGTGCTGCAGAATGCAGCACGCATAGAAAAAGGAAAAACGAGGAGAAATAAAGATATTTCTCCTCGTTGTGCCTCCCTTAAGCCTCTCCTGGGGAGGCGTAACCTTTTGGCACTGCCTCAGATTTACGATTTCTAAAAGTATAGTGTCAAAAGGCGATGGATGTTGCTGAGAACGCCCCCAGCAACACCCATTGCACGCCCCTTTAACTCAGAACACTGCGTTAAAGGGACTGATATTTATCAGGCAGCATTAAGCCAAAAAAAGTGGCTTAGTGCTGCCTGATAAATATCACGCAGGATTCTGCGCCATGGAACGTCAAAAAAAGTGACGTTCCGGAGGCGCAAGGTGTCTCATAAATGAGGCCCTAATTGTGTGCAAGGCAACATTAGATGCCAAAAAATGAACCAACCGTTCAATCAATTTCTTTTTATATGATTAAACAAGCACCACAAAAATCAAATTTCAAGATCAAATTTGCAAATACGAAGGTTGTAAGTATATTTAATTGTATAAAAAATCATCCAAATTTTAGGTACAAAAGTTATTAATAAAATGTAATTCACACATTCAATACGTGCTTCATCCTTTAGAGTATCCAGGACACTTGAAAGGCTGTTTACATAAAAAAAAAAAAAGAAAAATAAGAAAAAGAGTAAATGAAACAGCAATAACATTTTAGTTATCTGGAAAAAAAACAGTACCATATACCCCATAAGTAAAAGTAAAATATAATGAAAGATTGTCATACGTACAATCAAATGCTTTTTAACTAAGTATAATATTCCAACAAACTAAGCACAGGGGTGTTGAAAACCATCCACTGAAACCGGGTAACATGAACTTCCCCTTTGTGGTTTCTACATTTAACTCCTAATGTACCTAGGACACTTGTGAATTTGAACTTTGAATTTGATTTGTCCACTGTGCTGTCATTGCATAAAAAATAAATAGTTGTACCTATGCCGTTTGAGAGGCATACACATTTAGGGGCATTTTAGCAAGAACGGCGTCAAAATTATCGCCGCTTTAGCGGCAGGAAATTGCCGCTAAAGCGGCGATAATGGGCTTGATAATATGCCCTTGAGAATTCCAATAGAAGCCCATGTTCTGGTGTGAACCTGGGCTTCTATTGGAATTCTCAAGGGCATATTATCAAGCCCATTATCGCCGCTTTAGCGGCAATTTCCTGCCGCTAAAGCGGCGATAATTTTAACGCCGTTCTTGCTAATATGCCCCTTAGTTCTGATGAGGAGGCAGGAACGGTAAGATTTTGTCAACACTTTATCTTAAATTCTTGTTATAAGACAATTTTTTGTTTTTTATATTTTTAAATTGGTCAGAGTGAAAGAGAATACTTGAATTTTCATCAATTGCTGTTCAAATAATTATCTGGTCACTCAATTCGCCAATCACATTTTTAACCAGGCTCCAGCTAAGAAATCACTTAGTTAAGAACAGAGACTTTTAAAATCGTACTTCCGTATACATGTGAATAGGTTTACAATAACATACATTGTTATGTTAAAACATAGCATTTCATTGATTTGTGGCTTGCACAGTTTGTAAATACGAAACATGACCCTCATTCTACATGGGCTGCTAATTCCGATTTGGGAGGCAATAAAAGTTTGCACCCGAATCAGGATTACAACTTGTTTGATAATATTGCACTCTGTACACTGAAAAATTATGGGAGGTGAAACATTTTGAAAATGGTGAGAGGAAAATAACGTATAGTGCACATGTTGCAGTTTAGAACAGAGGAAACAAACGCGGTATTAGCAGATTATTCTTCATTCTGAGGAGCAGAACTCGAAATGGGGAGATAATACCACTTCAGTGAACAACGCACAAAGAGGAATCCGTATTTACTGGGTATCACCATCCCAAATACTGTGAGCACTGGAATAATGCCTGCCACAAGGTGCAGGGATCAACAGGGGGGCACCATAGGTGCCCCCTCGGCCTCCAACTGGAGGCCGTGCACCAAAGGGGGCCCTGCTGGGGGGGCCCAAACATGCTTTCCGACATGGTTTCAATGTCAGACAGGCCGGCATGGAAACTATGTCGGAAACCGTGCATCGTAATCTCAAGGGTGGAAAGGCCCGCCCTTGAGATTACTGGCCTGCTTCTGACTGGCCGACTGGCTCTCCGAGCCCATCGGAAGCTAGCCAGAATGACCACCAGTTTATTTTCCAACCGCCTCCATCATAATGAGGGGGTCGGAAAGTAAACCGAGTGGCCCATTACGATTCGGCCCTGCGGTCGGAGCCTTTAGGGCCGCATTGTAATCGGCCCCATAGAGTGCACATGCAGAGAAATAAAATTTTAAGTTACAGAAAATGCATGACCTTTATTTTACTTAAGACCTATTCCATCTTGAACTGATCAGCGAAAGGAACATATTCATAAGGAATGGAGCATGAGGCCTACGTGCTTGAGCCCTTCATCTCATTCGGATAGGGTTCAGAATGTAAAGGATTTGTAAAGCTGCTTACAGGCTGTGAGTTGGATGCTTGAAGTAATGCTCAGTCTTTGTTAAACTCATGGAAAGCAATAAAGTAAATATATATTTTTTAAAAACTCACTGACTTATTGTTTTTTTGCTAAGTGATCTCTCATAAAGCAACTCAAGCACAGTTAAGATAAGGAATCTTTAAACTTTTACATTAACATACTTATATATTAAGATACTGTCCTAAAAGGGCACTCAACTTACCTCCACTGATATGAAGCAAGCAGGGATCTGGACTTTGGAACTGGCCTTATTTATTGTATTTCTGTCTCTGTTGATCATTATGAGCTCGAAGATACATGGCCTGAAGTGATCTATCACAAACCTTAAATACATTGAAATAGGGAATTAAAGAAAAGTACTTAAAGAACTAACTAAATAGGTTCTTAAGATCAAGATTGATCTCAGCCAGGAAGAATCTTAGGGTATTTACTGCAATATTTCGTTTTTAATATTGACCTGTCAAAATACTGAGGGGCAGATTTACAAGCCCCTTGCGCCACTTTTGCGTCACTTTTAACATGGGGAAAGTGACGAAAAAGTGGCGCAAGGGGCTTGTAAATCTGCCCCTGAATCCTTAATATGGCCAACAACAAGTTTATGAAGATGAACACAGATAGGCAAATCAGGAATTGCTATTTATAACCTTTCATCTATGTAACTTGACATCATACGCATATCTTTAAAGTACATAGATGTGGAGTTTAGAATAGTAAATTCATACTATCTATAAATATTTAGCTTCACAATATTGTGGATGTCAATATTCTGGATTTGGTATTCTGGCAGGATGATACTACTTACCTCGATGCTGTGGTATGCAAACCTTCACACGATGTAATGCTCTCTAAATATATCGTGCAAGGTTGGGTTCAGCTTCCACGCAGTATGCCTTGCATATCGTAACCATAAGAGTTTGATGGAATTGGCACTCATCTTACAATAAACCCTTTTACCTGTAAAGAAATTGAGAATGTTGTTCAAGCAAGCTACATAAACCTTTGAAAAAACTTCAAGACTGGCAGTTAACACCGAAATTAACCTACATGGGGAAATAAACTGTAATTTTTTGCTTTCTTTAGAAAAAGAACAAAAACACTGGGCTCCTCCAAGTGTATAATGCCTTTTTTCTAGTATTAAAATGTGCAAGTAGCTATATTACTATTTTTATCACCACTATTTTTTTATGTATTTACCCTCCACCACTGCTGAAAAGTGAAAACCATACACACATCATTACAACTGAGGAGCCCTCAAACACGAGTGATTTATGCGTTGTCATTTTGGTCTCAGTCCATATGAACATTTTCTTGTATACTAAAAATACTCTGCCTTTTTTGCAGTTTTTTATTAGTACAGATAATTTTTCGACATCTAATTGAGTCTCCAGTCGGATGTTGTTTTCAAACCAGGGGGCATATGTACAAGGAGTTAATGCCACCATATCATAAATTTCTTTACGTTACGGTGGCTTTTTTTTATCGCCGTATTTACAAGTTGTCCCTAACCGCAGTTAGTGGCAGTTTTCCAGCATAAACATGAAGTTTTAGGATCGCCACTTCTGTTAGCGGGACTTAACGAAAATGAGATGCAAAGTAGGCATTCCCGTGCAAAAACTGGCGCTAACCCCACTTCGCGATATTTACAAGGAATCTCTGGTATGGTGTAAAACCAAAAAAACTGCCTCTAAGTCCAGTTAGAGGCAGTAGTTTTTTAAGCCCAGAAAATAGCTGGTCTTAAAAATGGTGCAAACACTTGGGGCCTCATTTCAGAAGGTTTTGGTGCTGGACAGCGCTGCAAGTGACTGTGTTGCGGAGTTGCTTGATGTTGTGGCTCCTTCTCTTCTCGAGACGTCTGCAGGTGGGTCTGGACTAGTGGAGGGCAGGAGTGAACCAGTTGGCCTTCTTGGAGTGTTGTTTGCCTGGTCTTTTCTTGAGGGGTGTCAGGGTGTCGGTGCAGTTGGAGATCCATTGGTGGAGGTTGCGCGCTGCGGTGTTGGCGTCTGTAAGCGTTGGCGGAGTGGTGGTGCTGAGGGAGTTGACGGGAAGTTCTCCGGTGGCCGTGATCCAGCTGTGACGGAGGGCAATGATGGCGATGGTGTACGGTGGGTGTGGTGAAGGCGTGATGTAAACAATGATGGTCAGTACAGGAGAGTCCTGTGGTGTGGCTGTAGGTGAAGTTTCTGCTGGTGGAGAAGATGGGCTCGAGCATGTGTCAGGCTTTGTGGTTTGGTGCGGTGACTAGCTGCTTGAGTCCGATGTTGGCAAGGTTCCCCAGGAGTGGTGTGGTGTTCTGGTCACTGGGGTTGTCCAGGTGGAACTTGGGGTCTCTGAGTAGGATGTAGTAGGTGGATGGGAGAGCCTGGGGTTTGATGAGGTCTACAATGGCATCAGTGAATGGGGGTTCATGGCCCGGGGGGCCTGTAGATGAGGGTGCTGCCGAGGGTTGTTTGGGGTTGGTCCGGATCTGGAAGTGGAGGTGTTCCATGGTCACCATCAGGTTATTAGAGTGCATGGTCAGTCGGAGTGTGCTTTTTTAGACAATGGCAATGCCTCTTCTAGGGCGCTCGGGGTGGTCCATGCAGGTGAATTTGTAGTCGTCGTGGATGGTGATGGCGATGTCCGGTCCGGAGCAGAGGTTGGTCCAGGTTTCCGTGAAGAAGACGATGTCTGAAGAAGTGGCGTCGCGGAGGTCACGGATTTCTGTTGCGTGTTTGTGGAGGGACAGCACGTTGAGGAGGATGCAGTTGAGCCGGTCAGCTGCGCTGTTGGTCGGCTGGGTGGCAGGAGGCGCTGGTGTGCTGATGTGGCAGAAGGTGCATTTGCAGTTTCGACAGGGGCAGGGTGCAAGAGAATTCTACAGTGTTGCTAGATGGCAGGCGGAGTGGCGTCTAGGGTTGATGGCGAGGAGGGTGTTGGCGTCGTAGCGGTGGAGTGTCTGAGAGGGAGGGTCCTTGGTGCTGGGCGCGGTCCAGGGGCGGATGGACGCACACAGACTTGCCTTTGGCTCACTAGTGGTACGCCCGCTGTGCATGGCGGCACGGTGGCCGCCATTAGGTAGTGCTGTGAGGGGACTGGACTGCTGGGAGGTGGGAAACGCGGGAAAGTACACTGGAGGGGGCAGGGACGTGGTGGGGAGCGGAAATTGTAAATATATTTTTAAATAATTCTTACCTCGAGGCCGGGTCCCGCGTCTTCTGTGCTCCTGCTCTCCTGAGTCTGCTTCCAGTAACAGGAAGCAGGCAGCCAGGCTCCCTCCCCTAAGCCAATCACAATGCTGCAATGCAGCATTGTGATTGTTCTTGAGCAACGTGACAAGGCGTTCAGCCAGGGGCTGGTGGGGTGGGCATGTACTCCATGCAGGCTGTAATGCAGCCTGCATTTCAAACAGGGAAGTGCGCATGGCTGCTTTGGTTGGCCTGAGAGGGCCGACCAGTCACTGCACACTTGAGTGGGAATACGACTCCACCCCTGCCCTGCTCCGTGAGTAGAGCAGCCCCACCCACCCTCCCGCCTGCAAAGGAAACATAGCATGAGCACATCAGAAAGTTATCATCATGTTATGTTTCCTCTTCTTGCACTGCTTGAAAGCAGTGGGGCGACGCTCTTCCGCCATAGTGGTTGAGCCGCAACTGGGGGTGCATCACCCACAGGTGCTAGGCCTGGGCCCAACTCGACAAACGGGCCTCCTCCGCTATGCATCCCTCCTTCTCCTCACCTGGACATTGACACCGTGGCGCAATCAGCTGCACTCTCTCCAAATCTGTGACTCAGCCAGCAGGAGCCTCAACCAGGCGGGATTTCACAAGCCTGGGTACAGCAGTCGCCGCCAAGTATGCAGGGAAACCTCCTGATGCAGGTGCTGCAACAGGGCCCCCTTAGGGGTGAAGTTTCAGCGCTTCCGCCACACTAGTTCATCGCAGCTCAGGGGCCTCACCCTCCACAGTGTCCAGCCAGCGCAACATCCTCTGGCCTGTGATGCAGAGAGGTGTGGCCCACAATTGGTAATCTCCTCCGTGCTCTACCATTCACAGCTCCAAGGAGCACCAGGAGGTCTTCTCACACAGGTCAGCAACGTGTCTCCATGCGACCTGGCAGACTTCGCCACCAGGTGAGGGCGATCGCTGATGCCTTAATGTCTACCGCCATGGCCCAGCAACTCCACAGCACCTCCACATCCCACTCTGGGTCCCAGATGCAGGCCCAGCGAGGCCTCCGGGCCCCGGGGACTGTCTGTGCTTTCAAGGGTTTGGATGCCATGGTGTGGCAAGGAGTGCGAAATGATAAGTGATGCATCACTGGTTTTACCCAGCGATGCGCCTCTTTTCATGATTGTAGCCCTGAATTTCCTCTTCCCCTGGGACTCTGGCTGCTCATCCTGGCTGTTGGGGGGCTCGAGGGAGTTGTTGATCTGTGCTGCACTTGGCCATTGCTGCTCCATTGTGCATTCCATTGGTTTTGTTTCCTATTTTTCATTGGAGGTGGACTTATAGGATATTTTTGACTCTACAGGCAAAAAAAGTCACGTTGGGCTGACTAACGTGAGTTTTTTGCCGCTAATGGGCCTTTCATCAGTTTTCGCCCACTAACGTCAGAATTTGTATCGCCTTCATGCTAGTGTTAGCGGCAGTTTTCACCGCGGCTACCTGAAACTATCGGCATGTAGTGATGTATTGACAGGGCGATAGTTTTTGGTGATAGGCAGCGTTAAGAAAACTGCCGCTAACTAGTGTTAGCGTTAGTAGCGGCAGTTCTTGTACATATATCCCCAGTTTTCTGTTTGGCAGGTTATGTGGTTTTCTGTTTTGGTGGTATTCAGGCCAATTTTTTTAAAAAGGTTGACTGATTTGCGGCTCACAGATGCTTGATGTAATCACCTAGGGTTGCTCAAATCTTGTACTGTGTCTGAGTCCTGATGTTGTAGTTGCCGGGGGTTCACTACTCAGAGGCTTCTAAGCTAGGAGGCATCAGTGGCTTCCTCCTTGTGATAGAGGGCTGATCGTAATGATCTGTTTTTCACGGTAAACTGTAATGGGCTGACTGTGTGCCCAATGTGCTAACCCGCTCACAGACAATTATAATTTACAAACTAGTGTAGCATTTGCCAGAGGTCCACTTTTTCTGGAACAGGATTTACCTTTATCATGTGGTAGCTTCTTAAGTCCTGCTCACAACATGTGTGCAACCGCAGGTGCAAATTGTGCCCTTGCTAATAATGGTTAGGGAAAAGTGTGCTAATTAGTCAATGTGCACTTTATAACCGATTCCGCGTTACAGACTTTGGAATGACATAAAGGGGCAGATTTACAAACATTTTGCAACAGATTTGCATCAAAAAAGTAACGTAAACCAGTGCAGAATATTTATTTAGAATTTATTTTCCAGCGGACTGAAAAGTTGCCTTACAGTAACTAAATGCAAAAGAAATAATTGATGGACGGAATGCTGGGCAATGCAAACATTCGGCCCCAGTCACAAGGATCTGGGTTAAATCCATCATTCTTTTGCTCACCACACCACCCCAGTTTGGACCCAGCCATTTGCAAATCAATCTTGACCCTGTCACTTGTGGGAACAGTCCAGCCTTAACTGCCATGACAGGTCCTCCCTGGACCAGAAACAAGCATCTTAAGACTGGTTTCAGGGCATCACCCTTCATCAGCCAGGCTAGCTTGAATCCAGTGGTGCAGTGAGCACGGGACCCACGTCTGGGCATACCCTTCCCACATTAGGACGACATATGCAAAAGAAACAATTGATGGACGGAATGCTGGGCAATGCAAACATTCACCCCCAGTCACAAGGATCTGGGTTAAATCCATCATTCTTTTGCTCACCACACCACCCCAGTTTAGACCCAGTCATATGCAAATCAGTCTTGAGCCTGTCCCTTGTGGGAACAGTCTAGCCCGAACTGCCATGCAAGGTCCTCCCTGGACCGGAAACAAGCATCCTGAGACCGGTTTCAGGGCATCACCCTTCATCAGCCAGTCTAGATTGAATCCAGTGGTGTAGTGAGCACGTGACCCACGTCTGGGCATACCCTTCCCACTTAGGGCGACTGATGCAAAAGAAACAATTGATGGACGGAATGCTGGGCAATGCAAACATTCACCCCCAGTCACAAGGATCTGGGTTAAATACATCATTCTTTTGCTCACCACACCACCCCAGTTTGGACCCAGCCATATGCAAATCAGTCTTGACCCTGTCCCTTGTGGGAACAGTCTAGCCCGAACTGCCATGCCAGGTCCTCCCTGGACCGGAAACAAGCATCCTGAGACCGGTTTCAGGGCATCACCCTTCATCAGCCAGGTGAATGTATGACATTGTTCTGCATACTGTCCATCATTTGTTGTTTTTGCATTTGTAACCCCGAGTGGGATGGGTATGCCCAGACGTGGTCCTGTGCTCTCCATGCCACTGGAGTCAAGCTATCCTGGCTGATGAGGGGTGAAACCCCGAAACCGGTCCTAGGATGCTTGATTCCAGTCCAGGGAGGACCTGGCCTGGCAGTTCGGGCTGGACTGTTCCCATTGGGCACATGGTCAAGACTGATTTGCATATGGCTGGATTCAAACTGGAATGGCATGGTGAGCAAAAAAACGATGGATTTAGGCCCAGATCTCTGTACTGGGGTGAATGTATGACATTGTTCTGCATTCTGTCCATCAATTGTTGTTTTTGCATTTGTCACCCCAAGTGGGACGGGTATGCCCAGACGTGGGTCTCGTGCTCTCCATGCCACTGGAGTCAAGCTATCCTGGCTGATGAGGGGTGAAACCCCAAAACCGGTCCTAGAATGCTTGATTCCAGTCCAGGGAGTGTAGGAAGGTGGAATCTGACTATATGGTTGCCCCCACTTTTTTTATGGTGTTTTGCTGGTTTATGACTTAGTTGGACTGGGATCCTGCTATTCAGGGGCCCAGTCTATCTGCTTTCTCTGTAAAAAGGTTTCCATGTGCCTTAGGCACATCTCTGATTGGAATCTGGAGTGCCCTTATAAGTCCCTAGTATATGGTATACTATGTACCAAGGGCATAGGTACCTCAGAGGCCTGCCAGGGGCTGCAGCATGTATTATGCCACCCCTGGAAGGCCATCCAAACTGACACCACAGGTCTGCTACTGCAGCCTGGGTAAGGTGGTGCATGCACCCCTTACTGTGATATAGGTTACCTATATCACTAAATACATACACACATATAAACCTATAAGTCACTCCTAAGGCAGGCCTTATCAATCCTAAAGGCAGAGTGCATGGTTCCTATGTGAGAGGGTGCCCCTGCATGAGCAGGGCCCCTCTGCAGCGTTCGGAGACCATCTCTGATGCTGTTTGTAGTGCAGCCTGACCATATACTCTTAAGCGCATTATATCCTCGCGGTAAAATGCTAACTTTGGAATGGCTGCACCTAAACATGTCGTGTTTGGTGTCAAACATCTTGGAATACTACCCCCCCGCCAATCCTGGCAGCGGGGGTAGCATTCCACCCTTCTGGAGGGAAAGACATGTTAACTCTGGCTTACCCGGTAACTTCTTTCTGAAGCCCTGGCATCACAAAATGGATGCTGCTGCCACAGACACAAGTCTGGCCTCCTGCTGCTGGACGAAACTCCGGCAGGGGAGGCCGGGACAATAGGTTTCCTGTTGCAGGGAGATGTGACCACCTCCCCAGACAGGATAATGTGTATTGGGGCTGGGTGGGTGCACTCTTAGAGTGCTTTGAAGTCCTGCACTGGGGGAGCAAAAGGCTCCTCTGTGCATATGCCAGTTCAAACCAGCTCAGGGGCTACCTGCCCCTGCTCTGGCGCAAAACTGGACAAAGGGAAGTGGGTGTAGCCACCCCCTCCCTTGACCCTCCCATAGGTGGGGTCATAGAGTTAGTCCCTCCCTGTTTTACTGGTTAAAATGGGGAACCCTTGCCACAGCAAGATTAGATTATACCTGGACGAAACTCTGAAACTGAATCCTGGACCTTCGATGCTCTACGACAAGATTAGAGGACTGAAGAATCTCCCTTGGGGTCAAGGAGTGACTCCCTGCTTGGCAGGCACCAAAGAAGCATCTGTCCGGTTCGCATTACTGAAGCTCCCGTCGGACGCCGAAGTCATCGCATCACCAGAGGTGGATTCTCAGACTTCCCGAGGCTACCCTGAGTCCCTAGCAAAGCTGAGGCCCGTGGCTATCGTGGGTGACTTGAGACCGTGACCCCTGGACACCGAGCACATTTGCAAGTGCACCATCTTCTGGGTCTCCCAAGAAGTCGTGCTTTGGGCTCCGAGTAGCCCTAGCCTCCAGCCCCACCTGCACCGAAGATCACTGGCCCCCACTCCACGAGTGTCCTGTAAGCCAGCTCCACGTGCGGCGTCACGAGGCTCCTTCACGGTTGCTAGCCCGTTGGCTAGTAGCCCTTAACGAAGGCCAATCTTTTCCTTACTTGGCATCCTTGTTGCTCCAGGCCTGCCCTCACTTACCCTTGCTGGGTGAGTTCCACAGACCTTGCTGGTCTGCACCATCGACGATCTACATCTTACTCGAGACTTGCCGTTGCCAAGGCTTGTTGAGTCCAATCCGGTCGCCGACACCTCAGCACTCGACAGACATCGAGCACCAGCCCGAATCCTGCTCCTGGTCGCCGACAACGCCTCCCGGACCTCGTGGCTAAAGAGTCAAGACGACCGTCAACGCACCTGAAGCACTCGACATCAGTGGGCATCTGTCCATCGCCTTCCTGGTCACTGGCTAGTGACCCAGACTCTGTCCCCTCTGCTTTCAGGTTCCCCAGAACTCCGATCCACTCTTGGATCCACCCGGACACTTTTCTCTTGGCCGCCAGCAGCACTTTGCAGCAGATCGCCATTCGAATCGACGACGAAACCCGACCCCGAAAGGCACCTATGCACCCGGCTTCCCTGGGTGAGGTAACACGAGTACTCCGGTGCTCCCGTGGGTAGAGACTCTTCAAAGTCCTAGATCTCCAAGGGTTTTGTCCTAGTCCTCTTTAAAGTGTCCCTTTCCTCTATTTTCCCGATCCCGACTTTCTCCATAGAAGTTAACGGCGTATCGCGGTTGTGTATTTACACTGCACGCGTCTCCCGTGGGTCCCCTGTGTCACTACCTTGGGTGGTTCCTTGTGGTCCAAGCACTTCTAGAGGCTCTAGGCCTAGTGTCTAGTTCAGTCGTGGTTCGCATACCACTTTATTGGTATATGGTTTGGTACGCCCCTAGGGCCCAAACGTGTATTTGTGCTATTACTGTGATTTAAGATCTTATAACCTATGTACTTCGAACTCTAGCCTCATAAAGAGACTAGAGGGGTGTGTTTAGTAATAAATACATATATTTTGAATATATACCTGGTGTGGTGCTCTTTCATTTGATCACTCAAGAGATTATAGACTGGTAAAACAAGCTGCTTTACATTCCTTCAAGACTTAGCCTGAAGGCTGCTCTCCATAGCTACCACTAGGATAGCTTTCAATAAGGTTGTCTTTAACCTATCTACCATAAGAGTCGATTTGGACTGGTGCAAGGTGCCCACTATAATTAGTGGACAGCATATGCCAGGCCAACTTCTCACATTGGTGTGCAGCGTGTGGGATTCCAGCTTGCTATTGTTTTACCAGATAATCTCAATTGAATTGATCAACTGAAAACCACTAAAGGTACCTAAGGTACATATAATTTAAGCTTAGAATAACAGTAAGTTCTACTGAACTTAGAGTTGTGTGTTAAGGGATAGCACAACCCTTTCTACAACTCAAGAGAGTTTAGTAGGCCACACTAGAGTAGGTAGTGCATACACCACACCACACTAGTAATGTCTTTAAGGGCAGGATCCAAAGAATCCTTGCAGGAAGCCATTGAGCTTCCACCCTCCAAGTATGATACACTCCCATTCTTGGAATTGAGAGCTTTATGTAACTTGAGAAAAATAAGGACAGGCCAAAGCCCCACCACCCAACACCTCAAGGAGTTGTTGGTGGCTTATGACCTTAGTAAGCCTGTAGGGACTGAAGGGGTAGGAGCTGAGGGTGGGGCAGGAGAAGAGGAGGACGCTAGGGGTACCAGTACCCCCAGCCCCCTCTGAAACTGGCCAGGAGGGTGACAATGACCCTGACCTGGAAAACCCAATCCCTCCTGTGGATGATGATGAGGATGATCAAAATGATGCCCTCTTTGTCCCCCAGGAAGGATTAAGAGTGTGCCCAGAAGGTCTAGGTCTCCTTCTCAGGAGTCTAACCACTCTGGCACCTCTATAGGGAGCTCTGTCTCATCTCATAGGAGAGAATCCTCTCATGAGAGAAGAAAGAGGCTAGTCCAGTATGAGGAAACTCAGCTGGAACTCAGAAAAAAGCAATTAGCTTTAGATAGAGAATCCCTAGATCTCCTTAGAGAGAGAAGAAAGTTGGGACTAGAGTCCCATGGTGGCAGCCAAATCCCTAGAGATAGGGACAGGTCTTATGACCATAGAAACCTAAACAAGATTGTCCCTCCCTACCAGAGTGGGGATGACATCCACAAATGGATAACTGCACTGGAGAGGGCCTGTAAAGTTCAGAAGGTCCCCCAGAGGCAGTGGGCAGCAATCTTGTGGCTCTCCTTTGCAGACAAAGGTAGAGACAAGCTCCTCACTGTAAGAGAAGAGGATGCTGACAATTACACAGTCTTGAAGAGTGCTCTGATAGATGGGTTTGGCCTAACCACTGAACAGTATAGGTTGAAGTTCAGAGACACCCAAAAAGCTCAGACTCAAGACTGGGTTGATTTTGTAGATTGTGCTACAAAGGCTCTGGAAGGTTGGATACATGGCAACAAAGTGCATGACTTTTTAGGATTGTACAATTTGATTATGAGGGAGCAGATCCTTAATAATTGTCAAAACCAGCTTTTGCACCAGTATCTGGTGGACTCTGATCTGACCTCTCCCCAAGAATTGGGAAAGAAGGCAGACAAATGGGTCAGAACCAGAGTAAAAACTAGAAATCAGGGGGTGACCAGAAGAAAGATTCTACTAAGTCCCAAGAGAAAGGTGGGGATAAATCTAAGGATAAGTCCCCTACAGGGCCCCAAAATTCCTCTTCTGGGGTGGGTCCCAAACTCCTTCCTCTCCTGAAAAGAAACCATATTGCCATGTCTGTAAAAAGCCTGGGCACTGGAAAACTGATCCCAGTTGCCCCAGGATTGGCAATAAAGAAAATGTTCCTCCCACCACTACTACCACCCCTCCTGGTACTACCAGTAGTAATCCTCCAGTTGGGAGTAGTGCACCCAAAAAGTTAGGTGCTTTTGCAAGAGGAACAGAGGTGGGCCCTAGTTTAGACAGGGACCCCTCAACAGACTCCTCTGACTCTGATGGTGGTATAGGATTTGCCACCTTTACCATGGGTCCCATAGCATTGGGCAGGTACAGATTGGAGCCAATAATTAATGGTCAGAAAGCTGTGGCATTTAGGGACACAGGGGCTAGTGTCACCATGGTGGCAGGGAAACTAGTCCCCCCTGACCAGCTTTTACCTGAGTTTAAATACCAGGTGACCAACATTGATGGTGTCAGAACAGATCACCCCATGGCCATAGTCGATCTCAGCTGGGAGGGGGTCACAGGCCCAAAAAGAGTGGCAGTGTCCCCAACCCTACCTGTAGATTGCCTGATGGGCAATGATCTGGAAATTTCAGCCTGGGCTGAAGTTGAACACCAAACCCATCTTAGGATGTTGGGCGTCCCTGTAAAGGTTAGTGGGGCTGTGATGGCCACAGCCCCAGCCCAAGAAGTTGGAGAGATGGAGCCTGAAAGAATGGCCCACTCTCCCCCAAAAGAGAGCACAAGGGTTGAAGAAAAGTCTTCTTCCCCCAGACAGTAGGTAAGGGTCAGCCTCCTCAGGGAACTGACCCTACCCCTAGTGAAGGAACTGCCACAGAGGTAGTCAGGCCTGGCCTGGCCACGCCCCTGATGGCAGAGGACCCTTCCAAGGTGGTACCCCGTCTGGAGCAGGTAACCTGCCCCTCTCTACCCTGCCTCAGTCAGCCCAGGGCTGCAGAGGTCAGGGAGGTCAGTGGACCCCCAGGGCCCCCTGTCCAGAGGAAGCCCCCATCAGCAGATTAGGGGCACCCAGTCTAGTAGCCCTAGCCAGGTGAAAACTCCTCTACACACTGAGGGAACCCCCATGCCTTTATGTAGGGACCTCCCCAGAAGGACTCTGGTAGGCAAGGGCAAACCTGGGACCTGAAGGTTCCAAACCTGCCCTGTCCCTCCAGTAGTCCATCCAAAGGGACCCAACCCCCAGCTGTAGGCAGCCAAAGGTTGACCCTTAGAGCAAAGTGCAACTCAGTCATGGAAAGACAGGCATACATGATGACCAGTGATCTGAGGAAGCTGAGGCCAACATTCCTAGGGCCTCACTTCCCTACTCAGACACCTCACCAGCCTTGTACTTTACCTAAGCACACCAGAGGTAGTGATTCCCCATGGTGGAGACCCTCTCATACCCTTAGGGTGAGGGATTGCTTAGTGGACCATAACATAGGGGGCAACCATGCTAGTGCAGGTGCTTCCTTATATGGCCACTTAGTCAATATAGGCTCAACTGGCCAAGGTTAGCCTTATCTCCTTTCGTTTGGGGGGTTATGTAGGAAGGTGGAATCTGACTATATGGTTGCCCCCACTTTTTTATGGTGTTTTGCTGGTTTATGACTTAGTTGGACTGGGATCCTGCTATTCAGGGCCCCAGTCTATCTGCTTTCTCTGTAAAAGGTTTCCATGTGCCTTAGGCACATCTCTGATTGGAATCTGGAGTGCCCTTATAAGTCCCTAGTATATGGTATACTATGTACCAAGGGCATAGGTACCTCAGAGGCCTGCCAGAGGCTGCAGCATGTATTATGCCACCCCTGGAAGGCCATCCAAACTGACACCACAGGTCTGCTACTGCAGCCTGGGTAAGGTGGTGCATGCACTCCTTACTGTGATATAGGTTACCTATATCACTAAATACATACACACATATAAACCTATAAGTCACTCCTAAGGCAGGCCTTATCAATCCTAAAGGCAGAGTGCATGGTTCCTATGTGAGAGGGTGCCCCTGCATGAGCAGGGCCCCTCTGCAGCATTCGGAGACCATCTCTGATGCTGTTTGTAGTGCAGCCTGACCATATACTCTTAAGCGCATTATATCTTCGCGGTAAAATGCTAACTTTGGAATGGCTGCACCTAAACATGTCGTGTTTGGTGTCAAACATCTTGGAATACTACCCCCCGCCAATCCTGGTGGCGGGGGTAGCATTCCACCCTTCTAGAGGGAAAGACATGTTAACTCTGGCTTACCCGGTAACTTCTTTCTGAAGCCCTGGCATCACAAAATGGATGCTGCTGCCACAGACACAAGTCTGGCCTCCTGCTGCTGGACGAAACTCCGGCAGGGGAGGCCTGGACAATAGGTTTCCTGTTGCAGGGAGGTGTGACCACCTCCCCAGACAGGATAATGTGTATTGGGGCTGGGTGGGTGCACTCTTAGAGTGCTTTGAAGTCCTGCACTGGGGAGCAAAAGGCTCCTCTGTGCATATGCCAGTTCAAACCAGCTCAGGGGCTACCTGCCCCTGCTCTGGCGCAAAACTGGACAAAGGGAAGTGGGTGTAGCCACCCCTCCCTTGACCCTCCCATAGGTGGGGTCATAGAGTTAGTCCCTCCCTGTTTTACTGGTTAAAATGGGGAACCCTTGCCACAGCAAGATTAGATTATACCTGGACGAAACTCTGAAACTGAATCCTGGACCTTCGACGCTCTACGACAAGATTAGAGGACTGAAGAATCTCCCTTGGGGTCAAGGAGTGACTCTCCTGCTTGGCAGGCACCAAAGAAGCATCTGTCCGGTTCGCATTACTGAAGCTCCGTCAGACGCCGAAGTCATCGCATCACCAGAGGTGGATTCTCAGACTTCCCCGAGGCTACCCTGAGTCCCCAGCAAAGCTGAGGCCCGTGGCTATCGTGGGTGACTTGAGACCGTGACCCCTGGACACCAAGCACATTTGCAAGTGCACCATCTTCTGGGTCTCCCAAGAAGTCGTGCTTTGGGCTCCGAGTAGCCCTAGCCTCCAGCACCACCTGCACCGAAGATCACTGGCCCCCACTCCACGAGTGTCCTGTAAGCCAGCTCCACGTGCGGCGTCATGAGGCTCCTTCGCGGTCGCTAGCCCGTTGGCTAGTAGCCCTTAACGAAGGCCAATCTTTTCCTTCCTTGGCATCCTGGTTGCTCCAGGCCTGCCCTCCCTTACCCTCGCTGGGTAAGTTCCACAGACCTTGCTGGTCTGCACCATCGACGATCTACATCTTACTCGAGACTTGCCGTTGCCAAGGCTTGTTGGGTCCAATCCGGTCGCCAACACCTCAGCACTCGACAGACATCAAGCACCAGCCCGAATCCTGCTCTTGGTTGCCGACAACGCCTCCCGGACCTCGTGGCTGAAGAGTCAAGACGACCGACAACGCACCTGAAGCACTCGACATCGGTGGGCATCTGTCCATCGCCTTCCTGGTCACTGGCTAGTGACCCAGACTCTGTCCCCTCTGCTTTCAGGTTCACCAGAACTCCGATCCACTCTTGGATCCACCCGGACACTTTTCTCTTGGCCGCCAGCAGCACTTTGCAGCAGATCGCCATTCGAATCGACGACGAAACCCGACCCCGAAAGGCACCTATGCACCCGGCTTCCCTGGGTGAGGTAACACGAGTACTCCGGTGCTCCCGTGGGTAGAGACTCTTCAAAGTCCTAGATCTCCAAGGGTTTTGTCCTAGTCTTCTTTAAAGTGTCCCTTTCCTCTATTTTCCCGATCCCGACTTTCTCCATAGAAGTTAACGGCGTATCGCGGTTGTGTATTTACACTGCACGCGTCTCCCGTGGGTCCCCTGTGTCACTACCTTGGGTGGTTCCTTGTGGTCCAAGCACTTCTAGAGGCTCTAGGCCTAGTGTCTAGTTCAGTCGTGGTTCGCATACCACTTTATTGGTATATGGTTTGGTACGCCCCTAGGGCCCAAACGTGTATTTGTGCTATTACTGTGATTTAAGATCTTATAACCTATGTACTTCGAACTCTAGCCTCATAAAGAGACTAGAGGGGTGTGTTTAGTAATAAATACATATATTTTGAATATATACCTGGTGTGGTGCTCTTTCATTTGATCACTCAAGAGATTATAGACTGGTAAAACAAGCTGCTTTACATTCCTTCAAGACTTAGCCTGAAGGCTGCTCTCCATAGCTACCACTAGGATAGCTTTCAATAAGGTTGTCTTTAACCTATCTACCATAAGAGTCGATTTGGACTGGTGCAAGGTGCCCACTATAATTAGTGGACAGCATATGCCAGGCCAACTTCTCACAGGGAGGACCTGGCCTGGCAGTTCGGGCTGGACTGTTCCCATTGGGCACAGGGTCAAGACTGATTTGCATTTGGCTGGGTTCAAACTGGAATGGCATGGTGAACAAAAAAACGATGGATTTAGGCCCAGATCTCTGTACTGGGGTGAATGTATGACATTGTTCTGCATTCTGTTCATCAATTGTTCTTTTTGCCTTTTACAGTAACTAAAAGCAACACCATTGTGCGCCAGAGCCCGGGAGAAAGCTTCTATTCAGAGACGCGTCGCGCTCATACTCTAACGTAGGCAGGTGGCATCTATTCCCTTCTTGTGAAGGGTTTTGGCTGATTCATCAGGGAGAAAGCAGGCCAGTGCTATATAAGTGTAGATAGGGAGCTCTCCAACTATCTCCCTCTCATAGAATACTGTGCAGCAACTTTGGGTGCTGCACTGCATTCCATGTCATGTTTGTGAATCTGGGCCATAATGTTCTAATTGCAAAGCTTTGTCTTTGCTCTCAAGTATGCAAAATAAGAAAGTGAGCTGTTTGCCCTTCCAATTTGAGTGAATTTACAATTAGCCTCCAACTTGCCATCCTGTTTCGACACAAAAGGGAGTTTGTGCCAGAAACATGGTTAGCAGCCCCATATAATCAGTCTTGTATCTAGGCTATTTATTTCAGTTCTCTTTCATTAATGCCCTTCTGTGATTCAGTCGCCTTGCTTCCCATATTCAGTCATTGAATAAAATAATATGGGCCTCGTACTAAAGTTGTTTGCTGCCACAACCCTGTGAATTTGAGCTTGCTACCGCAAAATAATCTTTCCACGATGTAAAAAATAAAACCTTTTAAATGTCAAAAATATATTCCTGACTCATCAAAGAGGTTTTACAACTCTTTTAAAAGCGGAAACAGGAGGGGACATGAAAGAGACGCTTCCTTCTCCATGGGACGACTGCCTGCTCATCCCTCTGCCCCCGATTCTTTTCCCAAACGTGAAACAATTTTTTAGTAGTAGCAGCTGCCACTTCAATCAATGCGTTTGGAATGTTTTTTTTTTTTAAATGCTTCTCATTTGGGAAAGCAAATGCTGGGATAGTGGTCTACTGTCCCTTGCAGGCCCCATCCCTCCAATCACAGCCATTCACTGGAGTGGCTAAATGCGAGCTGCCTAATTAATGCTCATTAGGCAGGTCATTTTCCAACCCCCTGTGAATAAGCAATTTGCAATGCAACCTATTAGTGCAAAGGCTGCATTGCAAATTACATCCCATTTTCCAAACTAGCAGGTGTGCAATTTTCACTTCTCTGGGATACGAACAGGAACAGCACACCAGGCCTTAATAAAATTGCAACTACTAGGTTTTCTAAAGTAATCTTCGCTATTTTCTAACTAACCACAAGCAAGGGTCCTAGAGAACATCAAAGGCGCTAGAGAGGCAGAGAAAATGGAACAATTTTGCTAATTTTGACTACTGAATCTATTTACAATTTATACTGTTGGCTACTTATTGTTTTTTTATTTTAGTTTGAGTTTATTAAGAACAACATGAAAAACAAAGGGAACAGCAATACAAAGAATTATAAAAAAATCCTATTTAACATAAAGGTTATAGGAAGAACAAGAATATATGAGAATTATAACTATCACACTGTGTACAAGAGAAATATAAGCAATATCAACAATAAGAGGGGAGGGGCAAAAAAAATAAAATGGGGGAACAGTATACAATTACTTTATAATGTTAAGAAGAAAAAGAAACGATAATAATTAAACACTGTAAGCATAATAATAAACATAACGAAATGACAAAGTATACATCTAATAGCATAAACAACATCTAATGATCTATAGAAAAGACAACAAGGTGAAATTAAGGAGGCTTCCGTACATCTGATACATTAGTAACTTTAGGATCAGAGGAGGTGGACAAGGATAAATATGCAGTTAATGGGAGCCATAGGAGATCCCTCCTAATCGCCAGAGATATAGGAGAAACATAATTGGTGTCTAATCTATGATGAAAACACACAGCATTCCACCAGGATCTAAAAGTAACTTTTATTTGCTTGTTTCCAGTTAGAGGTTATTAAATGATAAGCAACAGCCAACAATAGATCTAACAACTTAAAATGCAATGGTGACTGAGGCCATTGGGATGATAAAGTACCTAAAATATGTTGATTATGGAAAAAGGGACCTTAACCCTGAAAGATTTTCCGATTTGGGTCCAAAGCTGTTGCCAGAACAAATGAATAGGAGGGCACTTAAATAACATGTGTTTTAAACCGGCAGTAGAGTAGGAACATGACCAACATTTTGAAGACATGTTTGATAAAAAAGATGCTAAAGTCACCGGAGAAAATAACAAACTTTGATAAACAAAATAAAGGGTCTGAGTGGTATTTGCAGCTCCAGAAGTTTTGTGAAGTTTAAGCCATAATTTATCCCATGTACTAGTTGGCCAACATTGCAATAAGTCCTTTTCCCATGCTAACTCAGTCTTCGTTTTAAGTCTATCTGAGGGTAACTGTAAGGCTTTGTATAAAGTGGATGCGGAAGGGGAAGTGTCTAATAGTGGAGAAAGCACAGTATACTTGGGGGGGGTTGGAAGAGAGTGGTAGAGCAAGAAGATATTGGATGAGAGTGGAATGTAAAAGAGCATTTTGTGAGTTGAAGGTAGCTGGTAAAGAAAATTTTATTTAGAGATCAATAAATGATAAGGGTTGATTGTCAGTTAGAAGTTGAGATATCCAATACAAACCTTTAGATCGCCAAGTCTTCCAATATATGGTACAATTCTTAATTCTTAATAATTTATTATGCCAAATGGGTTGTTGTTGATAAGAAGAAACTGAAGGATAAGATGATGGTAAAAGAGGAGCTAAAAGTTTACATGAGTGGGAGATGATGGGAGAACGTAATAATGAGATATTCGTAGAAAACGCAAGAATTTCTTGAAAGTCAAAAGGGGAAATAAGATTTTTTTTTATCTTAATCCACAATGAAGGGTGTAAGGGGAGTTCAGAAGAGAGCCAACGGGCAGCCTGTTTTATGGAAAAGGCGGTGTGATAAGTTCTAAAGTCAGAAAACCTAAGACCTCCGTTGGGTTTATCCCTTTTTAAAGAGGACAAAGCTATGCAAGGGAGTTTGTCTTTCCAGAGAATTTTTTTAAGAGAGAGTCAATTGTCCTGAAATAATACCCAGGGATGTGTACAGGAATCATGGAAATAATATATAATATCAGGGGGGTGAGCATCATTTTAATCGAATCAATTCAGCCCACCAAGAGAGGAAAAGAAGATGCCAGCATGCAATAGTGTCATTTAATGTTTTGGTTATGTTATCAAAATTAAATTTTAATGTCTCAGGAATTGTCGAAGAGAACCACAAGCCCAGATATTTTATTTTAGAGGGTTGCCATGAAAAACCCGTGTGAACAAAAAGATGTTTATGACTTAGAACATTTAAAGGCAAGACTTCACACTTATCGATATTAAGTTGATATCCTGATAATTGAGAAAATATATCAACTTGTTGACGAAAAGGAGGGAGAGAGGTTATAGGGTTAGAACAATATAGAAGAATGTCATCAGCGTAAACAAATATCTTAAACTGATGAGGACCAAATTGGAAGCCTGAGATGTCAGCATCCTGTCTGATTTTAGTAAGAAAAGGTTCCAAAGCAATGACAAACAATAGAGGAGACAAAGGACACCCTTGCTGTACCCTCTACGTAAAGGAAAATAATCAGAGATTTTACCATTAACAAAAATCAAGGCTTTGGGACCAGAATACAATAGAGATATCAAAGCAATCAATTTAGGGGGAAACCAATCCATCCTAATGCATAAAACATAAAATCCCATCCAATCCTATCAAAAGCTTTTTCTGCGTCCAAAGCAATAGCAGCAATAGGATGGTCTAAAGATGAGGCCTTGCTGAGGACATTAAAAAAGACTCGAGAGTTGTTAGAAGCTATACTTCCCTTAACAAATCCGGATTGTTCAGGGCCTTTAAGATCAGGCAAAACAGGGTCAATGCGCAACGCCAAAATCTTAGCTAAAATCTTATAGTCAGTAGTGACTAAGGCGATGGGACGGTAGTTCTTACATAAGGAAAGGTCTTTATTATCTTTTGGAATTAAGCAAATCATGGCTTCTTGGAAATTGCGCTGAGAAGAACCATTATTTATGAAGGAATTAAATAAAAGTAAAAGATTGGGAAGGAGGAGATTTGCAAAGTGGTCATAAAAATCGACAGTGAAGCCATCAGGCCCAGGAGCCTTTCCTCACCATAGCAATGAGACTGCCTGAGTGATTTCCACTAAGGAAATATCAGTTCCCAATGAGTCAAAATCAGTAAGGTGAGAGGAAGCAGAAGCAATGGACTGGAAATAAGATGATAGATCTGATTGCTCTGCTTGTGTTTCTGGGGAATATACATTTTTATAAAAAGAAACAAATTCATTTAAAATATCATTGACTTTAAAAAGAGGACTCCCAGCCGGACCTTGTAAGGATTCTATTCTAGTTCTGTCTTTTCTAATTTTTAGATAATTAGCTAATAATTTTCCCATCTTGTTCTGGCCTCCATAATAACGAGTGCTACTTTTCAGTAAATAAAAAGAAGCAGCATCCGTAGATAATCTATTAAAAGTGAGTCTAGCATCAATAAGCTTTTTCAGGGAGGATTCATCATTAGAATGATAGTAAGTATATTCTAACTGTTTGATTTTAGTAAGTAATTGAGTCGATTGGTGTTAGAAATGGGGGTCTCTAGTTGGCAGAGGTAGGTACCTTTGTCCAAATAGAGACCCTTGCTTCTAGTCAGGGTAAGGGGGATACACTTCTAAAATAACCCCTGCTCACTCCCATGGTAGCTTGGCATGAGCAGACAGGCTTATCTCAGAGGCAGTATGCAAAGCATTTGTGAACACATACAGTAATACAGTGAAATCACTACAAATGGACACCACACCAGTTTAGAAAAATAAGTAATCTTTATCTAAACCAAAATAAGACCAAACAACAAAAAATCCACAAAACCCTAATAAAAATATGAATTTCAGATGTTAGTAATAGTTCAATTCAAAGCAAATTGCAGATGCAACACTTTTCTCACAAAGTACCTGGGATGTGTCATGCAAACAAACAAAACAGGCCGCAGGGAAGGTGATGCGTCGGTTCCTTGCTCCGGGGGAGGTGATGCGTCGGTTCCTTACTGCAGCGCAGGGGAGGTGATGCGTCGGTTCCTTACCAGAGAGGAGGTGATGCGTCGGTTTGTTACTGCGTGGGGAGGTGATGCGTCGGTTTGTTACTGCGTCTCCCAACGAAGCGACAGACTTGGCGCCGCAATGCGACAGACTTGGCGCTGCGATGCGATGATCCGGTGACAATGCATGAACTCGGGCAGTCTCTAGAGGTCCAGAACAGCAGCAGGCACCTCTTTGCAGAGTAGAATTCCCAGCAAGGAAATTCACAGGAGATGGTGGTGAAGTCCTTGTGTCCCTGCGACTTCAGAACAGGAGGCAAGCTCAGTTTCAAGCCCTTGAGATCTTCATTCAAGCAGGTGACAAAGCAAACAGCAAAGTCCTTTTCTCCTTTCCTTGGCAGCAAGCAGCCTCTGCAGGCCAACCCCAGACAGCAAACAGCACAGGGGCAGTATTCCTCCTCAGCTTCTCCGGCTCTTCTCCTTGGCAAAGGTTCCTCTTGATTCCCAGAAGTGATCTAAAAGTCTGGGGTCAGGGCCTCTCTTTTTATACCCAAAATGTCGTTGTTCTCTGAAGGAAGAGAGTGTCTGTACCCAGCCAAAACCAGTTCTGTGGGGCACATTGCAAGTGCACAACAACCTCCATTGTCAGTGTGAGCCCTGGCTCCAGGCACACCACAGGGGGGCAGAGCCGTCATTGTGGAAGGCAGGCACAGCCCTATTCAGGTGCAGGTGGTACTCCTCCCACCACTCCAAATGCAGTCCAGGCCTATTCAGCCCAGCCCTGACTCATCAGACTTCTGGAGCCGCTGCCCCTCTCTAGCCCCCGTCATCCAGAAGCCAGACATGCAATACACAAACCCAGCAGAGGCACACTGGATAGTTAGGCAAGAAAATACCTACTTTCTAAAAGTGGTATTTTCAAACACAGAATGTAAAAATCACTCTCACTAAAAGATGCATCTTAACATTCTGAGTTCAGGCATACTAAACTTTAATTTTCTTCCCTTGTTCCCAGGGCCAGTTATGTTTATAAGATGTTATAAACAAATTCCCCATTCTGTCCTATGGGAACAGGTAGCCTTGCAATAGGAAAAAATGAAATTGGCAGTATTTAACTATCAGGACATGCCACACACATCAGGGCATGTCCTACCTTTCACATACAATGCACCCTGCCCACGGGGGTACCTTGGGCCTACCTTAGGGGTGACTAATATGTAGAAAAGGGAAGGTTTAGGGACTGGCAAGTGTGTGCACTTGCCAAGTCGACATGGCAGTCCCAGACTGCACACAGGCTCTGCAATGGCAGGCTAAAGTTACATTTTGCAGGCTGCTCCTGTGGGTGGCACAATCAGTACTGCAGCCCACTAGCAGCATTTGATTTACAGGCCCTGGGCACACACAGTACACTATACTGGGGTCTGACAAGTAAATCAAACAGCCAATCATGGAAACACCAATTCATAACAGTAATTTACAAAGGGAGCACTTGCACTTTGGCACTGAGCAGCAGTGGCAAAGTGCCCAAAGCATCTAGACCAGCAAAACGGAGTCCAACATACAGCAAAAACACAGGAGGCAAAGGCAAAAAATGGAAGGGAGACCCACGCCAATGGTGTCAGGTCTAACAATTGGGCATCTATAGATTTTTTCTTTTGTGAAACAAAGTTCATTATAAAACCCCTAGCGGCAGCCTTAAAGGAATCCCAAATCATTGTGAAAGAAGATTCCGGGGTTGAATTGATGGTGAAGAATTCAGAGGCAAAAGAACTGAGTTGGTGGGTAAATTTAGAGTCTAGAAGTAAGGAATTATTAAAACGCCATCTACCTGAATGTGGTGAGAAGGGTATAAGGTCAAAGTCAACATGAACTGGAGCATGATCTAATATTTAA
Organism: Calotriton arnoldi; assembly: GCA_963921515.1. NCBI lineage: Eukaryota > Metazoa > Chordata > Amphibia > Caudata > Salamandridae > Calotriton > Calotriton arnoldi. Next base: position 153,980 of record CAWUFW010015157.1, on the reverse strand, counting down.
ATCAAACCTATTTCAGACTGAAGAACATGTTGAGCCAGGGACTTACTGAGAAAGAGATAGTCAATACGGGATTGTGAATGGTGTAGAGCTGAATAAAAACTGTATTCACGGAGGTCTGGATTGCAAAGTCGCCAAATATCAACTAACGATTTACGCTTTATTGTGGAAACAAATTGTGAGTGCATTCTAGTATGGACAAACTTTAAATGTCGAGTGCCTGTCTAATATGGGATCGTGGATTTGATTACAGTCAACACCGAATATAATATATTCATCATCATATAAAAGCCTTATCAATAGAGACTGGACCATAAACATTAAAGGCTACTAACGGTATATTATCAATAAGGAGTTTACCAATAACCCAACGGCCTACAGGATCTGATTCCTGATGAACGACTGAAACATGTAGTTTTTATGACAGAGAATCAGAACCCCATTTTCCTTCCCTAAAGCTGGAGAAGAAAATATATTACCTACCCAACATTTCTTCAATTTGGAAGCTTCAGGCTCAGAGAGATGTGTTTTCTGAAGCAATGCAATATCAGTTTTTAGTTCAGCTAAGTGGGATAACACCCTTTGTCTTTTAATAGGGTTGCCTAACCCTTTAATATTCCAAGTAGTAACCCGGAATGGAACATGAAAAGAATAACATGAATAATCAATATGCCTACAGTAGTAGAGTTAAGAACAGGATGAAACAAATATGAAAAGGAAGAGGGATCGAAATAGTGCCTCTGTTTGATAAGAAGAGGAAGAAAAAGGGGAATGATGACGTAGGTAATAAGAAGGAGAAAAAGGTAGAAAAGAGCCATAAAAGGAAATACCAAGAAAGGGGGATCAAAATAAAAGGCAAAAAGACAGTACAAGTCATACATGACAACTGAAAAACATACCTACAAAATACAAAAACGAAATGAGGGTGGTGACACCAGAAGACGAGGACGACAGCACTCGAACTCCACCGAACATCAGGGTAGCCTTGAATTGGATACAAACATCAACATACAGAGGCGACCATATGGGAAACAGGAAGCGAGAAGCACACTTAAATCAGGAAGAAAAGAGAAATATAAATACAAAACACTTAACAATAGGAGTGAGACACATGTTCAGTAAATCATACAGAAATTAGAACAGCTAGAAAAAACAAAATCACAATTAAGTAGACTTTGAAGTATCCATGACATCTGCTCCGAGTTGCTGAAGAAAATCCTGTAGTGCAGCTTCATATGTGGTCATCTTTTCTTTGTAAGTAACCTTAAAAAGGCATGGGTGGATTAGACCATATCTAGCATTTATATTTCTTAATTGAGGACGAAGATCAAGGAATTTTTTCCGATGATCCGCAGTGATCTTAGCCACATCCTGAGAGAAGAACAAATGATGACCTTCCCAGAAGATTTGCAGGAAAAATAAAATGATACCGCATATTTTAGTAGAGACCTTGGGACCAAGTCTATGAGCCCGTTGAATGTTGAGTGGAGCGGTATTAGACATATCCAAAAGCTTAGGCAAAAAAGTTTGAAAATATAATGTTAGATTGGAACCCTTTATATTTTCTGGGAGTCCGTAAATACGAAGGTTCTTCCTGCAGTTTCGGTTTTCCAAATCCTCAGTGTGTTTCTTGAGAAGAGATATTTCTGATTCCAAAGAAGAAATACGAGAGCAGGTAGACTGCAAGGAATCAGTTCTTTGTTCCACAATGAGCACAAGTGATTCCAGGGAAGACCACTTGTCATCCAGCTGTTGCAATGTCCTGCACTGGAGACCGGGGGGCTTTTTCGGCCTTTTAGTGGAACAACAGGCATTTTGCTTGAGAGTTGCATTTTTGGAATAGCTCCTGGTAACGATTCTGTTTTGTGATGAGCATTGTCTTCCATGTCGTTGCAAATAGAGTCTGAGTCTGTGAGTACAGTATGCCTGGCGGAAGTTGAGAGCTTAAGATTCTTTAATCTCCCCATTTAAAAGAAAGAGCAGTCATATAGAACAATGTGTACGTTGCACATAAAAAGTAGAACCTTCAAAGATGCAAGGCAGAGTAAGTTGCGCAATGAGGAGTAGTAAACTACAGCTCTAGAGACTAAAGCGCACAAGCATATACTCCCTATATATAAAAAAAATGAGGGAGTCTCTAACAAAATTTAGTGAGACCTTGTTTATGTAGGAAAAAGTTCTTAATGATGGAGCACAGAAGTGTTAGGACAACACACTGAAGGCATAGCTCATCACCACAGGAAAAGCTAGTGAAATTGGACCAACATTGAGGAGGGTATTTGAGACCAGTGAATATAAGACTTACATAGTGCTCCCAAAGACTTAAAATTTTATTGCAAGGCTGGTACAGTCACTGCATATGTAGGGCCAGCCTACAGACACCTCCACTCCAACTCTGGGTCAAAGAAAGTAATGCTTATGAGGCCAATATGCAAAAATGGTAGGTGAAAGCCACTGCCGTTACATCCAGAAACATTTGACACAGCAGACCAACTCAGAGAGCTACAGAGCATACATAAGGAATGGGTAAGGGCAGCAACAGCAGGTCACAGTGTGCCCAATAGATACATCAAGAAAGTGCTTTTTGTTGTTGTATGGAGCAGCGAAAAATTCATAAGGTACAGAAGTTTCAAAGTGTAAGTATCCCAGCAATTCGTGTCGGTGTAGTCAAATGCGGAGCGCAGCACTCCCTATGACATCGCCATTTTGCATAAGCATATACAAATTGAAGAAAATGAAAAGTCACTCTTGGAGACCTTTTGGATAGTCGCAGGTACTCCAGCACATTCAGTGTACCCCAGCTGCCAGAGAATAGCCTTAAAAGTTGCAGACTATTAATTGGCCAAGTGTACCTCAGGAATGGAGAAACGGCGCATCGCTCCCGCCAGCAGTAGATCGAGCGCCGCCATTGTGTGTAAGCCGGTCGCCAGAAAAAAGAAGTCTCCATGTTTGTTCTCGGTCCCAATAAGGTGCCGCAGTCACACTATCAGGAACCCCACACATTTAGCCACTTAATTAAGGTTAAAACGGGTACATACAGTCACCTGTTTCGGTCGGCATGCCAGAGACTCTACGGAGCTCAAAGCCCTTCCGCCATCCTGTCCGCAGGTCAAGCCCGTTGGCTACTTATTGTTGATAATAAAACTCCAAATTCAGCAGGTAGCTGCTTCTGCTCACTTTTAATGACTATAATATGTGTGTTTATGGTCTATGGTGTGCATTTTCAGTTTGAAGATTTACTCAGGGCGCATTCAGGTGTGGGAACTATGGTGGAGTTCATGTTTGAAATATTCTGAAGAAATCTGGTGCTTCGACAAAATCTTGTTTTTAATTTTTGAAGAATTGTGTACAATGGCTGTAGTAAAAATAAATGTTGAAATAATTGGGGAAGTGTTGGACCTCGCCCTCTCTGCAGGGTTATCCCGAAAAGTTTTGCCTTCATCCTGTTTTCTAAACTGGTTTTTGTTGGCTTTTAGAATTCTGCACGTTACTACTGCTAACCAGTGCTACAGTGATTTTTGTGCTCTCTTGTTTAATCATGGTAAAATTGGCTTACACTCAATTGACACATTTAATTTAATTTACTTATAAGTCCCTAGTAAAGTGGTACTGCATGTACCCAGGACCTGTCAATTAAATGCTACTAGTGGGTCTGCAGCACAGATTGTGCCACCTACATAGGTAGCCTTTAAAAACATGTCCCAGGCCTGCCATTGCGGCTGTGTCTGCAGTTTTTAACAGCCATTCTGACCTGGCAAAATAAACCATGTGCCAGGCCTAAACCTCCTTTTTTAAAACAAATAGGTCAGGGGAGGCACTAACCAGCCTATAGGGCAGGGTGCAGTGTATTTAAAAAGTTGGAAATATACGTTTAAGTTCTACAAGTCTTGGTAGTGAAAAACTCCTACATTTGTTTTTCACAACTGTGAGGCCTCCCTCTCCCGTAGGATAATATTGGGTTACTTTGTTACATTTAATAAGTCATAATTTTCAATTGGAAGCAGGTAGGAAAGTCTAGTTTGGTCTCTAAAGAATTGTAGTTTAAAACCCCTTTAATGGTAAAGTTGGATTTTAACTTACAATTCTGGAAATGCCACTTTTAGAAAGTTGGCATTTTCTTGTCCTAACCATCTGGTGCCTGAAGCCTTCATCCTGGATCACATTACTAGATGTAGCTAGCACTTGGTCTTTGTGTATTACTCCCAGACAGTAAGACACAGGGGGAATAGTTGTTGGCAGGATGGGCCATTTCTGTCAGGATGAGGGAGAGGAGCTGTCACCTACTACTCTTATACAACACAAAGGCTCTGCCTCAGCACACTTACAAAGGGTTTTAGACTTGTCACTTGTGCCCCAAGACAAGCAGGGGTCATGGCAGGGAGAAAGGAAATTCCAGACACAAATGTTGGGGGAGGATTTGTTGTATTCCGCTTTAGGTGTCCGTATATAGATTTGCCTGAAACATGTCCTTATATAGGCACAATTCGCATTGCCCTTATATAGGCATAAGATCCCAGTCCTTATTTAGGCATTAGCCATGCTATCCAAATACAGGCATTGTCACTTACATCCGTCCACCCTAACGTCACTACGAGTTCTTAGAAACCAGACCCTTAAGCTCTTGGGAGTTCCCCTAGCACAGGATTATTGATTTCTCCAAGAACTCATTTATTATGCATGAACCGCTACACCTTAAGGGTTAATTCCTGACGTCTTCCTCTGCCCGACTTTACGTCAATGCTAACATTCCAAGGCACCTACCGGGTATAAATATACCTTCCCTTGCCCAAGCAAGTAAGAGGAGACCTCGACTTTAGAGGAGCCCGTGTCCCGGCCTGACGCACTGACAAGAGACGCTGTCATCCCTGCTCGCAGAGAATCCAGCTCCCAGTGTTCTGACTCCCTTCGCAGGGTGTTAGAGTTCGAGACCCGGAAGGAGATTCCCACCTCTCTCATTCTCAAGGTATGGAGCTGACTAGAACCTAGAGGGACTCTTGGCATACTAGACTTGGCATACTAGACTATAGCATACCATGCTATAGAATACTTCACCTACTTCTCACCTTGCACTACACTTTGGTTAGGTTAGGTACACTGGGGTAGAACTAGCTTAAAAAGCATCTTATGAGTACTCGCATTTTTAGCTTATGTTATTTATGTATATGAATATATGTGTCATAGCTAAAAGATAATGCTAGCGCAGTATTATTTCTTTCTACTGCTTACGCTGTACATTATATATCTCGCATACTGTCTTGTGATCATAACAGCTCATATCTCTTACACGAGAAACAAGACTGTTCAATAAATCCTTTTATTGAAACGCCCGTCTATTCTTTCTGTGTAACTCTGAAGAAACTAAGCATGCACGATTAGCTGAGTGAAACTGTTATCTATTGTTTCCACGATTCTGAGAGTGTTCCGATTCTAAAGTGAAACAAAGTTGTCATGTTTATGCGGTTGCCAGAAACTACTCCCTTCTTGTTTACAAGGAGTTTCTAGTGGCCTCTGAGTTAGCTGGCACAAAGTAATTAAGTTTAATATACTCGATTGAGACATACTGACCTCAGTCTTATGTCAAATCTATAGGGTATATTATTCCAATGTGCAGAGCCTATTAGGGAAATAGGAACTACACTACATGGCGCCCAACGGTTTGGTAAGGCACTAATTTAACGCTAGATACTGAGTAACTCAGTCGTACTTCTTCTCAGAGACCCCTACTCACATACTCCATAAGACGTCTGGAGTGGGTAGGGTTAAATATCCGCCAAAGCTAAATAGGACAAAAAACCCTATATATTAGCTGTTTGGTTTGTTCAACGTTGAAGGATACAGTGTTCCAAAATATTGTGCACCTTATCTTTTGTTTCCTTGAAACTTGTTCTACATTTTTCAAAAAACAATGTCTGACACCGAGAACGGTGTAGCTGCGGCTGACCCAGTCGTAACAGTTTTCAACTTTACAGGTTTAAATGAAACCGATGAGGGTGTTATAAACATCCCTCCAAACTTAAGAAGAGCCATCACTCTAAAACTTACAAAACACGGCCTAACACCAAGAGGTGGTAGAGCAGTTTTCGTGATAGAGGCACACGAATCCTTTCAGATAGAGGTATTCTATTCATGGATAGTATTCCCAGAATCAAATCCAGTAACAAAAGTGTTTCACATCTTTAAAGAAGATGAACCACCAGAGGAATATATTCCTTTTGAGGATATTGAAATTCCACTCACATACCAGGAGCATAATCTCTGGTTTAAAGGCGCCCTAAAACATCACAAAAACATTACCAGGCTCGGTCCACTAGGTAGACCAGGAGCAACATGGCCGATTCTAGCCAGCTACACACCTCATCCTGACATCGATGTAATGTCAGACGAGGAATTACTTACTCAACTGCAAGAGTTAATAAAAATTTACAGACAATTAGTCCAATATGTCATGCGAACTTTCACAGTCCAACCACCAATGACCATTCCAAATCAAACCACTCAACAGGGGAATACACTAAAAATTACTCCACAGACTTTACACGCAGTCATGGGTAAAATGCCCACAAAACGTGAGCAAATTCCGTTCTGGATAGCTCAAAAATTACTCAAATCGAAGCAGTATTTCCTAATACTAGCCCTTATGAGAAACACAGAATCCTAACAATCTGTTTACCAATGGGGATCACACCACAACTGGAAGACTGCACCACTTGGGGCGCAGTCTTTGCTGCCATCTATACTAAAACACATGGTATTCCATCAATTGCAGTAATACCAGATGTCCTGAAACAAATTCAAAACGAATACGGGGCAGAGCCTGCTCTGAATTTAGGTATGAAATTACTGAAAAACTTCGACCAGGTCTCAACAATAATATTATCTAATATTAAAGGGGAGGCAGCATCAGTGGTGATCCGCCAACGCTTAAGGGAATTTGATGTAACAGAACATCAACATGAACTACCCAGAATAATAGAACAATCTTATGAAGAATTAGGCAGAGATAGTTTGGGTGGAAAACCTTGAAGCCAAAACTATCTGAAAGTCCTGAGAAGGACTCTATTAAACAAAATCCTACATCTTCTAAAAAGAAGTGGGAAACTAATAAACAAAATTCAAACGAGACACGTTCTCAATCTCGGGTAGGTCTCCTCAAAAGGAGCCCTCTGAAAGGAGGTATAACCTCAGGAATAGGGATAATTTAAGAAAACCTGACAGGTATCAAGATACTGATACACGTTCCTCTCGTACCTTTCAGATATCGTCACAGACATCAGAAAGAAGAGGACGGTCAGAACATAGAGAAGAACGCGTGAAATCCAAAGACGATAAACACGTTCAGAAAAATAAATCAAAACCTCAATTCACAAAAAAGAAGGTAGCAGGTCTGAAGATCAGACATGCCGAGAATACTGAGAACACAGCTCAAGAATGGAGAATGGGCTCAGACAATGCTGGACAGTGCAGCAGAAGTCACAATAGCTTGCCAGAACCTGAAGGAACTTCTGGAGATAGTGGACTTGAATGAGTACATCACAGTAGAAACTGTAGACACCAGAGTTAATACTCCACAAAAGTTATATGAAATAACACTCCGAATGGAGGGAGACATACCAAGAAAAGTGAAAATACTCTTTTGGGAGAAACTTTCAAGGGGTTATGATATACTTCTAGCAGAAAAAGACTGGCCACCACACTTTGTCAGGGAGTGCCCACATGGCGAGGACATCAATATGCCAGCCTTCTCCAACCATATTCCAATTCACCTAAAATATACTTATGCCAGGAAATGGGCAGTTGCCCAGGCCCCAGCATTATACAAAAATCATGTAGGATGGGATGAGGACTCACCTCAATATAAAATACAGCTAAAAAATCAACCTACTGCACAAAGGCAGTACCCAATAAAGCAAGAAGCTAAAAAACAGGTCAGGGAGATCTTAGATCAACTTGAATACCAAGGGGTGATTGAAACATGCACCTCCTCAATGAACAATCCTTTGTTTCCTGTATCCAAACCAGACAATACATATCGTCTAGTTTTGGATTACAGACACTTGAACACTTGTTCCAAAACATTTACAGTGCAAAATGCACATAGTACAGCATTAATTAATAACATTGTGCGCGTAAAAATATAAAACCACATTAGACATTTCAAATGGTTTCTTTTGTCAAAACATAGCACCTGAAAGCAGGTACTTAACAGCTTTCTCAATAATGGGGACCCAGCGTCAATTTTGTAGACTCCCACAAGGGTTCAAAAACAGCCCGGGGTTATTCTCAGCAAGAGTAACAGAGTTACTACAAATTTATGATAATGAGGCATTGTCATATGTTGATGACATCTATCTGACAGACGATGACCTGGATAGGCACTTGTACAGGGTGAGTACCATTATATTGGGCTTCGCCTCTGAAGGCTATAAATTCAACTTTAAAAAATCCAGAATTGCCCATCTCAATGTCCTTTTCCTGGGATATGAGCTTTCAAGCGAAGGCAAGAGCCTGGCAGCTAACTTTTTAGAAAAGTGCGCGCTGCTCCAACCTCCAAAAACGCTGACAAATTTACAATCCATCTTGGGTTTCCTAAATTTTGGAAGAACTTACATTATAAATTACGCAGAAAGGGTTAAACCTCTCTACGAATTAATCAAATCTGATTTTTCAACAAAACATTGGACTCGAACACACAGAAATCCTGCGTTCACTTCAAGCTAACATGTTAGCAACAAATCACATACAAACACGCGTAAATACACACAATTTAGTGATCCGAATAATTTCTGGTCAATGCGGATTCACCTATTTAACATTTAATGAGGGTGAAAAAGTACCAATAGCATACAAATCACATTTGTATACACAAGCAGAAATGCGCTTCACTTCAACAGAAAAAATACTGACAGCAGTTCAAACCGCTGTAGCAAAAGAAAGAGCTCTAGCTCAAGAAAAACGCATTATTGTCGTAACCCCAGTACCAGCCTTAGAGGCGGTTACAAAAGCGAGCATTCCGAATGCAAAAGCTTTACATCCTAGATGGATACAATGGGTTAATTCTCTTGCTGCAACAGATGTTGAATATGTTTTTGATCCTGATTTAAAAACACAAGCGTTCCTGCAATATGAACATGAATGTCCTCTGCCCACTGAAATTTTGCCTCTAGATCAGTAGGAATTTATAATTTATACTGACGGATCAGCACAACCCGCCACAGGGAGTAAGCAAGCAGCGTGCGCAATCGTTAAAGGTCGCATGCAAGATGGTAACTTCAGACCAATGGTCACTAAAACTCAATCTCTAGGAGATTGTACAGCTCAGCGAGCTGAGCTACAAGCATTCAAACTGGCACTTAAAAATACAGATCGCGAATTCCCCACACTTATAGTGTGCGATTCTTTTTACTGTGTTCAGTCGTATAATGAATATATACAAAATTGGCTTGAAAACGGGTTCAAAGATGCAAAAGGTGGCACAATAAAGCATAAAACGCTTTGGGAACAAGTAGTTCAGTTTAGAAACGAACTACCAAAAGCTCACGTGATACACACGCTGAGTCATCAACGTGATGGCGTTCACGTTGCAGGGAATTCATTGGCTGATGAAGCCGGAAAGGGGGCTGTTCAGACTGCTTCCGTAGCTGCGATCACTCGTTCAAAAACTAGAATAGACAGTGAGATATTGTTGGCTGTCAATGCTTCAAGCAAAGGCAGTGGTGCAGCGTTACCAAAGAAATTTCCACTCAAGTACTCTTATGTAATTGATGCGAACAAAGTTCCTTTTGCTCGAATCCCTGGAGTGGGGGATAGGGTAATTCCAAACATGGAACGTAGAGCAGCTTTGATTTATGAAGTACATCTGGGGGAGGGTCTGTCACATCAAGGGATCTCTAAAACAATATTGACATTAAAAGAGATGTACTGGTGGCCTGGAATGAATACACAGATTCACATCTTCATCGATGACTGCATAGACTGCAATAGACAGCGTGGTGCAGAAAGCCATCAGACACCAGACTACGAAGTAGCCTTCCCAGTTCAGACACCAATGTTAGACAGCATTAGACTATCTACGCGCAGGCGTCCTTATGGACAAATGAAATCCCACAAATACTAAGTCAAGGTTCCTATGGATGTGGCCTCAGCGCTCGGCTGACGCTCGAACTGTTATAAAAGATAGGCGAGTCTTTATCGGCACATACGCAATAGGCTCACTACATTCTGACCAGGGCCCTGCGTTTAACTCTCGGGCTTACAAAGAAGCCATGGCCAGTTTGGGCGTTGCATTGCGGTACTCCTCTCCGTTTCATCCTGAGGGAAATTCTGTTGTGGAAAGGAAAAACCGGGACATAAAGCAGTCTATAACAGCTAGAGTATTAGGTTCAGGTGATGGGTGGGTCAAACATCTTTATGGGGTCCAACGCTCATTAAATAATTTGCCAAGAAGTTCTCTAGGGGGGGTCACTCCATATGAGGCCCTATTTGGGACAAGAATGTGGGTTCCTAATCTTGAATGTAAAGGCACAGTGGTGGAAAATAAACCCTTTGATATCAAAGATCGTTTGGCTGTTTTACAGGATCTAAATGAACTAAGATCGAAACAAAGCAACGTGTTCCTGAAGTCAACCGCCACTGGGGAAACACCGGCAGTCCCAGCAAGGCCTGTCTGGATCCCAAAAGTTAGGGATCTAGTCAGAGAGAAGATTGCGGACAAGAAGGAATTTGGACCTTCTTACAGACAACCAGTACCTGTCCTAGCCGTCCACGGAACAAGAACAGTACTTCTGCCGCCCCTTGCTGGAAAAAAGGAGAAAAGATTTGTGTAAATCGACCTCATCAAACCACAGTATGTGGCCAATACTAAATAGTAGGCCTCGTGGACTCCGACCTAGTAGCAGACGCACTCCTCTTGCTACTATCCAAGAGGTTCAGACTGAAAGACTCATAACCATTGAGAATTCAGCAGTAACAGATGAAGGACTAAGCAACAATGCTATGGAACTCATCCCTCTTGAAACTCAAGTAACAGTTCGTCCAGATACACCTGTCTACACCAACGTAACACGTGATCAACTGGTTCCAGCGATTTCAACGAATCCTGATGCAATTTCAACAATTGACCGAACTGCTTCTGGCTATTTCATGAACTTTGATATGTTTTCTGAGGATCCGAGTGAGCCTGAAACGACGCCAGCATCAAAAACTTTCAAGCAACAAGTACAAGACCTTTATCATTTCCTGAAAGAGACTTATCTGGTTTCACCATGGATTGAACTATGGATTATTTCTGGAATTTTTCTTTCTGTTTTGGCTAGCTTTGGTTATGACTCTTAGCATGCTTATAAATGGCAGATACATCCGTATGGACACTGAAAGTAAAAATGTGAACTTACTTTTAAAACCACACAAATCTTCCCATCGTGAACCAAGAAACTTGTCATCAGTGAACATCACAGCCGTTCCTATACAGGATGGTATAGTTTGGGACAAAACCGATTTCGACATATTCGGCCCAACGGAACTTTTGAAGATTCCACATTTATTTAAAATTTCATTAAGTGACTTTATTACCTCCAGTACCTATTCTGATGATTGGGACTTTGAGACTGTTAATGATATGATGTCTGATCTAGAAAGGTCTGCTGCATTCTCTAACAATGAATACTTAGAGGGTTCATCAGACTATGAACAGCTTTATTGTTACAACCATTATGGTCATCATTTCTTGCATAAATCTGCAGCACCTAGAAATGTGTTTATGTTTAACCAATGGGAACATTGTCCTACACCACCAAGGGTTGTTCAAAAACGTTTGCAAATAAGTTTCCATATTTTTCAGGGTACAATACATCTGATCCAGAAACATTTTTCTATAAGAATGTAAACAAAACAGGACAGAAAATTATGTTAACTAATACAAAACAGATTTATTCTGCAGCCTTTGTTACCCAACTGTCTAGACAAGGATTTGACTTTTGGAAAGACACAATCGACACAAAATCTGTCTGGGGTTCTAAAGATTGGCAAGTGCAGGGCATAGAAGCTTTGTTTAAAGCCTGTATCATCCCACATCAAATAATGTTTTTGAATAACACTGTGCAACAAACGTCTTGCCTTGGTTTAGCCAAGATCAAAGACATGAACACACCTTCTGTACCAACACCTGCAAGTAATAGCAGTACACAGGGAGCGGTCACAGTAGACACAATACTACAAAACAACAGATCAGATCCTGATTGGAAAAAATGGTTACTCTGGCCCACAGACACAAACATCTGTCAAGAAAGATTCCTGAATAGAATACAGGACTTTACTATCCATAGGCCAGACCCACGTTATGTTCAACAACAACATACTGTGTAGGAAAATTGTGCCTCGACTGGTTACAAAAATCTACACTTGAGGATGTGAAACAACACTTATCTTTACTTAAAGAAGACGAAGACCTTAGGGAATTCTTGTTAGGACCAAGAAAACCGCGTCAAAAACGTTTCATATATGCCGGCATTTATGCTGCTTATAATGAAATATGGAAGGTTTCACAGGCAGAGGCCGCAGAAAGAATACGTGAACTTGATCGTATTAACTTAGAGAAATCTCTCACTGTGGTCGACAATGGGTTAACAACTTTGTCATCCAGAATGTATTCATTGGACAACATTGTATCCTCTGCTATTGACATACTGGAACAAGATTTAGCCATGTTACAACAAGGCCAATCTCAGTTACGTTCTATTATGTTATTAGGCTGGACGCCTCAATCTTTGCGTGCAGGCTATGTGCCTTGGCGTTTTATCAACACGTCGTCTCTGTTTCCAGAATACAATCTAATGGATAAACAGATCGAACTGGCACAAAGGGGAGCAAAGTATACAGTGCTGAGCATTGAAAAACTGGAAAAATTACCATTTACGGTAGCAGAAAAACCAGCTACAGAATGTCTTATTCATGGCAAAATAACTCTGCCTGTCACTACTTTTCATTTTCAGTATTGCCTCAAACAAATGCAAGCAGGCAAATATGAAAGGTTGAGTAAAGAATACATTAAGACATCCTGGGATTTACCTTACGAATACAGATGTTGGAGTGGGGATCGTGAAGTGTTTCTAAGCGGTACACACTGTGAAAATGCACTAAGCGGTTCACTCATATGTCAGGACATTTCTTTACACAGGGCTTGTAATGATTCTGTGGCAAACTTGTCCTGCCACCAGCAGGGTACACCAGCTACTGTGATTAATCCAACATTTGGCCAACTTTCTAACGGGAGTTACCTCATGTTGAATGATCAGAGTTGCTGTGGCATGTTGCCAGGCATCCCATATCTGGTAACGGTCGGCTCCAGGGTTACTTGTTGTATGCAAGTATTGTTCCCCAATAGACACAGTCAGGGTGTCGCCTCTATGGCCTTCATTGAATGTTTCTTTTATACGTTTTGATACTTTAAGCAGAATGAAAGCCATGCTTTTGCAACAGACCGTGCCTTTGACCTCGGCCAAAGAAATCTATGATTTACAAATTGCAAGGACTTCGGCTGAGATACAGGCTTTAATTCGTACAAACTGCCCTATACATTTCGTAGAAATGATGGGACGTATCTTAAACATGTCTGATACGAGCGGGCTTGTACATGTATTTAAGACCATCTGTTCAGGACTGTTAACACCCTTTCAGGCAGTCCTCGGAATCATTCCAAACTTTGCACATTCGGTGTTTGGTGGTGTGCCATTAATTCTAGCACTTGTTGCAGGAATCCTGTTTTTATTCCTACTACTACGCTATGGCAAGCCTATCAACCGGCGTCACTCCCAGCAATTTGGAGAAAGCTCTCCCAGAACGGAAGTGCCGTGAGCGCATAGTGCAACTTTTGGGCATACCTCGTCTACGGGAACTTAATACAACATGGTTTCTGTCATTTAGACCAATCTGGAAAGATTGCATCTTACCTGTTCTACGCTGCCTGCTTTGCGGTGAAGAATGCGTGCTAGACACCTGTCTAACACTCCCATCAGTCATGCCAACGGATATCGATACTCTGCTGGACCCGATAACGGCCCATGCTCTGTGTTGTCCCCAAAGGCTACCAATCCTGATGACGGCATTCATTGAGATCTCACAGACGCTTCCTGCTGCTGCTGAGGTACGAGATGGATCAACAGGCACACAGGTAACAACTGACGCGAACATTGCTGCGGCATCCTATGCTGAAGGCGATGCTTCACATCTCTGTGCAGTTAACCTTCTAAATGAGGTATTCCAACTGTCACCGACATCGGTAGACGATCTTTTGTCTACAGAAATAGATGATTTCATGTTTACACCAGACCCATACACTGACTTTGATTCGGCTCACAGTGTACCAGGGAAGCAATGAAATTTGGCCTCCATATTTTCAAAACAGAACAAAACTTGGAACTCTTTCTAAAATTGAACTTTTTCTTTTTCTCTATTTTTTGAAAATACATGGCAACTCAATCTGCTTACAGTAGAACTATTCATATAAAACAGACTTCTTTGAATACTTCCAGGGACACAGTGTCACCTTATTTTTCTATAATTTCATTTTAGCACCATGTTATGAAATGGCTTTGATTTTTGAAATACTTGTCAACCATTTCGTCATATGTATATATTTCGGTTTATTCATTCATGTTGCATTTCCCAATATATGCTTAGAATGAAATAATGCTTTAAATTGTACAGTACCTATTGCATTCAACAGTTTATTTTAAAACTTCTTTTAATATGCTTTTAGAAATGTTTTTAGCAACATGTGGTACTCAGTTTAATGTTTAGCATTTAATGTTTAGCATTTAGTATTATCGTTCATTCGAAAGTGGAGTGGGTGTTGTATTCCGCTTTAGGTGTCCGTATATAGGTTTTCCTGAAACATGTCCTTATATAGGCACAATTCGCATTGCCCTTATATAGGCATAAGATCCCAGTCCTTATTTAGGCATTAGCCATGCTATCCAAATACAGGCATGGTCACTTACATCCGTCCACCCTAACGTCACAACGAGTTCTTAGACACCAGACACTTAAGCTCTTGGGAGTTCCCCTAGCACAGGATTATTGATTTCTCCAAGAACTCATTTATTATGCATGAACCGCCACACCTTAAGGGTTCATTCATGACGTCTTCCTCTGCCCGACTTTACGTCAATGCTAACATTCCAAGGCACCTACCGGGTATAAATATACCTTCCCTTGCCCAAGCAAGTAGGAGGAGACCTCGACTTTAGAGGAGCCCGTGTCCCGGCCTGACGCACTGACAAGAGACTCTGTCATCCCTGCTCGCAGAGAATCCAGCTCCCAGTGTTCTGACTCCCTTTGCAGGGTGTTAGAGTTCGAGACCCGGAAGGAGATTCCCACCTCTCTCATTCTCAAGGTATGGAGCTGACTAGAACCTAGAGGGACTCTTGGCATACTAGACTTGGCATACTAGACTATAGCATACCATACTATAGAATACTTCACCTACTTCTCACCTTGCACTACACTTCGGTTAGGTTAGGTTAGGTACACTGGGGTAGAACTAGCTTAGAGAAGCATCTTATGAGTACTCGCATTTTTAGCTTATGTTATTTATGTATATGAATATATGTGTCAAAGCTGAAAGATAATGCTAGCGCAGTATTATTTCTTTCTACTGCTTACGCTGTACATTATATATCTCGCATACTGTCTTGTGATCATAACAGCTCATATTTCTTACACGAGAAACAAGACTGTTCAATAAATCCTTTCATTGAAACGCCCATCTATTCTTTCTGTGTAACTCTGAAGAAACTAAGCATGCACGATTAGCTGAGTGAAACTGTTATCTATTGTTTCCACGATTCTGAGAGTGTTCCGATTCTAAAGGGAAACAAAGTTGTCATGTTTATGCGGTTGCCAGAAACTACTCCCTTCTTGTTTACAAGGAGTTTCTAGTGGCCTCTGAGTTAGCTGGCACAAAGTAATTAAGTTTAATATACTCGATAGGGACATACTTACTGACCTCAGTCCTATGTCAAATCTATAGGGTATATTATTCCAATGCGCAGAGCCTATTAGGGAAATAGGAACTACACTACAGAGTCTAGAAGCTTTTCCCACTTCAGAGTAGGCACCTGGCATGAATGTTGGATCCATAAATGACTGCTTTGCTGCCCTGTTATTCTGCTGCTCTGTTGCTCTGCTGCCTGAGTGAGAGGAACTGGACCTGCACCTCGAACCCAGGACCACCAGAGTAACTCCAAGGGCTATTTGGCTGGCCTCCTGATCAGAGCCACAGGGATAGAAAAAACTGCAACCACCTTGAACCCTGCACCTGGTCTTTGCCTGCTGTGAGTCCTAACCCCGAAGTGGGGCTAAAGGTGCTCTGCCAGCCCAGCTGTGGGTCATCAGAAGTGAAGCAGCTCTTCACAGTTCCTCATCGGAACCGAAGCAGTACGACGCTGCTTCGACACAAGCCCACATCGCAGCCTGCACAGCTGATGGGAACCGCAGCTATGTGGCACATCCTCAACACAGACCTTACAGCATCTCATCGAAACTGACTCAGTATGAAGGAGCCTCAACGCAAGCCTGCATCGCAGCCCTCGTAGCTCATCAGAACCCCTGCTGTGTGACCCATCTTCGATACAGACCTTGCATCGTAACTAGGATTTAAGGTACAATTCTCAGCTGGACTAACTTGGACCATATATCCGGCCCATGCTACATCACGGTCAGCCTGAACTTGTCACTTTCTCTTGGTCCAGGGCAACAAGATAACCACAGATGGCGCCTAGTGCTTTTATGCACTATTTTTACCGAAAACATTAAAATTATATAGCTCCGGTTCTACTAATCGGATTTTTGTCATTTTGGTATCAAATAATTTATTACATTTTACTCTATTCTTTTAAATCAGTGTGGGATTTTTCTTGGGTTGTGTTATTACATGATTACTGGTTGTGTGCTACATAAATACTTTACACATTGCCTCTAAGTTAAGCCTAACAGTTTTTGTGCAAACTACCAGGAGGTTAAGCACAGGTTAATTTGGGGTTTGCTTATGTTTCACCTTGACAAGTATTGCAGTTGCTGCTTGAGTAGGGTTTCATCCCCGCCCCCCTCAACCAGCAACCCAATTTCTCACATGAACCATAATTGTTTCTCTAAACTCTTTGCTTCTAACGTCATTTCAGTCCTGTGCTCCAGCACTTGTAGTCACTTTGGGCCCCAGTTAGAGGCTTAGCAAGGAGGAATTGGGTCCAAATACAAGTAAAGAAGCTTTCTTTCCCTACCTCCCATTGGCTATTAAATTCAATAATAACTCTTGTACAGTAGCCTTTTACATTCTAAAGTATTAGTGCCACTGACCCTTTTGCATGAAATTGCGCCCCAGTGATAGCAAAAGAGCTTTAGGCACACATGCACTAACTTCCCTGAAGAAAGCCCATGTACAAAGACAATTGTTTCACCTACTGCTCTTTTTTTGTGCAAGTGTCCACTCCCGGCCCTTTGGGCAAGGCATCAATGCCCCTACAAATGTGGTAACATTTACTAACTACAGCCAAACCAATGCGATCCTTAGGGCCCCCCTTTAGGATCCAGTTGCTGGTTTCACCTACCCAGAAACTGACAGCTTTGCCCTTCCCAAACTGTCACACTTTCTGAGGATCCGTCCTGGCCTGCTTCTGGAAGGGGATACAGAGACCTGCCCACACGTTAAGGCAGTTTCTACGGTATCTCTAGAGGTTTTTTGAGATATTCCCGGCTTGCTCCCACCCAACTGGTACCTTTGCATAGTGCGTTAACAGAGTATCACCTCTTCCGTGATGAGTAATTAGCGCTTCCCTCCAAATTATGCAGTATGGATCGGTGACACGGGCATGGGCATTCCCTTAGTGGCATGGGGCTACGTCAGAACTCTCATTTTATTTTTCAGGGGCAGCACAAACACCTACAACAGCTTCTGTAATGCCAAAGCACCATAGCGCTCCTGATGTGCTTGGATAATATGGCTCTTGGTGGTTTGCTGTTTTTCACGAAATCATTAAAAGGTTGTCTGAGGAAATGTTTCTTTAGAGGAAAGAAAGGAGTCAAACGATTTGCTTGGATTTTCGAGTGCATCAGAAGTTAATATATTTCAAATATTGATTGTTGCACTTACGAACAAACAAATATATCGTTGATTACTATAATTAATGACATTTCATTGATTTTTTCAGTACCGTTAGAAGCTCATAAAACCGTACACAAAACACCAGAAAATATTTAGGGGCTTATTTACAAGGCCCTTGCGCCACTTTTGCGTCATTTGTAACATGGGAAAAGTGACGCAAAAGTGGCCAAGGGCCTTGTAAATCTGGCCCTTAGAATCTAAATCACGACTTCCATAGAGCAGGGAGGTGAGTAAAAGAAAAGGAGGCATTTAGTACAGAGTACATTTCAACGCACATAAAATAAAATATTCCTGGTGGTGATAATTCTCTACATTAAATCTATGGTGAGTACTAACCATTAATTATGTTTATAAGCCGAGACCTTGATTAACCTGAACAAAACAAACAGTTTGATTCAACGACACTCTTTTAATATTTGACTCATAGTGAAACGGACATCCTTACCAGATATTAGATAAAGTAACTCGAACAGAACCTGTAGAAAAGCAAGGTGTGGTGAGAAGCGTGTCCACTTGCCCTTTTCAAGATGTCCTGTTTTCTTGCGGCCAGGTAGAGCGCTGAATACTTATCATTTAGACAGAATTATTATGCCTTAACGATTTATTTTGATTCAGTGTTCTTATTTCGGCAAAATTATTACTTTCAATCAATAATCCTTATTGAGGTGAAGCATGCCGCCAAGTCAGCAACAGTAAAAAAATGTTGAGCTCAGCACAGACGCAGTCATGGCATAGAGTGGCCGGAGCACGTGCCTGAGGAGCAGCAGCTCTCATTTTGAGGGGACGTCCTCACACACAAGCGAGTTATTATATGCTTTAATACCATTAATCAGTTCTCATTTGAAAATACTGCCATTTTACATCTGAGATGTCAAGCAAAAACTTAAAATTGCGGTAACTATCTGGAGGCAGTGGCTTTTTGAGCATGTCTCCATTAACCAGGGAAATGTATTTGTGATTGTTGCATATCTTTGAGATATGGTCGGTCGCCACACAAAGCCAAAACGTTCGTTTTTTAATAACATATGTGACATATTCTCACCACATAGACCATACATAACGCTTTCCAATTCATTTTTGAGCATTAGCCTGCTACTTATGCACATATACAGACTTACTGGGACCCAAAATTTAAAATCACTACACAAAATGGGTGTGGTAGTGGAAAATTCGAGGAGTAGTACCCAGTGGCGGCTCGCCGAGGTAGAGCTGCGGGCGGTGGGGCAGGGTGGGGGGTATTGAGTCCGACATACGACGGACAGGAGTAGGTAAGTAATGAAATAAATAAAACAATTTACCTTGCACGCGCTGCATCGCCGAGTTGGTGATGCAGCGCGCGCAAGGTAAATTGTTTTATTTATTTCATTACTTACCTTACTCCTGTCCGTCGTATGTCGGACTCCACTACCCCCCCACCCTGCCCCTCCCCCGCCCCGCCTCACCGCCCGCAGCACTCCCTTGGCGAGCTGCCACTGGTAGTACCCCAATAAGGGCAATACAAACGATCAAACAGCAATAAGTAAGGAAGTCAGCCAGGAAAACTGCAGTTCCACAGAGTAATGGACACACAAATACTCCAGTAACGCTTCAAGCTCAGACTGTTCAAGTTACACCTATTCACACTCCATGCACAGCCTAACTGTAGAATGCAGGTAAACTCAAATAACTGGAAAGAATAACTATCACATTTGTAACAAAATGATATGCCTAGTTAGTGGAAGGGAGAGTGTAAAAATTGCCCTCTTAGACCCGTATTTACTGAATCATCGTGCAGCACAGTGCAGCAGCTGCAAATGCTGCGCTGCGCTGCACGAGAAGGAGAGAGCAGGAGAGCGCCATATTTACAAAAATATGGCACTCTCCTCCCCTCTCCCCAGCGCCTGTGAAGAAATGTGCTGTTGTGCGCTACGTACACACCTTTGCGCCATAGTGCTAGGGTGTCTACGTGAGAGTAGCATAGGTTTTGTAGTGAAAGAATACCCTTCAAGTACAAAATACTATGCTTAGACTAACCTTAAAACTTTTCCCATCTTGCTTGCGTGCTGTACAGTGCAGCACACAGGCAAAGTTGGATTGGAAAGAAGAAATGAAAGCATTTCTGCATGATGGTGCCTGGTTGAAGTGGGCGCTACTTTCTGATGCTAAACCTTGTCTACTTTTTTCAGTAAATAGGGCTTACCGTCAGAAACCTTGGCTGGTTGCATGAGAACGTCCATGCACCACCCATGGTGTGACCCTTTGGATGCTTTGCACTACTTTTGAGTGATTTTACAGTGCTAAACACGTTTTGTGATGGAAAGTAATGGGTATATTTGCTAAGTTATAGCGCCGTGTTTGCATCATAATAAGTGACGCAAATCAACGTTAAGCCTTTTTGCTAATTTACTTTCCAGCGCTAAACTTGTTTAGCACTGGAAAATCACTCAAAAGTAGCGCAAAAGAAGCGCATAGCTATGTTGAAGATCAAACTTTTCCAACATGGTCAACTATTTGAAGCATTCTAAAAACTACCACCGGACATCCCCATGATCATCGGAATGAGGGACAACCTGGATCAGTAAAACGATGCAGGAAAAGGCAGGGCTCTCCTTTGATCCTTTGTGGGTCCTGCGAAGGGTCACAGACGGCACCTGGGCAGGGTCGGATTGGTAACGCGGGCACTCGGGCAATGCCCGAGGGGCCGGTCCCCGAATTCCAGCTGTGGGCTGCTTTTTTGAGCAGCCTGGGTGGTCAATTTGGGCCGTTTCTGCGTTGTTCGGATTCCGCCAGCGGCCCAGTGGGTGCCTGAGTGGCCTTTCTGGAGGCCGATGGGCGTACATCACCTCCCTTTTATCAACGGGCAGAGGTGTTACTCCCTTTCTCTCGCTGGGCCGGCCCATTAATATATGCATATTGGGCAGGGGGCCTGAACAAAAGTGGCCTCACTTGTTTTCAGGTGTGTTTCACCAGTGTTAACTAATCCGTGCATTTTTTTACCCCCCTTTTTTTTTTAAATAAAATTTCGCTAAAGCAGTGTTTTGCGGAAAGGCAATATGTAAATGTGGGCCACTTTTTTTTGCGTGCCCGGGCGATTTTTAATCCCAATCCAACCCTGCACCTGGGAGTATGTCCATGCAGCTGGTTCTGGGTGGGGGGGTTGAAACAAGGGACTGGACTCACTGGTGATCTTTGCGCACTTGGGCACAGAGCACTGAGGAGTGGCTTATATTAACACAAACATTCAAACCATCACTTTTTGCTGTTATCTTTTATCACCCAGTGATTTTTTGGGTGGCCTTTTGTTACTGGGGTCCATAATGTTCACCTATTTTTCTAATGGCTGGTCACTGTTGACCACTCAGCACAAGCCACATTTGTGAACTGCAAACCCTTGGGGCTGTTTTGGTGCTGCGCTCTTAAGACTATACCAAAGCCTATCAGCAATGACATCTTTAAGCATCCTTACATGCTTGCACATCCAGTTGCTGCAATTTGTTGCAATACCTATTTCTTATAATTTTTAGACTCCTTACTTGTTGAACAATAAACTCTGATGACGTGACTCCAACTAATGGGACTTTAGCTACTCAGAAGCCTTTGCCCTGTTACATCCTTAATTCTCCCCTCAGTTTTGGCACTCAGGCCTATTGTGATGAGGCAGGAGATCTAGAAGGGTGTACTCATTCATTCTCTAGATGCTCGTCCAGATATTCCTTCAAATATTGCTTTTCTTTTTCTGTGAACACGTAAATCTTGTTACAATTAATTTGAGCTCCAGGTTGTACTATATTGTAATTGTATTGTAATTGCATTTATATAGCACGTATTACCCCTCACGAGGCATTGAAGCACTTTATGTCGGGCAGCACGCTGCTGGAGAACCCAAGGTTCGTGGTTAGTCCAGTATTAATGGTTTTGTTGGCTAGTGGGCTTAGTCTTGTGTGCCCAAGCAAACCATTTCATGCATTCACTCCAGTTTCTTTTTGGTGGATTAAAATAAAAGGAATGGGAAATGGCCTTAACAACCTGACCTGAGCCACGCCTGCCGTTTACCTGCAAGCCGAACCATGCTTGCCTTAACCACGCAAATGCCTTAACCACGCATATACATGGTTAAGGCAATGCGCAGTTTAGATGCTGGAATGGGCGGGCAGGAAGAGGAAGAGGACGTAGCCAGGTAAGTGGGGCTAGGGCCGGGTTTTGGAAGGGTGAGGGTTAGTTTTTCGGAGTCGGGTAGTTTTTAGGGCTAGGGGGCCGGGGTTGTTTATAGAGCAAGGGGTTGAGTTCCAGGGCTCTGGGCGGGGGGTTGGGGTAGTTTTCAGGGCGTGGGGTCAGTTGTTAGGGCTCAGGGCAAGGCAGGGGGAAGGGGCAGTTTTCAGGGATGGAGAAGTTTTAGGCCTCAGGGCGGGGGCTGGGTCAGGGTAGTTTATAGGTGTAGGGCACAGTTTTTAGGGCTCAGGACGGGGGGCTGGGGTAGCTTTTAGGGCATGGGGTCAATTTTTAGGGTCCAGAGTGGGGCAGGGCAAAAGGGACAGTTCACAGGGCTGAGGTCAGGGGTGTGATCTTTACCACACATGTCCCTTTACCAATCATGTCTTTACCACAAAATTGTGTGGTAAAGGCATGTGTGGTAAAGGCATGCATGGTAAAGACGTGGTTGTGGTTGTGACCGCGTGGTTCAGGCATGCATTGTTGAGGCATGCGTTGTGCCGTCATACAACCAATAGGAATTATTTATGACCATTAGCGGGAGGCCATATATCAAAACTACAAAAATAGAGGAGCCCCTTTCTTTAAGAGTAAAGGTTCCGTAGAACCCTAAAAATTCACGTCTCTCAAAACACAAGAGTGGAAAAATGTATTGATAATTCAAAGTGATAGACCAATAGATATCAAACATTTCTTAAGGTTATGAAGGAACCACAGAAACAATATATTTATGTTGAATCCATTTTCTCTTTTTTTAATTTCATTTGGTATTCTTCTTCACATAGCACACATTAGAAGCTACAGCCATATATGACACATGCACATGGTAGGTGTGATTAATAGATGATCTAGAGGATGTTAGGTATAGTTAGATTGCAGGGGTATGACTTTCAGAGGAAGGAAGGTTGTGCTCTTGTAAATGCATTGAGGGAAGTTTGCAGAAATATAATAACAGCGATTAAGGCGAGCATGCATGACATGTATGACAGTAGGTTGTGCACAGAAAGAGGAGGCTTTGAGAAGATAGAAGGGAAGGAGAGTGCCACACAAAGGAAAGATGGATAGGTGACTGTCTGAAGTTAAGTAAAAGCCAGTTTTTCATGTCATGTTTTATGGATATGGAGGATCTTTTCGAGATAGCATGCAATTTGGGGATGTAAGGCTGTAGAAACAACCGTATGTTCATGTGAAGATAGTGCTATATTAGTTATTTTGATAGGCACTAGAATCAGGTAAACAGTCTGTCCACTGCTAGGCTACTGCTAGACCACTGCTCCAGCATGATCAGCTGATGAGTCCAAGGGTTGGAAGTGAAAATTAACATTTGGACACATACTCAATATCATAGCAGTGTGAGAAAATATATGGGTAACAGTCACAAACATTGAAAATGCTGGCGCAGGTGTCTGGTGATGATCAGTCTCAAATTTGGCTCACAGAAATAATGATAAAAGCAAAGTGGGATTAATTTGGATGTGTCTGATTTGGTATAGTACAAGATGGGAGGGGAGGACAGCTTCCTCAAACAGCAAAAGTGTATTGGCTGCACTTCTGTGCTGGAGATTCAGACATTGAGACACTGAGGTGTGGTAGGTGATGACTGGGCTCCCTTTAGAAATCTAATGAAAACTTTGTGAGGAAGGGGCTACTGGTTAGACTTCCTGAGCCACTGTCCTTTGGTAGACAGTAGGGGTGAGGGGTGGAAATGCAGGTTCTGTTGTGCAAGGTGCCATTAGGTGAGGCTCAGCCTTTTGTCTTCCTTGGTCACACTTTAAGTTGGGTTGATGCAGAAACATGACACCTCTTTGTGACCCTGTTGTGGGTGCTTCAGGCCAGACTACCCTGCTGTGAGGGACATCACCAAACAAAGACTGTGCCTGACGAGCAGTCTGGAAAAGACATTTGAAAAGGAGGACTACCCCAAACCACTTCTGGTGCATGAGACAGTGGATGCATTTTTAGTCCTCATGTATGACAAAGGCAGGAGCCAAGATCTTGCTGGAGGTCTAAGGTCTTGGCGCCACACAGCTTCCATGATCCAGGCTTCCAAATGCCAGCCGTCTTCAACTAAAAGTCGAGGAGGAATCTAATGGTAGCCACCACTAACCTCATCAACCTGTTGAATTTTGTCTTAGTCCTTGCACTTAGTTGAAGTGTGACCTGGATGTTCTGTGGTTCCAACCCTCTCAAGGTGATACAAGTGATCAAATTATCAGAAACATCATGAGAAAGGAGGCCCACATTTTTTCTTTCTTAAGCAAGCCCCATTGACAATCTAGTCTAGCAATGTGTCTTGAAAAACGTAGCCAACCAGCACAGGTAGGAGGTAGTATGGAGACCCATATTAAACAGATTTCCCTACGTGCAATAGCTAATAATATAAAAAGTAGGGATGATCTAATTCTTCCTAAAGATGGTTCATCTTCCTTCAGCACTCCAAATATAATTAAAGATAAGCTTACCTCAAGATTGGACCCCAATTTTTTTCCAATACTTCACTCACATCTTGCCCGAATGACTGGATAGCTGGACACTGCCAGAATAAATGTATGTCGTCCACATTCTCCAGTTCACACTTCGGGCAGCATCTTTTTGCTTCCTTTCATCTTCACAAGTTTCTTGGGGGACCAGTAGGCCCTGTATAGAGTAAATAAATGGTTCCTCCTGAGTGATGCAGATATTACTGATTACCATAATGTAGTTACAGATACTTGCCATAAGTGGAGAACATTGCAGCCTGGCATATCCAGCTTCCAAATCTCTTCCGGCAAAGTCGAAAGACCATTGGGCCAGATGTATCAACATTGGATTTTGCAAGCCTATAATAGCGAATTTTACCGTTTCGCTATTATAGACTCGCAAAATGCAATGTTTGTAGGTTTCGCAAAACAAATTGCGATTCCTACATATTCCTTAATAGCAAATCGCAAATTGCGATTCGCTATTAAGGAATGCCTTCCCATTCATTCCTATGGGGCTGGAGACCCATATGAATGAATGGGAAAATATTCGCAATTTGCGAGTACCAAATAGGTACTCGCAAATTGCGAATGCAATTTCAAGGGTGATAGGGGGGCCAAAAGCCCACCCTGATGCACCCCCAAAAAAGGTAAGTGTGCACATGTGGCACACATACATGCCCTAAGGAAGGGCATGTCTGTGCGCCACATGGCACTTCGAAAAATGCAAACGTGCATTTTTCGAAGGATTTGCAAATTACCACCAACTTGAAGTTGGTGGAAGTTTGCGATTCCTTAAAGCAGGCTCGCAATTTTTAACTGCTTCCTGCATTGCATTTAGGGAATCGCAAATTGCGATTCCCTAACTGCATTCGCAATTTAGGTAATCGCAAAAAATTGCGATTACCCATATTGCGAATGCCAAGAGTTTGATACATTGCAAAAGGCATTTTTGCGTTCGCAAATGGGCCGATTCTGCGAATTGGCCTGTTTGCGAATGCAAAAAGCATTGATACATCTGGCCCATTGTCCCCTAGTACCAGTTCCCAGTACCACTTAGAGACTTCCTTTCTGTAGGTCTGATTGTTTAGTAGTTCCTTCTCAATTTCAGTTTCCGTCCCCAGATTCGACTGAGTTCGCGACCAGCTAGCCAACTGGTGGTATTTAAATCTGGATAGATAATAGTTGGTGCTTTGGCATAGAACAGGCCACGGTACCTGGGGTGTTCCTGGGGATCTCCAAATTGGTGCCATACTACTATAGTATGGGATCTCTAATATTCTCCTGAGTTGAAACCAAACTTTACATGCTGCGATTTGATTTTTTTTTTTTTATTTCGAATGGCCAAATTTAAATAGGAAATATTTGCCTTCTTCTGCTAAGTTGCTTATTAAGGCTCTATATCTCATTGGCATGTCATGGATGTCCATCAACAGTTGTCTGGCATTTTTCAAGAAGAAGGCCCAATAGTAAAGTTGGAAATCAAGGAGTGCTATTCCACCCTCCATCTTTTTGTTCCTGAGTTTTTTCCAAGATATTCTCACGCTCTTGCTCCTCCATATAAAGCTGCTGAGTTGACCATGTAATTTTTAAACCAAGCTTGTTTAAAGAGTATGGGGAGAGCATTGAAAATAAAAGTACATTTGGGGAGAATCATCATTTTGACTAGATTGGCCCTTCCTAAGATAGAAATCGGGAGGGAAGCCCAGCTTTTCAAGAGTCTTTAGCCTCCGGCATAAGTCTACTGAAATTGATGTGTGCCATTTTTTCCAAGTCCTTCGTCACCCAGATTCCTAGATATCTAATTTCTGTTTTATCTAGATGCTTGAGGTGGCTTGGGATAGATCTATTCCATATCATAGTCTCTGTTTTATCTTCATTGACCGGGTATCCCGAACTTTTCCCAAAACTATCTGTTACTTCCATAATTACCGGCAATGATACCTCGAGGTTCCTTGTGTAAATTATTAGATCATCTGTATATAGAGCCTCTTTTTTTATACCAGTCCCAATATTAAAATGGGGGGATTCTTTGCTCTGCTCTAGTTTTCCTCGCAAGAGGCTCTATATACAGATTAAACAATAGCGGCGAGAGCGGACAGCCTTGACGGGTTCCCCTGTTTATCCGAAAGCTAGAAGTTAATGAGCCATTGACCAGTATCCCTTCTGTGGGAGCAGAATATATACTTTGGATTGCTTGAAGAAAATTACCACCCAAACCATTTTGATCTATTAATTCATAAAGGTAGGGCCAACTAACTCTATCAAAGGCCTTGGCAGCGTCCACCATTATGACAGATAAAGGGACGCCCACAACAGTAGCCACATCTATTGCACATACCAGATCCTGAGTTAAGTCAGAAAGCTGCCTTCCCTTCATGAAGCCCTTCTGGTTTACATCTATAATATCTCCCAACACCTTGTCCAACCTTTTGGCAAGATTCTGTGTGTAAATTTTATAGTCTGCATTGAGCAGGGAAATTGGCCTGTAGGATTCACATTTTTTAGGGTCTTTTTCGGGTTTGAGTATCAGGGTAATCACTGCGTCATTCCAGGTAGGCGGGGGAGTGCCTGATGCCTATATATATTATTCAGTAAGCTACAGAGGAAGGGGGTGAGGTCCTTCTTCAGAACTTTATATACTTAATTGGGTAGGCTACCAGGGCCTGGGGCTTTCCTGTTTTTTAGGTTTTTGATGATGTTATCTATTTTCGAAGTGGTGATCTCCCGGTTGAGAAATGGCTGCTGACTAATATCCAGGCAGGGCAGTTTATCCTGTTTTAACCATTCTGTTATTTCTGTTTGTGTAGCTGCCGCGTCATCAGTATATAAGTCTTGAAAAAAAAACAAGAATGCCTCCCTGTGAGAGGGATGGGCAGAAAACAAAACGAGGAGGTCTTACAGGCCGTTGAATGATGGCTTCATTTATTGATGCAAAAACAACAGTTGATGGACAGAATGCAGAACAATGTCATACATTCACCCCAGTACAGAGATCTGGGCCTAAATCCATCGTTTTTTTGCTCACCATGCCATTCCAGTTTGAACCCAGCCATATGCAAATCAGTCTTGACCCTGTGCCTCATGGGAACAGTCCAGCCCGAACTGCCAAGCCAGGTCCTCCCTGGACTGGAAACAAGCATCCTAGGACCGGTTTCGGGGTTTCACCCCTCTTCAGCCAGGATAGCTTGATTCCAGTGGCATGGAGAGCACGGGACCCACGTCTGGGCATACCCGTACCACTCGGGGTGACAAATGCAAAAACAACAGTTGATGGACAGAATGCAGAACAATGTCATACATTCACCCCAGTACAGAGATCTGGGCCTAAATCCATCGTTTTTTTGCTCACCTTGCCATTCCAGTTTGAACCCAGCCATATGCAAATCAGTCTTGACCCTGTGCCTCATGGGAACAGTCCAGCCCGAACTGCCAAGCCAGGTCCTCCCTGGACTGGAAACAAGCATCCTAGGACCGGTTTCGGGGTTTCACCCCTCTTCAGCCAGGATAGCTTGATTCCAGTGGCATGGATAGCACGGGACCCACGTCTGGGCATACCCGTCCCACTCGGGGTGACAAATGCAAAAACAACAGTTGATGGACAGAATGCAGAACAATGTCTTATATTCACCCCAGTACAGAGATCTGGGCCTAAATCCATCGTTTTTTTGCTCACCGTGCCATTCCAGTTTGAACCCAGCCATATGCAAATCAGTCTTGACCCTGTGCCTCATGGGAACAGTCCAGCCCGAACTGCCAAGCCAGGTCCTCCCTGGACTGGAAACAAGCATCCTAGGACCGGTTTCGGGGTTTCACCCCTCTTCAGCCAGGATAGCTTGATTCCAGTGGCATGGAGAGCACTAGACCCACGCCTGGGCATACCCGTCCCACTCGGGGTGACAAATGCAAAAACAACAGTTGATGGACAGAATGCAGAACAATGTCATACATTCACCCCAGTACAGAGATCTGGGCCTAAATCCATCGTTTTTTGCTCACCATGCCATTCCAGTTTGAACCCAGCCATATGCAAATCAGTCTTGACCCTGTGCCTCATGGGAACAGTCCAGCCCGAACTGCCAAGCCAGGTCCTCCCTGGACTGGAAACAAGCATCCTAGGACCGGTTTCGGGGTTTCACCCCTCTTCAGCCAGGATAGCTTGATTCCAGTGGCATGGAGAGCACGGGACCCACATCTGGGCATACCTGTCCCACTCGGGGTGACAAATGCAAAAACAACAGTTGATGGACAGAATGCAGAACAATGTCATACATTCACCCCAGTACAGAGATCTGGGCCTAAATCCATCGTTTTTTTGCTCACCATGCCATTCCAGTTTGAACCCAGCCATATGCAAATCAGTCTTGACCCTGTGCCTCATGGGAACAGTCCAGCCCGAACTGCCAAGCCAGGTCCTC
Source organism: Calotriton arnoldi (assembly GCA_963921515.1). Taxonomy (NCBI): domain Eukaryota; kingdom Metazoa; phylum Chordata; class Amphibia; order Caudata; family Salamandridae; genus Calotriton; species Calotriton arnoldi. The sequence continues at coordinate 124,764 of CAWUFW010015157.1, read as the reverse complement.
CCTGGACTGGAAACAAGCATCCTAAGACCGGTTTCGGGTTTCACCCCTCTTCAGCCAGGATAGCTTGATTCCAGTGGCATGGAGAGCACGGGACCCACGTCTGGGCATACCCGTCCCACTCGGGGTGACAAATGCAAAAACAACAGTTGATGGACAGAATGCAGAACAATGTCATACATTCACCCCAATACAGAGATCTGGGCCTAAATCCATCGTTTTTTGCTCACCATGCCATTCCAGTTTGACCCAGCCATATGCAAATCAGTCTTGACCCTGTGCCTCATGGGAACAGTCCAGCCCGAACTGCCAAGCCTGGTCCTCCCTGGACTGGAAACAAGCATCCTAGGACCGGTTTCGGGGTTTCACCCTCTTCAGCCAGGATAGCTTGATTCCAGTGGCATGGAGAGCACGGGACCCACGTCTGGGCATACCCGTCCCACTCGAGGTGACAAATGCAAAAACAACAGTTGATGGACAGAATGCAGAACAATGTCATACATTTACCCCAGTACAGAGATCTGGGCCTAAATCCATCGTTTTTTTGCTCACCATGCCATTCCAGTTTGAACCCAGCCATATGCAAATCAGTCTTGACCCTGTGCCTCATGGGAACAGTCCAGCCTGAACTGCCTAGCCAGGTCCTCCCTGGACTGGAAACAAGCATCCTAGGACCGGCTTTCGGGGTTTCACCCTCTTCAGCCAGGATAGCTTGATTCCAGTGGCATGGAGAGCACGGGACCCACGTCTGGGCATACCCGTCCCACTCGGGGTGACAAATGCAAAAACAACAGTTGATGGACAGAATGCAGAACAATGTCATACATTCACCCCAGTACAGAGATCTGGGCCTAAATCCATCGTTTTTTTGCTCACCATGCCATTCCAGTTTGAACCCAGCCATATGCAAATCAGTCTTGACCCTGTGCCTCATGGGAACAGTCCAGCCCGAACTGCCAAGCCAGGTCCTCCCTGGACTGGAAACAAGCATCCTAGGACCGGTTTCGGGGTTTCACCCTCTTCAGCCAGGATAGCTTGATTCCAGTGGCATGGAGAGCACGGGACACACGTCTGGGCATACCCGTCCCACTCGGGATGACAAATGCAAAAACAACAGTTGATGGACAGAATGCAGAAAATTGTCATACATTCACCCCAGTACAGAGATCTGGGCCTAAATCCATCGTTTTTGCTCACCATGCCATTCCAGTTTGAACCCAGCCATATGCAAATCAGTCTTGACCCTGTGCCTCATGGGAACAGTCCAGCCCGAACTGCCAAGCCAGGTCCTCCCTGGACTGGAAACAAGCATCCTAGGACCGGTTTCGGGGTTTCACCCTCTTCATCCAGGATAGCTTGATTCCAGTGGCATGGAGAGCACGGGACCCACGTCTGGGCATACCCGTCTCACTCGGGGTGACAAATGCAAAAACAACAGTTGATGGACAGAATGCAGAACAATGTCATACATTCACCCCAGTACAGAGATCTGGGCCTAAATCCATCGTTTATTTGCTCACCATGCCATTCCAGTTTGAACCCAGCCATATGCAAATCAGTCTTGACCCTGTAACTCATGGGAACAGTCCAGCCCGAACTGCCAAGCCAGGTCCTCCCTGGTCTGGAAACAAGCATCCTAGGACCGGTTTCGGGGTTTCACCCCTCTTCAGCCAGGATAGCTTGATTCCAGTGGCATGGAGAGCACGGGACCCACGTCTGGGCATACCTCGTCCCACTCGGGGTTACAAATGCAAAAACAACAGTTGATGGACAGAATGCAGAACAATGTCATACATTCACCCCAGTACAGAGATCTGGGCCTAAATCCATCGTTTATTTGCTCACCATGCCATTCCAGTTTGAACCCAGCCATATCCAAATCAGTCTTGACCCTGTGCCTCATGGGAACAGTCCAGCCCGAACTACCAAGCCAGGTCCTCCCTGGACTGGAAACAAGCATCCTAGGACTGGTTTCGGGGTTTCACCCCTCTTCAGCCAGGATAGCTTGATTCCAGTGGCATGGAGAGCACGGGACCCACGTCTGGGCATACCCGTCCCACTCGGGGTGACAAATGCAAAAACAACAGTTGATGGACAGAATGCAGAACAATGTCATACATTCACCCCAGTACAGAGATCTGGGCCTAAATCCATCATTTTTTGCTCACCATGCCATTCCAGTTTGAACCCAGCCATATGCAAATCAGTCTTGACCCTGTGCCTCATGGGAACAGTCCAGCCCGAACTGCCAAGCCAGGTCCTCCCTGGACTGGAAACAAGCATCCTAGGACCGGTTTCGAGGTTTCACCCCTCTTCAGCCAGGATAGCTTGATTCCAGTGGCATGGAGAGCATGGGACCCACGTCTGGGCATACCTGTCCCACTCGGGGTGACAAATGCAAAAACAACAGTTGATGGACAGAATGCAGAACAATGTCATACATTCACCCCAGTACAGAGATCTGGGCCTAAATCCATCGTTTTTTTGCTCACCATGCCATTCCAGTTTGAACCCAGCCATATGCAAATCAGTCTTGACCCTGTGCCTCATGGGAACAGTCCAGCCCGAACTGCCAAGCCAGGTCCTCCCTGGACTGGAAACAAGCATCCTAGGGACCGGTTTCGGGTTTCACCCTCTTCAGCCAGGATAGCTTGATTCCAGTGGCATGGAGAGCACGGGACCCACGTCTGGGCATACTCGTCCCACTCGGGGTGACAAATGCAAAACAACAGTTGATGGACAGAATGCAGAACAATGTCATACATTCACCCCAGTACAGAGATCTGGGCCTAAATCCATTGTTTATTTGCTCACCATGCCATTCCAGTTTGAACCCAGCCATATGCAAATCAGTCTTGACCCTGTGCCTCATGGGAACAATCCAGCCCGAACTGCCAAGCCAGGTCCTCCCTGGACTGGAAACAAGCATCCTAGGACCGGTTTCGGGTTTCACCCCTCTTCAGCCAGGATAGCTTGATTCCAGTGGCATGGAGAGCACGTGACCCACGTCTGGGCATACCCGTCCCACTCGGGGTGACAAATGCAAAAACAACAGTTGATGGACAGAATGCAGAACAATGTCATACATTCACCCCAGTACAGAGATCTGGGCCTAAATCCATCATTTTTTGCTCACCATGCCGTTCCAGTTTGAACCCAGCCATATGCAAATCAGTCTTGACCCTGTGCCTCATGGGAACAGTCCAGCCCGAACTGCCAAGCCAGGTCCTCCCTGAACTGGAAACAAGCATCCTAGGACCGGTTTCGGGGTTTCACCCTCTTCAGCCAGGATAGCTTGATTCCAGTGGCATGGAGAGCACGGGACCCACGTCTGGGCATACCCGTCCCACTCGGGGTGACAAATGCAAAAACAACAGTTGATGGACAGAATGCAGAACAATGTCATACATTCACCCCAGTACAGAGATCTGGGCCTAAATCCATCGTTTTTTTGCTCACCATGCCATTCCAGTTTGAACCCAGCCATATGCAAATCAGTCTTGACCCTGTGCCTCATGGGAACAGTCCAGCCCGAACTGACAAGCCAGGTCCTCCCTGGACTGGAAACAAGCATCCTAGGACCGGTTTCGGGGTTTCACCCCTCTTCAGCCAGGATAGCTTGATTCCAGTGGAATGGAGAGCACGGGACCCACGTCTGGGCATACCCGTCCCACTCAGGGTGACAAATGCAAAAACAACAGTTGATGGACAGAATGCAGAACAATGTCATACATTCACCCCAGTACAGAGATCTGGGCCTAAATCCATCGGTTTTTTGCTCACCATGCCATTCCAGTTTGAACCCAGCCATATGCAAATCAGTCTTGACCCTGTGCCTCATGGGAACAGTCCAGCCCGATCTGCCAAGCCAGGTCCTCCCTGGACTGGATACAAGCCTCCTAGGACCGGTTTCGGGGTTTCACCCCTCTTCAGCCAGGATAGCTTGATTCCAGTGGCATGGAGAGCACAGGACCCACGTCTGGGCATACCCGTCCCACTCGGGGTGACAAATGCAAAACAACATTTGATGGACAGAATGCAGAACAATGTCATACATTCACCCCAGTACAGAGATCTGGGCCTAAATCCATCGTTTTTTTGCTCACCATGCAATTCCAGTTTGAACCCAGCCATATGCAAATCAGTCTTGACCCTGTGCCACATGGGAACAGTCCACCCCGAACTGCCAAGCCAGGTCCTCCCTGGACAGGAAACAAGCATCCTAGGACCGGTTTCGGGGTTTCACCCTCTTCAGCCAGGATAGCTTGATTCCAGTGGCATGGAGAGCACGGGACCCACGTCTGGGCATACCCGTCCCACTCGAGGTGACAAATGCAAAAACAACAGTTGATGGACAGAATGCAGAACAATGTCATACATTCACCCCAGTACAGAGATCTGGGCCTAAATCCATCATTTTCTTGCTCACCATGCCATTCCAGTTTGAACCCAGCCATATGCAAATCAGTCTTGACCCTGTGCCTCATGGGAACAGTCCAGCCCGAACTGCCAAGCCAGGTCCTCCCTGGACTGGAAACAAGCATCCTAGGACCGGTTTCGGGGTTTCACCCCTCTTCAGCCAGGATAGCTTGATTCCAGTGGCATGGAGAGCACGGGACCCACGTCTGGGCATACCCGTCCCACTCGGGGTGACAAATGCAAAAACAACAGTTGATGGATAGAATGCAGAACAATGTCATACATTCACCCCAGTACAGAGATCTGGGCCTAAATCCATCGTTTTTTGCTCACCATGCCATTCCAGTTTGAACCCAGCCATATGCAAATCAGTCTTGACCCTGTGCCTCATGGGAACAGTCCAGCCCGAACTGCCAAGCCAGGTCCTCCCTGGACTGGAAACAAGCATCCTAGGACCGGTTTCGGGGTTTCACCCCTCTTCAGCCAGGATAGCTTGATTCCAGTGACATGGAGAGCACGGGACACACGTCTGGGCATACCCGTCCCACTCGGGGTGACAAATGCAAAAACAACAGTTGATGGACAGAATGCAGAACAATGTCATACATTCACCCCAGTACAGAGATCTGGGCCTAAATCCATCGTTTTTTGCTCACCATGCCATTCCAGTTTGAACCCAGCCATATGCAAATCAGTCTTGACCCTGTGCCTCATGGGAACAGTCCAGCCCGAACTGCCAAGCCAGGTCCTCCCTGGACTGGAAACAAGCATCCTAGGACCGGTTTCGGGGTTTCACCCCTCTTCAGCCAGGATAGCTTGATTCCAGTGGCATGGAGAGCACGGGACCTACGTCTGGGCATACCCGTCCCACTCGGGGTGACAAATGCAAAAACAACAGTTGATGGACAGAATGCAGAACAATGTCATACATTCACCCCAGTACAGAGATCTGGGCCTAAATCCATCGTTTATGTGCTCACCATGCCATTCCAGTTTGAACCCAGCCATATGCAAATCAGTCTTGACCCTGTGCCTCATGGGAACAGTCCAGCCCGAACTGCCAAGCCAGGTCCTCCCTGGACTGGAAACAAGCATCCTAAGACCGGTTTCGAGTTTCACCCCTCTTCAGCCAGGATAGCTTGATTCCAGTGGCATGGAGAGCACGGGACCCACGTCTGGGCATACCCGTCCCACTCGGGTGACAAATGCAAAAACAACAGTTGATGGACAGAATGCAGAACAATGTCATACATTCACCACAGTACAGAGATCTGGGCCTAAATCCATAGTTTTTTTGCCCACCATGCCATTCCAGTTTGAACCCAGCCATATGCAAATCAGTCTTGACCCTGTGCCTCATGGGAACAGTCCAGCCCGAACTGCCAAGCCAGGTCCTCCCTGGACTGGAAACAAGCATCCTAGGACTGGTTTCGGGGTTTCACCCCTCTTCAGCCAGGATAGCTTGATTCCAGTGGCATGGAGAGCACGGGACCCACGTCTGGGCATACCCGTCCCACTCGGGATGACAAATGCAAAACAACAGTTGATGGACAGAATGCAGAACAATGTCATACATTCACCCCAGTACAGAGATCTGGGCCTAAATCCATCATTTTTTGCTCACCATGCCATTCCAGTTTGAACCCAGCCATATGCAAATCAGTCTTGACCCTGTGCCTCATGGGAACAGTCCAGCCCGAACTGCCAAGCCAGGTACTCCCTGGACTGGAAACAAGCATCCTAGGACCGGTTTCGGGTTTCACCCCTCTTCAGCCAGGATAGCTTGATTCCAGTGGCATGGAGAAGCACGGGACCCACGTCTGGGCATACCTGTCCCACTCGGGGTGACAAATGCAAAAACAACAGTTGATGGACAGAATGCAGAACAATGTCATACATTCACCCCAGTACAGAGATCTGGGCCTAAATCCATCGTTTTTTTGCTCACCATGCCATTCCAGTTTGAACCCAGCCATATGCAAATCAGTCTTGACCCTGTGCCTCATGGGAACAGTCCAGCCCGAACTGCCAAGCCAGGCCCTCCCTGGACTGGAAACAAGCATCCTAGGACCGGTTTCGGGGTTTCACCCTCTTCAGCCAGGATAGCTTGATTCCAGTGGCATGGAGAGCATGGGACCCACGTCTGGGCATACCCGTCCCATTCGGGGTGACAAATGCAAAAACAACAGTTGATGGACAGAATGCAGAACAATGTCATACATTCACCCCAGTACAGAGATCTGGGCCTAAATCCATCATTTTTGTTCACCATGCCATTCCAGTTTGAACCCAGCCATATGCAAATCAGTCTTGACCCTGTGCCTCATGGGAACAGTCCAGCCCGAACTGCCAAGCCAGGTCCTCCCTGCACTGGAAACAAGCATCCTAGGACCGGTTTCGGGGTTTCACCCCTCTTCAGCCAGGATAGCTTGATTCCAGTGGCATGGAGAGCACAGGACCCACGTCTGGGCATACCCGTCCCACTCGGGGTGACAAATGCAAAAACAACAGTTGATGGACAGAATGCAGAACAATGTCATACATTCACCCCAGTACAGAGATCTGGGCCTAAATCCATCATTTTTTGCTCACCATGCCATTCCAGTTTGAACCCAGCCATATGCAAATCAGTCTTGACCCTGTGCCTCATGGGAACAGTCCAGCCCGAACTGCCAAGCCAGGTCCTCCCTGGACTGGAAACAAGCATCCTAGGACCGGTTTCGGGGTTTCACCCCTCTTCAGGCAGGATAGCTTGATTCCAGTGGCATGGAGAGCACGGGACCACGTCTGGGCATACCCGTTCCACTGGAGGTGACAAATGCAAAAACAACAGTTGATGGACAGAATGCAGAACAATGTCATACATTCACCCCAGTACAGAGATCTGGGCCTAAATCCATCGATTTTTTGCTCACCATGCCATTCCAGTTTGAACCCAGCCATATGCAAATCAGTCTTGACCCTGTGCCTCATGGGAACAGTCCAGCCCGAACTGCCAAGCCAGGTCCTCCCTAGACTGGAAACAAGCATCCTAGGACCGGTTTCGGGGTTTCTCCCCTCTTCAGCCAGGATAGCTTGATTCCAGTGGCATGGAGAGCACGGGACCCACGTCTGGGCATACCCGTCCCACTCGGGGTGACAAATGCAAAAACAACAGTTGATGGACAGAATGCAGAACAATGTCATTCATTCACCCCAGTACAGAAATCTAGGCCTAAATCAATCGTTTTTTTACTCACCATGCCATTCCAGTTTGAACCCAGCCATATGCAAATCAGTCTTGACCCTGTGCTTCATGGGAACAGTCCAGCCCGAACTGCCAAGCCAGGTCCTCCCTGGACTGGAAACAAGCATCCTAGGACCGGTTTCGGGGTTTCACCCCTCTTCAGCCAGGATAGCTTGATTCCAGTGGCATGGAGAGCACAGGACCTACGTCTGGGAATACCCGTCCCACTCGGGGTGACAAATGCAAAAACAACAGTTGATGGACAGGAATGCAGAACAATGTCATACATTCACCCCAGTACAGAGATCTGGGCCTAAATCCATTGTTTTTTGCTCACCATGCCATTCCAGTTTGAACCCAGCCATATGCAAATCAGTCTTGACCCTGTGCCTCATGGGAACAGTCCAGCCCGAACTGCCAAGCCAGGTCCTCCCTGGACTGGAAACAAGCATCCTAGGACCGGTTTCGGGGTTTCACCCTCTTCAGCCAGGATAGCTTGATTCCAGTGGCATGGAGAGCACGGGACCCACGTCTGGACATACCCGTCCCACTCGGGGTGACAAATGCAAAAACAACAGTTGATGGACAGAATGCAGAACAATGTCATACATTCACCCCAGTACAGAGATCTGGGCCTAAATCCATCGTTTTTTGCTCACCATGCCATTCCAGTTTGAACCCAGCCATATGCAAATCAGTCTTGACCCTGTGCTTCATGGGAACAGTCCAGCCCGAACTGCCAAGCCAGGTCCTCCCTGGACTGGAAACAAGCATCCTAGGACCGGTTTCGGGGTTTCACCCTCTTCAGCCAGGATAGCTTGATTCCAGTGGCATGGAGAACACGGGACCCACGTCTGGGCATACCCATCCCACTCGGGGTGACAAATGCAAAAACAACAGTTGATGGACAGAATGCAGAACAATGTCATACATTCACCCCAGTACAGAGATCTGGGCCTAAATCCATCGTTTTTTGCTCACCATGCCATTCCAGTTTGAACCCAGCCATATGCAAATCAGTCTTGACCCTGTGCCTCATGGGAACAGTCCAGCTCGAACTGCCAAGCCAGGTCCTCCTGGACTGGAAACAAGCATCCTAGGACCGGTTTCGGGGTTTCACCCTCTTCAGCCAGGATAGCTTGATTCCAGTGGCATAGAAAGCACGGGACCTACGTCTGGGCATACCCGTCCCACTCGGGGTGACAAATGCAAAAACACCAGTTGATGGACAGAATGCAGAACAATGTCATACATTCACCCCAGTACAGAGATCTGGGCCTAAATCCATCGTTTTATTTGCTCACCATGCCATTCCAGTTTGAACCCAGCCATATGCAAATCAGTCTTGACCCTGTGCCTCATGGGAACAGTCCAGCCCGAACTGCCAAGCCAGGTCCTCCCTGGACTGGAAACAAGCATCCTAGGACCGGTTTCGGGTTTCACCCCTCTTCAGCCAGGATAGCTTGATTCCAGTGGCATGGAGAGCACGGGACCCACGTCTGGGCATACCCGTCCTACTCGGGGTGACAAATGCAAAAACAACAGTTGATGGACAGAATGCAGAACAAGGTCATACATTCACCCCAGTACAGAGATCTGGGCCTAAATCCATCGTTTTTGCTCACCATGCCATTCCAGTTTGAACCAAGCCATATGCAAATCAGTCTTGACCCTGTGCCTCATGGTAACAGTCCAGCCCGAACTGCCAAGCCAGGTCCTCCCTGGACTGGAAACAAGCATCCTAGGACCGGTTTCGGGGTTTCACCCTCTTCAGCCAGGATAGCTTGATTCCAGTGGCATGGAGAGCACGGGACCCACGCCTGGGCATACCCGCCCCACTCGGGGTGACGAAAGCAAAAACAACAGTTGATGGACAGAATGCAGAACAATGTCATACATTCACCCCAGTACAGAGATCTGGGCCTAAATCCATCATTTTTTTGCTCACCATGCCATTCCAGTTTGAACCCAGCCATATGCAAATCAGTCTTGACCCTGTGCCTCATGGGAACAGTCCAGCCCGAACTGCCAAGCCAGGTCCTCCCTGGACTGGAAACAAGCATCCTAGGACCGGTTTCGGGTTTCACCCTCTTCAGCTAGGATAGCTTGATTCCAGTGGCATGGAGAGCACGGGACCCACGTCTGGGCATACCCGTCCCACTCGGGGTGACAAATGCAAAAACAACAGATGATGGACAGAATGCAGAAAAATGTCATACATTCACCCCAGTACAGAGATCTGGGCCTAAATCCATCGTTTTTTTGCTCACCATGCCATTCCAGTTTGAACCCAGCCATATGCAAATCAGTCTTGACCCTGTGCCTCATGGGAACAGTCCAGCCCGAACTGCCAAGCCAGGTCCTCCCTGGACTGGAAACATGGTGAGCAAAAGAATGATGGATTTAACCCAGATCTCTTGACTGGGGGTGAATATTTTGATTTGTTCTGCATTCCGTCCATCAATTGTGTGTCTTTTGCTTTCTCGCCCTAAGTGCGCCAGGTATGCCCAGACGTGGGTCCTGGGCTCACTGTGCCACTGGAATCAAGCTATCCTGGCTGAAGAGGGGTGAAACCCTGAAACCGGTCCTGGGATGCTTGTTTCCGGTCCAGGGAGGACCTGGCTTGGCAGTTCGGGCTGGACTGTTCCCATGAGGCACAGGGTCAAGACTGATTTGCATATGGCCAGGTCTAAACTGGGGTGGCATGGTGAGCAAAAGAATGATGGATTTAACCCAGATCTCTTGACTGGGGTGAATGTTTTGATTTGTTCTGCATTCTGTCCATCAATTGTGTGTCTTTTGCTTTCTCGCCCTAAGTGCACCAGGTATGCCCAGACGTGGGTCCTGGGCTCACTGTGCCACTGGAATCAAGCTATCCTGGCTGAAGAGGGGTGAAACCCCGAAACCGGTCCTAGGATGCTTTTTTCCGGTCCAGGGAGGACCTGGTTTGGCTGTTCGGGCTGGACTGTTCCCATGAGGCACAGGGTCAAGACTGATTTGCATATGGCCAGGTCTAAACTGGGGTGGCATGGTGAGCAAAAGAATGATGGATTTAACCCAGATCTCTTGACTGGAGGTGAATGTTTTGATTTGTTCTGCATTCCGTCCATCAATTGTGTGTCTTTTGCATTCTCGCCTAAGTGCGCCAGGTATGCCCAGACGTGGGTCCTGGGCTCACTGTGCCACTGGAATCAAGCTATCCTGGCTGAAGAGGGTGAAACCCCGAAACCGGTCCTAGGATGCTTGTTTCCGGTCCAGGGAGGACCTGGCTTGGCAGTTCGGGCTGGACTGTTCCCATGAGGCACAGGGTCAAGACTGATTTGCATATGGCCAGGTCTAAACTGGGGTGGCATGGTGAGCAAAAGAATGATGGATTTAACCCAGATCTCTTGACTGGGGGTGAATGTTTTGATTTGTTCTGCATTCCGTCCATCAATTGTGTGTCTTTGCTTTCTCGCCTAAGTGCGCCAGGTATGCCCAGACGTGGGTCCTGGGCTCACTGTGCCACTGGAATCAAGCTATCCTGGCTGAAGAGGGGTGAAACCTCGAAACCGGTCCTAGGATGCTTGTTTCCGGTCCAGGAGGACCTGGCTTGGCAGTTCGGGCTGGACTGTTCCCATGAGGCACAGGGTCAAGACTGATTTGCATATGGCCAGTTCTAAACTGGGGTGGCATGGTGAGCAAAAGAATGATGGATTTAACCCAGATCTCTTGACTGGGGGTGAATGTTTTGATTTGTTCTGCATTCTGTCCATCAATTGTGTGTCTTTTGCTTTCTCGCCCTAAGTGCGCCAGGTATGCCCAGACATGGGTCCTGGGCTCACTGTGCCACTGGAATCAAGCTATCCTGGCTGAAGAGGGATGAAACCCCGAAACCGGTCCTAGGATGCTTGTTTCCGGTCCAGGGAGGACCTGGCTTGGCAGTTCGGGCTGGACTGTTCCCATGAGGCACAGGGTCAAGACTGATTTGCATATGGCCAGGTCTAAACTGGGGTGGCATGGTGAGCAAAAGAATGATGGATTTAACCCAGATCTCTTGACTGGGGGTGAATGTTCTGATTTGTTCTGCATTCCGTCCATCAATTGTGTGTCTTTGCTTTCTCGCCCTAAGTGCGCCAGGTATGCCCAGACGTGGGTCCTGGGCTCACTGTGCCACTGGAATCAAGCTATCCTGGCTGAAGAGGGGTGAAACCCCAAAACCGGTCCTAGGATGCTTGTTTCCGGTCCAGGGAGGACCTGGCTTGGCAGTTCGGGCTGGACTGTTCCTATGAGGCACAGGGTCAAGACTGATTTGCCTATGGCCAGGTCTAAACTGGGGTGGCATGGTGAGCAAAAGAATGATGGATTTAACCCAGATCTCTTGACTGGGGGTGAATGTTTTGATTTGTTCTGCATTCCGTCCATCAATTGTGTGTCTTTTGCTTTCTCGCCCTAAGTGCGCTAGGTATGCCCAGACGTGGGTCCTGGGCTCACTGTGCCACTGGAATCAAGCTATCCTGGCTGAAGAGGGGTGAAACCCCAAACCGGTCCTAGGATGCTTGTTTCCGGTCCAGGGAGGACCTGGCTTGGCAGTTCGGGCTGGACTGTTCCCATGAGGCACAGGGTCAAGACTGATTTGCATATGGCCAGGTCTAAACTGGGGTGGCATGGTGAGCAAAAGAATGATGGATTTAACCCAGATCTCTTGACTGGGGGTGAATGTTTTGATTTGTTCTGCATTCCGTCCATCAATTGTGTGTCTTTTGCTTTCTCGCCCTAAGTGCGCCAGGTATGCCCAGACGTGGGTCCTGGGCTCACTGTGCCACTGGAATCAAGCTATCCTGGCTGAAGAGGGTGAAACCCCGAAACCGGTCCTAGGATGCTTGTTTCCGGTCCAGGGAGGACCTGGCTTGGCAGTTCGGGCTGGACTGTTCCCATGAGGCACAGGGTCAAGACTGATTTGCATATGGCCAGTTCTAAACTGGGGTGGCATGGTGAGCAAAAGAATGATGGATTTAACCCAGATCTCTTGACTGGGGGTGAATGTTTTGATTTGTTCTGCATTCTGTCCATCAATTGTGTGTCTTTTGCTTTCTCGCCCTAAGTGCGCCAGGTATGCCCAGACATGGGTCCTGGGCTCACTGTGCCACTGGAATCAAGCTATCCTGGCTGAAGAGGGATGAAACCCCGAAACCGGTCCTAGGATGCTTGTTTCCGGTCCAGGGAGGACCTGGCTTGGCAGTTCGGGCTGGACTGTTCCCATGAGGCACAGGGTCAAGACTGATTTGCATATGGCCAGGTCTAAACTGGGGTGGCATGGTGAGCAAAAGAATGATGGATTTAACCCAGATCTCTTGACTGGGGGTGAATGTTTTGATTTGTTCTGCATTCCGTCCATCAATTGTGTGTCTTTTGCTTTCTCGCCCTAAGTGCGCCAGGTATGCCCAGACGTGGGTCCTGGGCTCACTGTGCCACTGGAATCAAGCTATCCTGGCTGAAGAGGGTGAAACCCCGAAACCGGTCCTAGGATGCTTGTTTCCGGTCCAGGGAGGACCTGGCTTGGCAGTTCGGGCTGGACTGTTCCTATGAGGCACAGGGTCAAGACTGATTTGCCTATGGCCAGGTCTAAACTGGGGTGGCATGGTGAGCAAAAGAATGATGGATTTAACCCAGATCTCTTGACTGGGGGTGAATGTTTTGATTTGTTCTGCATTCCGTCCATCAATTGTGTGTCTTTTGCTTTCTCGCCCTAAGTGCGCCAGGTATGCCCAGACGTGGGTCCTGGGCTCACTGTGCCACTGGAATCAAGCTATCCTGGCTGAAGAGGGTGAAACCCCAAACCGGTCCTAGGATGCTTGTTTCCGGTCCAGGGAGGACCTGGCTTGGCAGTTCGGGCTGGACTGTTCCCATGAGGCACAGGGTCAAGACTGATTTGCATATGGCCTGGTCTAAACTGGGGTGGCATGGTGAGCAAAAGAATGATGGATTTAACCCAGATCTCTTGACTGGGGGTGAATGTTTTGATTTGTTCTGCATTCCGTCCATCAATTGTGTGTCTTTGGCTTCATTTATTGACACAGGTCAAAACAGAAAAATCAGAGTCAAAGGGAAAGGGAATCAGGATCGGAACTTTATGCCGTCTTCGCCCGGGATGGTGGTGGTAGTGGCTCTTCTCGTCTTCTTCACGCAGGGTAGTGGTGGCACAGCCCCAGGTAAAACAAAGGAGAGAAGACGGTCAATGCGGCTGTCCCTTTAGAGAAGGTTATTGAACAGTGCAGAACGTGCCGTCACCGTGAACACAAGACAAATCAGGAAATAGGGGGGGAGGAGATTCAGGGAAAATAAACCAAGATACAGCCCTGGTATGGGTCGGGAAGACCACGGAAGAAAGGAAAGACGTGAACTAGTAATCTTTCAATCTTTTGTGTTTTAAGCCCCTTTTTCCAGGGGTTTTAAATGGAAGCCGATTTGGTGCGGATTAAGTGTTTTGTTGCCTTTTTGCTATGGTTTCAGGAGGTGAGCAGGGAGTGAGGGATTTATGAACACAAAACACAAGAATAACGCGTGATCACCCCCCTTGTCCCGTGAACCCTGAGTCCCTTAGACTTGCCACCCCTTCCCTCCCATATTTACAAAGCCCCTTGCCCGGGATCACGTACCGCAGGGGCCGCAACTCTCCTGAGCTGCGGCGGCGTTACAGCGTCCTCCGGGGGTGTCCACCACTCTTCCAACCACTCCTCCCGCTCTATATCGCTTTTCTCCGTACTTCGCTGGTGGCCCTCGTCTGCTTCTTGTCCTCGCTCCTGGGCAGGCTCGTCTGCTTCTCGTCCTCGCTCCTGGGCAGGCTCGTCTGCTTCTCGTCCTCGCTCCTGGGCAGGCTCGTCTACTTCTCGTCTTTGTCGGTCCGTAGCGCTCTGTGCTTCTTCTTCCGACTCTCGCCTTCTGAACATGCACACCTCAGCGTCTTCCGGGATTTCCCTTTCAGCTAATAGCTCCGCCCCTCGTCTCCAGGAGGTGTCATACCATTGGCCATTCCGCTTCTGAGGGAGTTCCTTGTCCTGCATGGAAGAAGGGTCAAAGGATGTTAACTCTTTCTGTGCTGTTACCGGGCTATCGTTAGGCAGGTCCAGTCCCCCATGAGGACCCATGGGGGTTATAGCGGGATTACCGCCCTGGTCCTCTTCACATCCCCCTTCTCTAACATTCTTGCCGGCAAGAACAAAGTTAAGTGGATAGCGGGAGAGATAGTCAGCGTTTGTCTGTTCTTTTCCCTTCCTATGCTTGGTGTGAAACCGATAGGGCTGTAGTGCAAGGAACCACCTTAGTATCTGGTCGTTGTGTCCCTTATTCCTAGCAAGCCATTCTAACGGGGCGTGGTTTGTAAATAAAGTGAATTCCCTCCCCTCAAGGTAATATTTAAGGGATTCCACTGCCCACTTGATGGCGAGTGCCTCTTTTTCGATGACCGCATAGTTCTTTTCATGAGGAAACAACCTTCTACTTATATATAGGACGGGCCTCTCCTGTCCCTGAGGATCTACTTGGGACAACACTGCTCCCAAGCCAGTGTCGGATGCGTCTGTCTGTAGGATGAACTGTCGAGAATAATCAGGGCTGAGTAGAACAGGGTGACATGTCAGGGCGTGTTTCAGCTGTTGAAAGGCTTGGAGAAGGGCGGGAGTAGGGTATTTTAGCTCTTTTTCTGTCTGTACGTTCTTCTGTAAAAGATCCGTCAAAGGAGAGGCTGTTTGAGAAAAGTTGGAAATGAATCTCCTATAATATCCCAATATTCCAAGAAATGCCCTTAGCTCTCTTTTTGTTTTCGGAAAAGGGATATTGGAGATGGCGGCTACTTTCTCTGTCTGAGGTTTAATGTACCCTTCCCCTAACAGGTGGCCTAGGTATTTTACGGAACGGGCGCAAGCCTACTTTTGGTGGGGTTTATAGTCAGCCCGGCTTCCTTCAATGCTTGGACGACTCGTTTCAAGTGGGTCAGGTGTTCGTCCCAAGTGGAGCTGTAGATGACGATGTCATCAATGTATGCTGCTGAGAAGCTCGAACATGGTCTTAACACTGTGTTCATTAAACGTTGGAATGTGGCAGGAGCCCCGTGGAGACCGAAGGGAAGAACGGTGAAATGGTGCAACCCACTGGGGGTTGCAAAGGCTGTTTTCTCTCGGTCTCCGGGGCTCAGGGGCACCTGCCAATACCCTTTGCACAGGTCAAGGGTGCTAATATATTTGGTCTTCCCTAACCGCTCTACCAATTCATCGACTCTCGGGAGGGGATAGGAATCAAACTGGGAGATCTTATTCACCTCCCGAAAGTCGATGCAGAACCTGATGGACCCATCAGCTTTGGGCACCAACACTATGGGTGAATTCCATTCGCTATGGGATGGTTCGATGATGCCCGATTTTAACATCTGTTGCACCTCTCTCTCTATCGCCAGCCTACGTGACTCGGGTATTCGATAGGGACGCAACTTCACCTTTGCTCCCGGGGGAGTCGAAATGACATGTTCCGTCAAATGTGTTCTATTTGGGTGTAGGGAGAACACCTCTTGTAGGGGTTTCATTTGTGTCTTGAACTCTTTTCTTTTTTCTTCCGGTAGGTCCGGATCTATGCTCTGCACAAACAGTGGTTCAGGACTCTGTGTAAGCCCTATCTGTACCGGAATGGGCCCCTCCCACTTCTTCAGGAGGTTGACATGATATATTTGAGTGTTTGTTTTTTTCTGGGGGTCTAATTCCAGGCGGTAGGTTACCGGAGTCACCTTTTCCACAATATGGTAAGGGCCTTGCCACTGTCCCAACAACTTATGGTCGGACGTGGGCATCATCAGGAGTACGTAATCAATAAGGTTAAAGGAGCGGGTTTTGGCTTTTTTATTGAATTGGGTCTTTTGGGACAATTGTGCCTGTTCCATGTGAGTTTTGACAATGCTTCATATCTGACCTAGATGGGTTTTCAAATTCAGTACATATTCTGGGAGTGGTTTTACCCCCTCTGGCTCTTCTTCCCATTCTTCCCGGAGCATGTCCAACAGGGTGCGGGGTTGCCTGCCATAAAGTAGCTCGAACGGTGAATACCCGGTACTGGTTTGTACTTGGCATCTATTGCCAAAGAGAGCCAAAGGGAGCATGTCCTCCCATTTTCGTGTCTCAAGATTTAATAGTTTCTTTAGCGTTGATTTGAGGGTGGCATTATAGCGTTCCACCAACCCGTCGGTCTGGGGGTGGTATGCTGACGTACAAATTTGCTTGATATTCAGGGAGAGACATACCTGTCGCATGAGGCGAGACATAAAGGGTGTTCCTTGATCGGTAATCAGCTCCTTGGGGAACCCTACTCTCGAGAAGATGGAGATCATGGCCTTGGCGATTTGGGAAGCGTTAGGTTGGCGCAAGGCCACCGCATCTGGGAATCGGGTGGCGTAGTCAACCAACACCAACACACTACGACAACCGCTTCGAGAGGGTAAAAGGGGGCCTATGATGTCCATGCCGACCCTGGAAAAGGGTTCCTGTATAATAGGCAAAGGACGTAAAGGGGCTCTTGTTGGCATGGACCTACTGTTTTTTTGGCATATAGCACATTCTCTATAGTATTTTCTTACCTGGGAATAGACACCGGGCCAATAAAATCTTTTTAATATTGTTTTTTCGGTTTTCTCGTCCCCAAAGTGGCCTCCCAGCAAGTGACTGTGGGCTAGGAACAATACTTTCTCCCTGTAGGATTGGGGAACCAGCAATTGGATTAGGTCATTCCTCCCCCCTTTTCGATAGAGCAGTCCTTTCTTTTCAAAGAATTGTGGACCTACTTGCATGGGATCCTCTACACTCGGGCCTTATTCCATGCCTCACGAAATGCGGGGTCTTCTCGTTGTGCCTCTTGAAACCCTTGTTCAAACTGCCATATAGGGACATCCTTGCTCTGGGTCAAAGCGACTTGTCTCCAACATCTTTTTTCTCTTTTTTTTTGTTTCTTACTCTTCCGTTGCTTTCCTGGGGGACAGTCTGGCTCAGGCTCCTGAGAAAAGGGTGCGGATTTCCTCCATTCCTCCCCCTCTACCCAGGTCTCCTGTACTAGGTTCGACATATGCGGATAATCGTTCCCTATGACCAGGGGTTCAGGTAAGCGAGGAATGAGTCCTACTCTCAATGGCATGGCAGTCAGGGAGGGATCGTGCTGTACCTCTATCTCAGCAGTTGGATATTGTCGACTGTCCCCGTGCACACACTGAATGGTAACGTAACCTGAAGGTGTCGGTTCCCCTCCTGGGATAGCCTGGGGTTGGATTACGCTTTGTAAGCACCCAGTGTCAATCAGTGCCTGTCGTTCCTCCCCGTTAACCCGTACTGTTCTATGGTAGGGAAGGTGTGTCCCTGAGGGGTTACAGTAGTAATTGCGTACCAGCCCTACCTCCATAGCTTCCTCCCTCTGAGGACAGAAGCGAGCTATGTGACCTATGGTACCACAATTGAAACATTTAGGGCTTAGTGGAATAGGGGCTCGGGGAGGTATTACGATGGGCCCTGGGGAAAGGGTGACTGTCTCAGGTTGGCGTGACGGGTGGGGTGGTCTAGAGGTTTTTATCGGAGCTCCTGGATGTTTCCAATGTACGTCTTCGCGTCCCCTTTGGGACTCTTGTGCTCGGTGAAAAGCGCTGGCTATGTCAATAGCCCTATCCAAGCTCAGTCCTGTATGTTGTCTCACCCATTTTTGTACATGCGGAGGATACAGGGAGGACAGATACTGCTCTAGATACACTTTCTCCATTTTTTCCTCTTTTGTTGAAAGTTGGGGTTTAAGCCACCTGTCAGCCATGTCCCTTACTTTGTAGGCCAAGGCATGGGGCGTCTCCTGCGGGCCTTCCTTGATTTGGCGTAAACGTATGCGGTAAGTGTCATCGTCGATGCCTAGTCTCTCAAGGATGCTCCTTTTCACATCATCATATGGTGTAAGGCCCGAAGGATTGACGGCCTGATAGGCCGCTTGGAGCTCACCAGATAACAGCGGTCCCAAGTATTGCCCCCATTTCTCTTGGCCCCAGCCAGCGGCCCTGGCCATACGTTCAAAATTGGGAAAAAAGAAATCGGGATCCTCCCCTTCAACATATTTTTGTAGGACCACGGAAGGAAACCCTTCTGTGCTTCTTTGTTGACCCAGGGTATCTGCCAGTTTTACGATCACTGCCTCTTGGGTCTGTCCTTGTTCAGTAAGGGATTTATGCAGGTTCACATGGTCCTCTTCAGCTACAGTCAAAAACCTCTCCATGCAGCGTTCTAGCTTCTCTTGGCTTTCAGCCATCTTTCTCACGGCAGCCTCCATTTCCCCCGATCCCACTTCTGACACCAGATGTGAGAGGGATGGGTGAAAAACAAAACGAGGAGGTCTTACAGGCCGTTGAATGATGGCTTCATTTATTGACACAGGTCAAAACAGAAAAATTAGAGTCAAGGAAGGGAATCAGGATGGGAACTTGATGCCGTCTTCGCCCGGGATGTTGGTGGTAGTGGCTCTTCTCGTCTTCTTCACGCAGGGTAGCGGTGGCACAGCCCCGGGTAAAACAAAGGAGAGAAGACGGTCAATGCGGCTGTCCCTTTAGAGAAGGTTATTGAACATTGCAGAACGTGCCGTCACCGTGAACACAAGACAAATCAGGAAAGAGGGGGGGAGGAGATTCAGGGAAAATAAACCGAGATACAGCCCTGGTATGGGTCGGGAAGTCCACGGAAGAAAGGAAAGACGTGACCGAGTAATCTTTCAATCTTTTATGTTTTAAGCCCCTTTTTCCAGGGGTTTTAAATGGAAGCCGATTTGGTGCGGATTAAGTGTTTTGTTGCCTTTTTTGCTATGGTTTCAGGAGGTGAGCAGGGAGTGAGGGATTTGTGAACACAAAACACAAGAATAACGCGTGATCACCCCCCCACTTGTCCCGTGAACCCTGAGTCCCTTAGACTTGCCACCCCTTCCCTCCCATATTTACAAAGCCCCTTGCCCGGGATCACGTACCGCAGGGGCCGCAACTCTCCTGAGCTGCGGCGGCGTTACAGCGTCCTCCGGGGGTGTCCACCACTCTTCCGACCACTCCTCCCGCTCTATATCGCTTTTCTCCGTACTTCGCTGGGGGCCCTCGTCTGCTTCTCATCCTCACTCCTGGGCAGGCTCGTCTGCTTCTTGTCCTCGCTCCTGGGCAGGCTCGTCAGCTTCTGTCCTCGCTCCTGGGCAGGCTCGTCTACTTCTCGTGCTCGTCGGTCCGTAGCGCTCTGTGCTTCTTCTTCCGACTCTCGCCTTCTGAACACGCACACCTCGGCGTCTTCCGGGATTTCCCTTTCAGCTAATAGCTCTGCCCCTCGTCTCCAGGAGGTGTCATACCATTGGCCATTCCGCTTCTGAGGGAGTTCCTTGTCCTGCATGGAAGAAGGGCCGAAGGATGTTAACTCTTTCTGTGCTGTTACCGGGCTATCGTTAGGCAGGTCCAGTCCCTCATGAGGACCCGTGGGGGTTATAGCGGGTTTACCGCCCTGGTCCTCTTCACATCCCCCAATTGTCCGATCTTCCGTACATTGTTTTTTTGTTGTGTTGTTTACCACTACCTTCATATCATTTCTGGCCTAGTCTTGCGTCACCGTCCAAGCTAGCATCTTTCAACAACCTTCCCCATATTCATGGTTTGCCAACTTGCTAACCTCCCATCTCTGTTTCACAACCCCTTCCAGATAGTCTGATAAGATCTCCTTTGTAACCCTGGGCGTTAAAATCCGCTCTGCTCTGCGAGCGGAGTTTGTGGATTTTTGGCAACTCCGCGTTCCGCGTAGAACGCGGAGTTACCGAAAACTCCGCGATACGCAGCGGAGCGGAGTTTTTTTCTTCTCCGCGCTTTCAAAATGCGTTTTCGCACGCGCGGTAGCGATTTACCGGGATCCCTGCGTTCGCTGATGAGATTTCCTATCCGTTCCGTGAAGATCGCAATGCCGAACACGCATAATTTGCAATCTGGAGAAGAATATCTCGCGAGCAGCATAAAACCTTCTCAAAAATGATGATTTGGATGAAAAAAACTCCTCAGAATGACATTTGGCTGTACTTTTTTGTGCAAGGAGTCCTTTTTCTTTTTTTACTTTTTTTTTTTAAGGGGAAGGAAGTGCCCCAGAGTCTCCAACTTCCTGTTCCTGTCCAGCAGGCTCCTCCCAGTGCTTTGTCCATGTCCTGTTCACTTTTCATTTGGATTTGGAGCTGGAAGGATCACTCTTTGTGCCTGCTGCATCATATATCATTGAATTTGAGGACTTTTGGATTTGAGATTTTATAAGTAAGTTGGAGAATTGGTGTTGTTTGTTTGATTGGGGCATTGAACCTACATTTTTTTGTACTTTTCATCGTTTTTTTAAAATTTATTGTTGTGGGTGGCCTGTAGTTTCAGTAGGGGTCTAGTTATTTTTCTTTGTATGTAATTTTTCTACTAGTTTTGTTTTATAAAGGAAACATGTTGCAAAGTTCACTACATTTTCTCCAACTTTTGCAATCAATTTGCAATATTTATTTAATTCACTAGCCCAGTAGTCTGGCCCAATAAATAGGCCTTTCAGCCAGTAGGCCCAGAGCTACTCATGGGTGCATGAAACAACTGTTTCTGTGGTGTATGTTGAATTTAACCATCATTTAGGGCATGGATGGCATTGGATTGAATTGCAAAAAGTTTTTTTGGGGGGCTATTTCACTTTTTTGGTGTGTGTTAAATACATGCCTTTGTTGGATGTGTGTGTGTGGTGTGGTTGTTGTGTAACTTGCAAACCTTTTTTAGCCCTGTGGATTTTCGTTTTTGCAATTTTGCATTAAAGCTGTGTTGTTTAGCATGCCTCCTTTGTCTGGCCATATTATAGGCCTGCTTGAGTTCATTGTTTTCCAGGCCTCCTGCTTGTTGTGACTGTGAGTGACCATGTGGCTGGTGGCCATTTTGTGGTGGTAGTTTAGTAGTGTGCTGCTTTTGCCATATAGGCCTGCATGTCTTTCCTTTGTTCCTCTTGGCTTATGCTTCTTGTTGTTGTGGCCTGGCCATGTGGCTGGCGGCCATTTTGTGAAGCCAGGCAGTGTGCTTTTGCCATAGGCCTACATTGTCTGTCTTCCCTTTCTTGTTGTTGTGGGTGACCTGGCCATGTGGCTGGCGGCCATTTTGTGGAGCCAGCCAGTATGCTTTTGCCATAGGCCTGCAAGCTTATGGCCTAGTCTGCCAATAGGCCTTTCAGCCAGTAGGCCCAGAGCTACTCATGGGTGCATGAAACAACTGTTTCTGTGGTGTCTGTTGAATTTAAACATCATTTAGGGCATGGATGGCATTGGATTGAATTGCAAAATGTGTTTTTTTGGGGTTATTTAACTTTTTTTGATGTGTGTTAAATAAATGCCTTTGTTGGATGTGTGTGTGGTGTGGTTGTATTTGTGTTGTGTAACTTTCCAACCCTTTTTAGCCCTGTGGAATTTCGTTTTTGCATTTTTGCATTAAAGCTGTGTTGTTTAGCAAGCATGCCTCCTTTGTCTGGCCATATTATAGGCCTGCTTGAGTTCATTGTTTTCCAGGCCTCCTGCTTGTTGTGACTGTGAGTGACCATGTGGCTGGTGGCCATTTTGTGGTGGTAGTTTAGTAGTGTGCTGCTTTTGCCATATAGGCCTGCATGTCTTTCCTTTGTTCCTCTTGGCTTACTGCTTCCATCCCCTTTGCCAGCTGCAGCTCCCTGAATGACGTGATGCGCAAATTAATGCCAAACAGGTTCCACTTCCATTACATTTGTATTTTTGTTTTTGTTCTTCTTCTTTCCTATCCTTCCTGAGTGTACACAGTATACCATGAAAGCCCTTGTTGTCAAAGTCTCACAAATGGCTACACTGTTGTTATGTTTTTTTAATAACTGAGTTAATAAAATTTAATAATATAACACTAACAAGTGTGACCACCACACACTAAGTTATATATTATATTTGTTTGTTTGTACTAGTAGTAATTGAACCACAACAACAAATGCAACATTTCACTGATGTTCTTCTGGCTTCTTTGCTTTTAGATGCACAAAAGACTGAGGAGGAGGTGTCATCATCACCCGTTGTACTGCCAGACAGAAGTCCTGCTGCGCACGACGTCACGTGACGTGTGACCACAGACATCTCTGCAACTTGTGCAACTGCGTCCTGCTGACATCTGAAGAAGATGGCCCCAAAGAAAGGTACCAGGTCCTCTAGTACCAAGAAAGTTGCCAGTGAGAAGAAGGAACAGAAGAAGGAAGAAGTGGCACTTACCAAGACTGGTGTGCCGCCCAGGATGTTTTTTGGGAAACAAAAAATTAATCCTGCAGCAGCGGTGTCCGGGGAGCAAGCTGGGAGCAGCACCTCCGCATCAGTGGGCCCACCCCACCACCCTAGGCCCAAGCCCATGAGTGTCGCAGAGGCAGCCAGTCTAATCGCGAAAACGCCAACGAGCAGTGATGTGGAAATTGACTTATCATTATCGCAAAGTAGTACCCAATCAACGCAGGAGGAAACTCAGCAGATAAGTGGGCAACAACAGCCGCAACAACAGCCGCAACAACAGCCGCAACCACCGCCCACAATAGTAGTTGTTCCTCCCGAAGTAGGGGCAGTTCAGGAAATCGAGCTTCCTGCAGAGGAAGAAGAAGAGCAAGCCACTCTTTCAGAAGATCCATTGTCTTCCAGATCCCCAGCAAGGAAAAGGAGGGTTAGTCCATCAACTTCTTCTTCAAGTCCCCCTTCTGTTGATCTAGAAGCCACTTGGAAGCCACCAGCTCAGTCTGAGAGTGAGACACGCCACGAGACAAGGCTAGGGAAAAGCAAGGTTCCAGAAAGCCTTAGAGTTATGGAGGTAGATGTAGAAGAGGAGGATGATGACGAGCCAGTCATCATGAACATCACTCCCGCCCCAGTGGAGATGGAGACCGACATTATTACCCCATCCCAAATTGCTGTGAGGGATGTGGCATGGATACCACCAACACAGGTAACACCAACACCACCTCCAGCTTCCATATTTGCATTTGCAAAGGCCCGGCAGGGACCTATATCCAGCACAACCACCACCTCAGTAGGTAGTGGTACTGCACAGAGTCAAATTCCAGGCACACCCTCCAGTTCATCCGGCATTGCAAGTGGCACCTCCAGCAGCGCAAGAAAGTTCACCTCCCCAGTTTGGGACTTCTTTTCGGTTAGCAGTAAGGAGGAGAACGTTGCTATATGCTCAATTTGTCGACAAGGTGTTAGTAGGGGTAAGCTTGGTACAAACTATGGTACCGGAGGCCAAACAACCCATCTGAAAAAACACCACATGATCCAGTGGGAGGCGCACCTTAGCGGCCAAAAAACTGCACCCATTGCTGTTGGTGGGGATGAAGAAGTAGAAGAAGATACGATCGCAGTAGAAGGTGAACAAGAGGGAGACATTTTCTCTGGTACACAAAGTAGCCCTGTCCCCAGCAGTGCAGTGGTATCACTACCACCCACATCGTCATCATCCTCAGCAACATCTCAGTGGCACCATAGTAAGAGTCAAGCTGAGACACCAAGGCAACAGAGTACCGCAATGAAAAAAAGTGCGTCGTTGAGCCTAACAACATCTGGGTTCAAGAAGTCACCTGCATCAGCGGCACCAGAAAGGAAAAAAATCCAGCCTACCATTGTCAGCAAGCTTAGGTCGGAGGGGCAGTACGAACGCAACCACCCAACGGCACGTTTGTACAATGCGAAGCTGGCGAAAATGTTAGCGCTGGACCTTCTCCCTTTTTCTTTTGTGGAAGGGGTGGGTTTTCTGGAATTTGTGACAGCCATCTGCCCAAAATGGAAGGTTCCCAGCCATTCCTATTTCGCCAGAGTTGCTGTTCCAGCACTACATCACGACGTGCTGGAATTGCTTGGACAAGCTTTGCAGCAGAGTGCTGTTCACAATATCCACCTGACAAAACAGACATGTGGACCAGTTGCCAAGCCATTGATTACATGTGCATCACTGCACACTGGATCTCTTTTGTGAGGGTTAGAGAAAAGATATCTGCAGCAGGTGTTGTTGACACTGCTGCGATTTTTAATGCCACTCGTAAACATGCAACTGTAGCCATGTTCGCCATGGAGAAATCTCATACTGCTGCAAATATTTTGGAAGAGTTTAACAGCAAGGTCTTTGAATGGCTGCACCCAAGAGGGCTTAACATTGGTTTTGTTGCCACGGACAATGGCAGTAATATAGTTAAGGCCATACGCACTGGTGGCTAGTTCAGGGTCCGGTGTTTGGCGCACTGCATTAACATCATTGTTCAAGACTTTCTGAAAAAAGAAGACCGAGTCAGCAACTTACTGACCACCTGCAGAAGAATATGCACACTTTGTATGTGCATATTCTTCATATATGTAAAGGAAAAGGACCTCCTTTACCTTTACATTTCAGCCATTCTTTTAAAGCCCGGAAGCAGCTGAGGATCATTCAACGTGAGCATAGAGTGCCGGTCAAAGCACTCATCCAGGAGGTGCCAACACGTTGGAACTCAACTATCTACAGCAAGGGCTTGTTAGGTCCAGTGCTGATGCAAAGGCAAAAGAGCCCCAGCAAAGCGGAGCACCCCTGAGCATTGAGCAGATGGTCCAAGCCTATCTGTTTGACCCAACAGAGGTCTGCATTGATCAAAACTCATTGGTGTATTGGTATGGGAAAAGGCGCCAATGGCCAGCCCTCAGCATGCTGGAGATAAACTATCTGGCTTGCCCTGTTGCAAGTGTCTCTTCTGACCATGTTTTCAGTGCTGCTTTTGCCATTGTAACAGTGAAAAGGACCAGTCTCTTGCCCAAAAACGTGGAGAGGTTAACCATGATCAAAATGAATCAGCACTTTATACCACCGGATTACAAAATACGTGAATCACAGCAGGAAGATGAGGACAGCGACTTAGGTGACGGAAGTAGTGTGTTAGATGACCTACTTCTGGTTGAACCACCAGAGTTTGAGGACGAGCTATACTTCCCTGACAACTAGACTTTCAACTTGTTACTTTCTTTCTTCCTTATTTACTTTTATTATTTGTGTGTGTCTCTGTCTTTCTGGTTCGAATCACAACAAATCCATCACCACCGTCTTCTCTTTTTATTGCCATATTGGAGTTGCAGCTGTGTGCATTTAAGTCCACTTCTCCGAGTCCTGCTCCATCCTCCTGACTCGCCCTAAATCCATTTCCCTCAAGCCAGACATTGGATGGAGAATAGTACAAGAAATGTTGCCTCGTCGAGTCCCTCCAAAAGAAGTGGAACATGATGACTATACCTATCCTCCTTTCCGAGCCGAGAGGGACTGACCCTTAACTTAAGATGAGAAGGAACAGGTAATGATGGCATGCATTGGATGTTGACTATGAGTGATTGGTGTTTGTGTTGTTGTTGTGCACATGAAGTCGAAGTGTACTAGTATTTGATCTACACACTAAAAGTGACTCAAGTCAATGTTTCCCTTCTTGTTGTTTAATAACAAAATTGTACTTCTACTGCAGGCCGATCCATTGCATTTTTGAATATGGAATCTGGACTCACTCGGTACACTACAGACTGAGTTGGACAACACCATGATGATGACCACATAGTATCTTCGCAGTCAGTCAGTTGGATCGGAGATGATTGATGGAATAACTCAGGGCGTTTCAAATCACGAAGTGGCATAAAAGGTAAACAAGTCAACAACAACCACAGCAGACCTACATGTCTGTGTAGTGGTGGAGTCGAGTAGTCCTCACGAGTGTAGTAGTGGTATGACTGACAACCGTGCATTGATTTAGTTGCTTACTTTGGAAAATGCTATGTTGCTGTATATGTGTGCTCTGTAAATGTCTGGCTCAGTCAAAATCTAAGCTAAGTGGAGGTTGGGTGGGCGCCGTGGGCCTCCTCTGTCCTGTTGCTGTTGTAGGTTAATGCTGGAAACATACAACAGAGTAGACATGATTTAGCCATGCCGCCTCTGAAAGTGTTTGCACTCCTCCGTAATTCATGCTTTTTTTTCTCCTTGATTTTTCAATATCACTTTTGTTTTTCCATCTACACTTACAGGCCGGCCTTTACCCTGTGCTAAACCGAGAAAAACAACTCACACTGACCTACCAATCCGCATCTGCCAGGCAGGCAGTGGCACCCAAGATTGACGGACGCAGCGTCCATGAAAAGGAGGACCAAGAGGAATGCCGAGATGCAACTCCCCAATTTGACCAGGATAACATACAGTAACTTTAGTATCATTCATCATCTTTTAAATAATTTGATTTATTTTTTCTCTCCAATCATTATGACTGTGTGTGTGTGTTTGTTGTTGTTATTATGTTTGCTCTTTGATCCCTACAGATATTTTTTAATTTTCTTTGCTAGCTTTAAAAGGAAGCCCGGTACAACAGAACATAAAATGTATGTAATTTGGGTCTCTCTGAGGGCAGACAGGCAAGGCAAATAGCATAATAATAATTAATAATATATTTCTGCCCTGTACTGTCTACTAGTCCAATTAGTAAGTACTACTTATCATCATTAACCATCAAGTCATCATCCTGCATGCATTTCCTTTTTCTCCCTTAACAGATATATGATGGTCGTCTGCCAAGATTGTGTGTGTTCAGTTGTTGTTGTCCATGTGTAGTGTTTGTCTTTGTCAAACCTTTCCCTCAAATACCCCTTCCCAACCATTCATCAAACCCTAACCCTCTTCCCCCGGGCTGTGTGATTTATATTGAGGTGTGATTAAATTAAATTTACACCAATAATTGATCACACACTTGCTGGGGCGAATGTGGTGAAAGCAACACTAATTCAATTTCAAGGCAGGGCGAGGATCTTCTTCTGCTTGCCAATGCCCACCCATGCTCAGTATATTTGCAAGTCAATTTTTTTTCCAAAGGAACATAATACATCATAATTAATTGCCGGCATCGTTTGGATTCATCATCCCCCTCCTTACAGCACTAAAGGTTATGCTTGTGTCGAGTGACTCGAGTCAACTGCAGTTTGTAACTTGTTGTACTAGGCTATCCCCGTCACCATTATGTTTTATTTTACTTTAGCATTGCTAATCATCATTATTATGGTTTCTTGTTTGGCAGTCTTCTTGTGTACTGTACTGTACTTCGTTCTACTAATCCTTCCAGAGTCTCTCTCAGGCGACTGACTGTCTCATTTTGTTTTTTTGCAAATGCTACTGCCAGTGTCTACTGTATTACCATCACAACCATGGCATCTTGGGAAACCAAACCATCATCACCATGCAGCCATCGCTGTGCCTAAGTTTAAACATCAATCACAGGTAAGAGAAGAAGTTTGGGGGAGGCATAATTAATAATGGAAATTAATTCATTAATTCACACACCCACACCCTTGAGTCCAGTTGCAGACTGCATAGACTGGGAGGAGAGACTGACAGTACTAGGACAAGTCACTCAGTAAGGGTACCGCATCTATCTGTTCGTGTGTTACAAAATCGGCAAATTATTTAAATCAAAAACTGGCTGCGGCCCTGCAGCAGCAAAGGAAGGAAACCGTGTGACGTAAAAGAGTAACCCCCCCACAAAACATTTATATCGTGTGTAAAGTTTAAGTATAAATATAATTTAATCCCCATACAAAATAAACTAATGTAAAAAATCCCACAACACCTGACCCACCCCTCTCCCTAACCCCAACCAATGTCCAAAAAGATAAAGAGTCCAACCAATGTCCATTAAATTCAAAAATAAAATTGTCCATAAATATATAAACCCCAACTTTTCCCCAACGTAGCCCAATGCCCACCCACCAAAAAAAGGAATAAAAAAAGGGGCAATCCAACGGGATCTCTATCGGCGGGCTCGCAGTCGCCGGTTTATCGCCAGGACCTCCTTTACCTGCTCCTCTAGGCACGCCATTCGGGGGCGCATGCAGCGCTTAAAAGCTTGACAATTGCATCCACAGGGGGGGGCAGCAGTGCTGGATGAAGTGCGGCGGGCGGCTGCCAGACCATGGCACCGTACCACTCGAGGGGCCTGGCTGGGGCCCGGGGCATTGGAGGAGGCTGCAGCTGCTGCCGCCTCCTCCTCCTCCTCCGCCAGAGGCACCAGCCGCCGATATTCCAAGCTTCCGGCACCGGGCCATGGCTGCCAACTCCTTCCTGTCTGGTTTTGCTTTTGGTTGGGAAGGAGTAGCTATATCAAAAAAGAAAAAAGACTATTGTAATCAATACTGTTAGCAAAACAGTAACACAAATTAATTCTACACATAGTGGCACAGTAGCACTAGCAAGCACAGTACATAACATTTGTGGTATCTATGGACTCGAGTACACCAGTTTTCTTCTTCTCTCTTGTTTAGCTAAATTAAGTAACCTTGTTGTAGCCGGCATGCCAGCTCAGTCAGCTTGCGCCCAAGACAAACATACTCGTGACGCAGACTCACGTTATTTCTATTTACTACTGTCTGCAGGTGGGGAA
The DNA here is from genome assembly GCA_963921515.1 of Calotriton arnoldi. Taxonomy (NCBI): domain Eukaryota; kingdom Metazoa; phylum Chordata; class Amphibia; order Caudata; family Salamandridae; genus Calotriton; species Calotriton arnoldi. Next base: position 95,658 of record CAWUFW010015157.1, on the reverse strand, counting down.
GCTGACTACACAATCATCTTATTTTTTCTATTATGGGTGGCACTGGCCATACTCGGTTACATCAAGGGCAACTGCTCAATTTCACTTTCACCTTGCCCTGACTACTACAACAAGGCAGATGATATCTGATCCAAATGATCATTGCTTATATATGGGACGACATGAGGTACTTTGTTTTGATTGATTGTGTAACCAACCATGCAGCCGATAGGCCACCCATGGCAGGCTGACACAGTCGAAAATAAATTAACATAGGTAGTGAGTGGGCCTCGGAGTCGGAGGGAGGCGCTTGATAACAACATACATACACAATATATATGCTGTGCTTGCAAACTACTGTGAATCAAGGGAGTATTCTGAAAATACAACTTCTATTCTCCTTAGCTTTGCTACTCTGGCGCGGTTTATTTTCTTTTACATTCTCTTCAAAGACTCTTCATCCAGTGACAGTCTCTACCTATGCTATGATGAATACCATCCAGGCATCCATCCATTCAAAGTAAACATGTCTATCAATCATTCTTCTTAACCTCTCAACAAACCTTAGTTTGTTTCAACAACAACAAACATTTATAATTTTTTTTAAACCACCACCCATGCATCCTTCCTTCCTTGCTTGCCTTTGAGTTTGACCCATGAAACACCCCGGAGTATTCTTGCTATCACCCATACAGTTTCGCCCACCCAGGCAGGCATCTTTTCTTTCACCTTCCACCCATCCTTCAACCACCCATGCATCTGATTCCTATCAGCCACCGATGCATGCATCCCACGTATCCTTCTCTGCCAGTCATATATATTACATCTCGCCCGTCCTTCCTCCTTCCATGCTTCTTTCCCTTTTCGTTCAACCCATCCATCAAGGTCATCTGACTCTTAGGGCCCGATTCTGATGCGGGTTGGAAAAGCTTCCCGACCGAGGGCCTGATTCTGATGCGGTTAGGAAGGCCTCCTAACGGCATTTGCTCCTTCCAAATCGGATCGGGAACGTGTCTTCCCGACCGAGGGCCCAATTCTGATGCGGTTAGGAACAAATGTTCCCATTGAAGTCAATGGGAGTTCAACCAAATCGTATCTGGAAGCATCCGGATGCATCCTACTCCGCCGGTCGGACTTTCCCGATCCGAGTGGGTCGGACACCATTTCCCAACCGATTTGGTCGGGAAGCTTTTCCAACCCGCATCAGAATCGGCCCCTTAGTCTTCTCCATAAAACTTTCCCAGCTGAGTTGAAGTCAGATAGAAGAGGCCATTAGTTACTCAACTACTACTCCCACCGCTAATGCTATTGCTCTAATGCTAATTAAAGGGTGTCTTCTTTAACCGTTGTTCACAACAACTTAGTCTCTCTCAACATACAGTGTACTGTACACCCTTGCAGCGAGTGTGTAACTATTGTCAATAAGTAAGGAATATAAGTATAACTTACCACTGCCTGCCACTGCTGCTGGCTCACCCACCCTGTGGCAGCTGCCGCATCCACTGCTCCCTCCTGGCTGGCTTCGCCTGCCCCGCCGCTGGCCCCGGCACTGGTGGTCGGTACGCCTAGAAAAACATTACACATTTTTAGATGCCATATACACCTCCCCCTATTTATTCTTTTTCACTAGCAAGATTGAAAAAAAAGTTAAAATACATATATATATACCACATACATCACTAGTACAAATCGGGTACTAGAGTAGAGTAGACACTAGTAGGAGTATGTCCTATCCTATCAAAAATAGTAAAATATCTGGTTGGGCATTTTGTTGGTGGGAATTGTCAAAAAGCCTCTCAAGATTAAGAAGACTAGAAGAGGACAACCCAAAGGACTGGACTCAGTGGCTAGAGCTATTGGTGAATCTGAGTTTTAAAACCTTTTAAATAAAAATAAAGAGTGGCTAACTGGGCAAGCTTAGCTATAGACAGGCTAATATAGTAGTAGTACAGAGAGTCAGAGCAGAGGCAGTTAGAGGCAGGGATAACAACTAACAAGAATTTAGAAACAGATAGTCTAGATCGAAGAAGATTTGGTTAAAAATAGAATTAGGAAACGGAAATAATAGTTCGAAAAAATAAGGTGCAGTAAAAGTTAGGGAAAAATAATTATTAATATTAACAACTGGAGGACTTACTGGGACCAGCAGCAGAGCCCTCGGTAGAGGAGCGGTCCTGGCCCTGGAATTGGGAGGCATCTTGTTGTCCAGCTGCTCCCGCCGACTCTGACCCCGTCTTCTTGTCCCTGGGTGCTGATCATGTAAGATATAATATTGATGATTGGTGTGAAACAAATAAAATATTTTAAAAAACGCTCAAAAAACATTTTTGGAAACAACAATTGCAATAAAATTGACCTATCTAATCTGATCGACTAGTAGTATCCCGGGATTCGGGGACCGTCTAGTTATTATTTATGAACACTAATCCAGTGTTCCATTCTGATTCCAGAATCCTAAGCCTAAGTACCACCTGACCTAGCCCACCTATTCCAGACAGGCCAATTGTTCACTAAGTCTGCATTTCCATTTATTTTAGTCCTCAAAATGCATAGATGGAGGACGCATGCATAAAGTTTTGCATACACCAAATTGTTGGTTGGTTGCTGCTGACATTCTGCTAAGCCTTTTACTCACTCACTAACAAACTACAAAAGGTTCTACTAAGGACTGGAGTAAGCAGCACTCAGCAGCACATGACGTGACAGAGGATGCGTCACGCAGACCGCTAAAAAATTACCAACTAATACTAAGTAACTAAGTAGCTAAACTACCTATCAATCCACCATTATCTTAGTGACAGGAGGACAAAGGAAGGACTGGAGTCTCTCTAGCATTACCTAACTTAAGTTCTCTAAAGTAAACTCTTAAATAATCAGCCCAAGCGAGCGCAAAGTTGCAAACAAGTAAGATTAGTAGCGCCGAGCACCTGTGTCTAGAAGAATAACAATCAGAGAAGATTTTTAAACGTAATTTACCTGCAATGTAAGCAGCAGCATTCTTGCTATTCGGAAAAAAATTATATTTGCAATAACAGTAACACAGTCTAGAGAACACACAATACTACTAGTATTAGCTACTCACCAAGCCCCACGACCTCAACACCTAGCAGGTCCAGCAGGTCCTGCTCCCGGTCCAAGATGTCTGACAACTGCTGGGTCAGCTGGTTATGGGTGCACCGGACCCCAGAGCAGCGAAACACTGCCCGGCGCACCCTCGCCCACCGGCAGTGACGCTCCTGGGTAGCGTACCCGGAACCAGGCCTGCCGTCTGCTGCCAAGGTCAAGGGGAGGTGGCGCTGCACAAAAAAAACAAGAGCGGCCACCTCCGCCTCACTAAAAAGGGACCGGGCCTGCACCCCTTCCGGGCGCAGTCTGCCACAAGGAAGGCGGCTCTTCTTGGGCGCAGGTGCCTTGCCCTTGGAGCTGGCACCCTTAGCCATGGTTCTGGGGTGGGCGGGGGGCGGAAGAGAAAATTTAGCAGTAAAAAATAAAGTCAGGGGAAGAAGTAGGAGAGTAAAAAAGGAAGTAATATAAAACAGTAGAAAAAAGTTTTAAAAATGCAGTAAAAGTAGAAATAAAACACAAAATATACACTTAGGGACAGAGAGGGATAGATAATAAATAAAAAAGATCAGAAAAACAGTGTAAAAAACAAATGATTGAAAATATTGGAGAGGGATTGAAAAACAGGCCCCAGAACCATGCAAAGAATAGGAAAACAAGATGGCCACGCCCACTGGCGACTGCGTGTTGAAGTTCGCGCGATATTTCCCCCCGAAAACGTCATTCGCGTTGCCGAACGTCAAAAACATCTCGCGAGCACACGTGAGCAGGCGGAAAGTAGCAACTCCGCATGCTCGCATAGCTCCGCGTAGCGTTGCAGAGTTTTTGTGCCGCTTCGCCCAGGGTTACTCCTTTGCTTCTCTCAGTTTATTTTGAAGCACCTCATTTGTTGGATCCTGCATATATGCACTATCTGCTATCTTTTCCTGTTTTTTAATGGACCGTTCGTATTTCCTTAGTTTGTTCTTTCCTACCTTTCTTTTGTACGCTGTGCCGCTAACTAGCTTCCCATGAATATAAGCTTTGTAAGCATCACAGACAAGATGTGGTGGCACTGAGACTTCATTTTGTTTAAAGAAAAAAACTGTATCATCTTTTAGGGTCTTTATTATTTCTGGATCACCTAAAAGAGTTCTATCTAGCGTCCATCTAGTCTGTGATGAAGGGGCCTCTAAAGACATCTCTAGTTTCAACACAGCATGGTCAGATAAATGTGTCGGTTGGTGTGCTGCACTACTAATGCTCTTATTAAGTTTTCGATCAGTGAGAAAAAGTCAATTCTTGAAGAGTGAGACAACTTTTTGTTCTGAACGGTATACCCTCTTTCCTGTCCTGCTTTCAATCTCCAAATATCTACCAAGGCTAAGTTCTTTATCAAGTGGTGTGCATAATCCCTCATTTTAGGTGAGTTCACTGCTGGTCTGGTTGTAGATTTATCCAATACTGGATCCAACTGTGTGTTAAAATCTCCTCCTATAATGATGTGATATTTTGTGTCGAGAAGCTGTTGGTATAATTCTCTAAGTGGGGAGGGGTTGTCGGCATTTGGGCCATAACAACCCACAAATGCAAGGCCTATATTGTGTATTTTAGCATAGCTTATTAGCCATCTACCCCTTAAATCAGCCGTGGAACCCTCCACCCTGACTTGAGCAGAGTTCTTATATAAAACTGCCACCCCCTTCACGTTACAAGACTGATTAGTACATGCAAAGTGGGCGATCCATTTATTCCTCTCTGGGACTCCCTGCCCCTCTTCCCGTCGTAAATGAGTCTCCTGTAATATTATGACATCATTATCAGAGAGTTTAAGGAATTCTAAAATCTTCCTTCATCTAGAGTTAACACTTAGGCCATTAACATTCTAGGAAAGTACCTTTACGCTACGTGCCATTCTTTTCCCCTTTCCCTATTGTGGCACGCGTATGCCCAACCTCTCCTGCTGATGTTCTTATCCTTTGCGCCAATGAGGACCATAGTTTTTTGATTCTTTCCCTGAATGCTCCCCACCCAGTGCTCAAGTAAACTGAAACATGTCAATCAATCAATCCATTTGTGGAGCGCGCTACTCACCCGTGAGGGTCTCAAGGCGCTGGGGGGGGGGTGCTGCTACTGCTCAAACAACCAGGTCTTGAGAAGTCTCCTGAAGGTCAGCAGGTCCTGGGTCTGTCGCAGGCGGATGGGGAGGGTGTTCCATGTCTTGGCGGCGAGGTGGGAGAATGATCTGCCGCCGGCGGGCGCTCGTCGGATGCGGGGGATGGTGGCGAAGGCGAGGTCAGCGGAGCGAAGCTGGCGATTCGGGGTGTAGAAGGTGAGTCGTTCGTTGAGATATGCTGGTCCGGTGTTGTGGAGTGCTTTGTGAGCGTGGGTGAGGAGCTTGAAGGTGATCCTCTTGTTGACGGGGAGCCAGTGCAGGTCTCTCAGGTGGGGTGTGATGTGGCTGTGGCGGGGGATGTCGAGGATGAGGCGTGCAGAGGCGTTCTGTATGCGTTGTAGTCATTTCTGGAGTTTGGCCGAGGTTCCAGCGTAGAGGGCGTTGCCGTAGTCCAGTCCAGTCCTTCTGTGTCCCATCCCTCCCTCCCACCCTAGGAGACCCTCCCTTTATCCAAGCTGGGTATTCCATCATATCTCGTTGAGCTTCGTATCTCCAACCTTTTGTTGTGAATTTTTATGAGTCTTTATGAGACTTAGGGCCCGATTCTGATGCGGGTTGGAAAAGCTTCCCGACCAAGGGCCTGATTCTGATGCGGTTAGGAAGGCCTCCTAACGGCATTTGCTCCTTCCAAATCGGATCGGGAACGTGTCTTCCCGACCGAGGGCCCAATTCTGATGCGGTTAGGAACAAATGTTCCCATTGAAGTCAATGGGAGTTCAACCAAATCGTATCTGGAAGCATCCGGATGCATCCTACTCTGCCGGTCGGACTTTCCCGATCCGAGTGGGTCGGACACCATTTCCCAACCGATTCGGTCGGGAAGCTTTTCCAACCCGCATCAGAATCGGCCCCTTAATCTGAGAAATGAGATTTTCAACCTCGGGTACCTTTCTTAAATCATACATTTCATTGTTCCACATTATTCTAAGAGTCGCCGGAAATTTCAACTGTGCTGTTGCTCCTAGAGCCTTCAAATCCTGAATGTTTCTTCCTAGTTCCCACTTGCAGGTCTGAGTTGCTTTGGAAATGTCTGATCTTATTGTAAAGGACCAGTCCTGTTTTTTAAAGGGCTTAGCCCGAAGGGCGGCTGTGAGGATTCGTTCTTTGATTGTGTAGGTGCGGACATTTATCCGAATTTTCCTCTGCTTTCCTTTTTCATGGATTCTTGTAAAGGGATTGCGATGAACCCTCTGAATGTCTGTTTCTAGGTCTAATTCTGCCACTTCCGGGAATTATTCTTAAAGTAGGTTCACTACAAAGCCCTTTAAATTTCCACCCTCTGTGCCTTCAGGAATATTCAGAATCCTTAAATTGTTCCTACTGGAGTTATTTTCCATAACTTCTAGTTTATTTCTAAGTTCCTTTTCTCCTGCCTTTAATGCTAATATCTGCTTCTGATTACACTTTACTACCTCTTGCAGGGTCTCCAGGGAGACTTCCATGGTAAAAAGTCTTTCCGTGATATCAACCAACTTCTCCTCTAAACCCTTCTTGGCTTCTTGGATTTTGGCTTGATTACGCTCTGAAACAGCATATTTCCCTTTGATGTCATTTGATAGGTAGAGCAGCATCTGACTGATATCCGCATTCAAAATTTTCTTTTTTGCAGGAGAACTTGCTCCCTCTAAGCCCTGGGCTCCCCCAGTACTTTCCCCTATGTTTTCGATATTATTAGAACAGGCCCCTACTCCTATCTCAGGGGTTATTATAGGGCTATCCTCGGGGGGGTTATTGGCGTACTCGTCATTTGCCATAGCAGAGAAGCAATTGGAAGTATGTAGGTCATGGGATGTATACTGTGAAGGCACTGATGGCTCCATCTCCTGAGGGGAGCGGGGGTATCAGTTGTCTGGGTGCTAACAAGGTTGCTGCGCTGCCCTTCTGTGCCCTTGATTTTAAAGTATAACCTCAATGAAGGGGTAATTTTAACTCTACCTCCCAAAGCAATGGTAGAGGGTTGCAGGGGTTTTGTACCCCTTTTGGCTATCTTACGGGTGACTACTTGTAAAGGGGGTTGGTTGTGGGCACCTTCCAGACTGTCCTCAGTAGGAGAAACAATTGTTCCGGGGAGCTTCTGATTATTCCTACTGCACTGTGTAGAGCGTAGTTCCCCCCCCAAAAAAATTTGCATTCCTTAAAGTATATCTATTTTTACCTGTTTGAACAGAGGAGGCGGAGATGTCAGCTGGTAGCCCTGCTGCAGGAACTGTCGTCTTCCTCTTCCTGGGTGTACAATCTTGTTGGTGAAAGGAAGCTTTGGTTTTCTAGAGGAGCTGGTTTTTGATCCTTTCTTGGGGTCATAAGTAATGAAGAAAGTTTCCTTCTCCCCATATCTATCTCCGCACTATTCGTAGTTGCAGAGAACATTGTAGAGAAAGTGCTGACTCTTCCTCCAGAGACCTGGAAGTTAATGCGGGCTGCCGCTTGACGATCGCGTCGGAGCTCTAGAAAATTCTGTTTTTATACAACTACATACAGATATTAGTGAAACAGAAGCACACAAGGTAGTTTCGCACTTCTCCCTGCAAGTCCCAAACAGTGCTCTGCTGTATTCCAGCTTTCCCAGGCTGAAAGGCATATTGGAAACCTTCACATCAGTTTTGAAAATATAGATACAATACCATTGAAAGGGGCGAGGTAGAACATTAATGCAGGGGTACTGAATTACAGAGGTCCGCCTGAAACCAGAATGAGGTATGTGAGAAGGCATTACATGACTTAGCAAATTATGTAAAACTCGTACAAACATGCTGATAGGTAGACAGATATAACCTAGACTGACAGGATATGGATGTGCGATGAAAAATTGTTGGGGCTTATTTAACCTTCGCTTAATTTGCATGATTTTTTCTCAGCTATTTATAATACTTACAATCAGTCTAATCCCTTAAACTTATAGACAAATGGTATGCAATAAATAATTATATAGTGTGAAATAGCAACTACTGTGTGTGCAGACTGATTTTGGGTTTCGGGGTATGGGACGGTACTCTGTTTACAAACTGCAGGCGATATATTCTGTAACAGGATTTGCTGACTTCCAGCACTCCCGCCTATCACAGCATAACTGTAGGAGAAACATGACAGACATCAGACTGGTTCTCCTTTTCTCTGAACAGGACACAGTTTCCATTTGGGGCTTTAGGAGACCTACCAGGTGTGACCCCAATAACCTGGGAGAAACATGACATTTCAGCAAATATTTTGGCTGTTTTTTTGTTTGTTTTTGCACTTTTTCTTTTATGGGTTCTTTGCTGTTTCATGTATCCTGCACATAAAGGACCAGTGTAGGGGCAGAGCACTAGCCTATGTATATCAACAAAATCTTGATATGGAGATGGAACTGATTTTTCAATGGCTACAGTCTGCTCCGTGAGACACTGAAGCAACTTGAGACTCTCCCTCACTTTGGGCTAGCATGAGTTTTACAAAAAGTTCATTTTAGAGTTATCTAGCATATTGTCCAATCAATGATGAGATTACGTAATTGAAGCCAGTAAATCTCCCACATTGGTTGAAATTGTGTGTACATTGATAAGGTTAAATTATCTATTTTTTCCTGATGTGATCGCTGGATTGTTAAAACCGCTAAACAGGCAGTTGTTGTAATAGGTCGTGATGACAATTCGATAGAACGAGCTCAGATTTGTCTTTATGCTCAGTAGTAATACCCAAATATTTTGCATTGGCAATTTCCATAACATTTCTGGAAGCCCTCAAATCTATAAAAATTACCATAAAGTTGAAATTACAGACAGATAAGGCAATTCAGTAGGGATCAGATTAGAATTAGGCGAACTAACATTTGCGAAATCGTTGTAGGCCTATTTACTACCACTGATACTCAAAAGTGTAAACTGCCAGGTGCTCTTGTTTCCAGAATCCTCCTGAGTTAGAGCAATTACTTTTCAGTTCAGTTTGATTTTAGTAGGAGAGTTTTTTAAAAACCTTACTACTCTTCCCTCAGTACAAAATATAGCTTCCGAGTGCTCTGCTTTACTCTTTCCATATTTGGCAAAGGCTCTGCAGAAATCCCGATGTGCATCGGTTGACGCTCCTCCGTACCTTTTAGAGTTTTAGGGGCATATTATCAAGCCCCAGTGATAATTATCGCTGAGCACGCTTAGCGCGCTTTTAATTATAGCCGGCTATCGCTGGAATATATCGCCAAGCTAGCGCTGTATTATCAACGCATAGCGCTATGGCGATAAATATTCCAGCGATAGCGGGGTTTTCCATGGAACATCGCTGGTTTTCCAGCGATGTTCCATGGAAAACAGCGATAAGCTTGATGATAGGCCCTGTGGCCTTAGCCCCACAATCCACCTCCCATGTTAGGTATGCCTTAGTCAGGAGTTTAACAGACGTTAAATTCCTGAGTTAAGGCAGAGTTAGCGCGATTTAAATTATCGCTACGCCTCGTTGTTAATATCGCGAAGCTGCCTTCGCGATATTTTCCCATGTTGTTTTCACAGCCACGCCTACTTTGCATCTCATTATCGATGCGAGGCGTGTGTAAAACGGGAGCTAAGTCAAGGAAACACGTGCTAGCGTGTCCTTGTAAATAATGCGATATAATTATCGCCGCTTTGCGCCCGAAAACGGACGCTAAAGCGGCGATAATTGTATCGCCGGCCCTTGGTAATATGCCCCTTAGACTTCTTTTCATAAAGAATTACCATTTTATAATCAACTCTCCATGGTCCATACGTCTCTCAGACAATCTGTGATCTAATTTCACAACTAGGTCGATCAAATCTTCATATGATTCCAGAGGATCAACTACCTGAGCAAGTAAATCCCTTTGTTCATCTGTGAGGCCCTGATAGCATAGGGATTCTCTCTTCAGCATAGTTTGCTTCTGCTCCCAGTGTATTGACTGCAGCTACATAGGTAAGTAAATCCCTATTCATCTGTTTTAGACTCAAAAGTTTGTTATCCATCGCCTGCACAAACGTGTTTATCGTATATTTTATCAGTCTGGTGTGGGTGCCTGCGTTGTACGCAGGGCGACAATTTGGGCAGGCAGCAGCTTAGTGCAGAGTTCCCCTGCAAGGCTGGATGCCTTCTCCACTCTCTTCCTACCCCTCATGGCATGAGGGGGGGCAATGTTACACCCCTCCAATTATGTCACTTCTGGGGCAAGGGTTTACTTTAAAATTCTTCATGGTTCCAAGGGTCTCCTTTTTGGGCGATCCACTACAGCAAACCCCACACTACCATTTTCTCATATTGACATGTTTGTAATTATTGATGTAATGACAGTGTTGTAATGTTTTATTTTATTTTGTTGTGTGTTGCAGGTGGAGGTATAGGGTAATCCAAAGGGCTTTCATGCAAAAAGCAACCACAAGAAAGAGCCCATAGGGGCTTCATGCCCCGGTAGTCCCCATGGCAGGGCTACAGGATGAAAGCCACCACCCCCCAGTATTCCCAGGGGTCAGTTGCAAGCCTGATCAACAGGGGGCTTGCCTGGTTACACTTCGCCTCAGGTGAGTTCTTTTTCCTGGACTATGGGGTCCAGATGTGGGGTGGACTCCCAAAGCTTCAGCACCCCATGTTGTGTATTCCTGGTCCTCATTGGCTAAACAGGCGGGCAGCCAGCTTAGGTCATATGATCACTTACTTCCCTTCGATCACTCATAAATTAACCCATTACCTTTCCAAATAAATCTGCAACATAACTTTCTCCAAACAAAACTGGTGTAGTATTAGTCATTTTGCTTGTGGATTTTTCTTTACATGCATATATTCGGTGTAATCTGATTTAGGTGTGTGTGCACCTGGTTATGGGATATCTGTGCTATGCTTAAAAAAATAGAAATCATAAAGTAGATCATTAGCACTCTCTACCAGAGAGACTAACTAAGAAACATTAGTTCCACCTAGATAAGAAAGAAAAAATGTAAGCTACCTTTGATTGCTGATCTGCAAAATATGTAAGGTGGCATAGAAAGTATAGCTGTCACAGATTCATAAAGATGGCACATTTCAACAGCTCCCCATAAAATCTTTTGCATTGGGCTAAGGGTTCGACAGGTAGAGTAACAATATGAACCACCTGAGTTGTGGGCATACTTTGTGCTACAGCTACTGTAGTTGATAATTCTGTGGATGTACTAAAAATGTGTCTGCTGAGAGAGCTGGAAAAGGCATAGCACTATTGGGGGTGGTGTACTCATGGGGACTGAACTTTGTCCTGAAATGCATTCTGTATTTCATTACTGCTGTACACAAATCCCTATTGTCATTTTGAATTGCTGACAGGATATTAGTCAAGTCACCTAAAGGGACCCTCTGCGGATCAGTATAACTCATGCAGGCATTTTTCATGAGCTTGTGATCCTCTCAGAACCTAAGGCACTTGCCTACTGCTTGTCCTGTGGGAGTGGTATGGAAACGCTGTGCTGCTGACTCCCTTTGCTCCTCTCCAATTGCCTTCAGGGCATGTTTAAATACTAAGGGCCTCATTTATGAGGAAGTCATGCAGTGCAGCGCAGCAAGTCACCTTGCTGTGCTGCACTGCGTGTCAGGGAAAGGGCAGGAATGCAGCAAATTTAAGGCAAAATGGCATATTCCTGTCCTTTTGCTTGCACTGGCACTCTTTTAGCAGCCTAGCACCAATGCAGGCATGCATTCATCATGGTGCAATGGTGCCTGTGTTGCATGCAGGATTGTTTTTGGCAAAGAAGGTGCACCCTCCTGCACAAAACCAATCTTGGGAGGCATATTCCTCTTTCTATGTGTGCTGCAGATGCAGCACATATAGGAAGAGGAAGAAACGAGGAGAAATAGAGATATTCTCCTCGTTACACCTCCCCTGTGAACGTGTACGTTTTTGGCGCATCCCCAGGTTTACAAGTTCTTGTAAATCTTGAGATGCGTCAAATTCTATGGGAGTTGTGGGCGAGCACCCAAGCAACCCCCATGGAATGCATACCCAGGGCAGAGTGATTTGCATTGAGTTACGTTACTCCATATTTTTGAAGCCACTCAGAGCCATGCAAAGTGGCTTTGCATGGATTAAAAAATCTGGCTTAGAGTTTTGCGTCACTCATGTACCATGTTGCATGGTGAAAACGTGATGCAACCCTCTCATAAATGAGGTTTTAAGGCTGGAGACAACCAGATAGGGGAAAATGGATTGTGATGAAACAAGAGAAATTAATTGCAGAGTTGCAAGTTACTACCGGAATTATTCATCCTCTGAAGTCCTCTTTTCACTCACTCCAACTGACACTGGGGTCCAGCAGTTCTACACAACATTGTCAGTAGTCCTTTACTGTAGAAGAGGGTTAATATGTGGTTGCAGCCTTAACTCTATCTGGGCTACCCTACTATACCAAAATACCCTCATGTGCAATGTCTTACCTTCAGCTGCCCTTTTCCCCACTTAAACCTTGTGACTTGTGTCGTCCGAAATATATTCCTGTATAAGTAAGAAATAAGGGGGTCATTACGATGACGGGCGGATCGCCACCGCCCGTATGGCGGTGGCGATCCGCCCGCCATTCCCCTCCGCCCACATGCCATTTCCCCCGCCACATTACGATGGAGGGGGGGAGCCCAGCGGACGGAAAGACCGTCCGCCGGTTTTCCGCCGGTCACACAGGTGACCGGGCGGAAAAGGGCACTAATATGGTGGCGTGTCTGCAAGACACAGCCATCCATATTAGGATGGTTGCGGAGAGCAGCCTTTCCATGGCGGCAACGCCGCCATGGAAAGGAATATGGCCTTCGCTATTGGGGGCCCGTTGCGGGCCCCAGAGTGTTGGGGGTGGGGGTGCACATGGGGGTACCTATGGTACCCCCTGCATTGGCATGGACAAGGTGGCCGGCACCGCGCGGTGCCTGTCACCTTGTGCATGCCAATGCACGACGTGCATTCCCAGCATTGTGGCGGGCGGTGCTGTTAACACCGCCCGCCACAATGTTGGGAATAGGGGATGCCACCGCCACCGTGGCGGTGGCATCCTAATACTCCCGGCGGGACCGCTGCTCCTAGGGCGGACAGTCCCATTCACCGCTACGGTGGCGGGCGGACTTTGTCCGCCCGTCATCGTAATGTGCCCCTAAGTCTACAATCAGTGGTGTGGTCATGTGCACACATTTATCAGAGCTTAATTTCAAAATTACTGTTTGCAGTTTAACCTTAAATCAAGAAATCACTGGTTGCTTTTTACTTTTCTTAAACATTTGCTCAGTATTGTTTCATGCCAAGCGATGTATTTCTAGTCAAGGAAATTGAATTCAAATCAAGTCCATTTATAAACTAGATCTTAATTCCAAGAAAAACGATAATGTTCCTTTTCTTTTTACATGTTCTGCAATTCAAACGTAAATCACTTTCATCTTCTCAATTTTCTCCTTTTCAGATTCGACTTTAGATCACAGGCTTGGAAGAGTCTTCGGACAAGCGATTCGTGTAAGTTATCTGCATACCCAGGCGCTGGTGCCTTACCTCAGTTCTGTAGGAAGAATGCCTAGTCTTGGTCCCTCTTTGTTTTGTCGTCCTTTGGTGGTTCTTGGAACACAGGGATATGTCTGCGATGAGCCATTTATGAACCTTGAAGCCTGGCGTTGTCGCAGGTAGATCAGTAGAACTCACTGTGATTTCCTGTCAGCTCAGGTCTTCCAGATGGGCGTGGGTGAAATACCTGAAACGTGCCTGAGATAGACGATAATCTCACAGGATATTCAGGTCCTGTGAGATTTGATTACATTTTATCAGGGAACTTTCTAGGCCATGTTCAATGCCCAGCAGTGAGTAGAAAGTGAAATGTCAAATGTGTATCTGTTGGCTTGTTTCAGTGTGGGGCATAATGTACTTTGTAGTACTATATCAGAACATGCCCTTACAGCACATCCAGTGGCTGATAAGATACTGGGGAACGGAGGACCAAACTACACAAACACATGCCTCTTGAGATCTCCAATGTGGCGCGCCACTATAGCATGCAAAGAAACTAGTCATGGTTGCTCTACCGATCATTCAGCACAGTCTGATCATTCTCCCACATGTAAGTTTCTGTTTGCAAAGATAAGTGTATGTAAGGCTGACACTGCACAAGTTATTCTTGCTATCCCACCTGCAACAGTGTTTTTTGCCTAGCCTACCAATTACAAATTACAAAGTGTTATTGTGATAGTAGATGTCCTTCAGGTACATATATATTCCTTAGTCATGACAAACAAGATTGGGCAGGCAATTTGGCACCCTGGCATTTCCATTGTAGACAGCAGGATAGGGGGACTGGCATCTGAGGAGGAAGGGCTGATATGACCCAGTAGTAAGCACGTGGATCGCATCTAAGATTGAGATTCAGCAATGTAGGCCTGGAGTAAGGAAATGGGCCAATAGTTGTATGGCCTGCACATGTAATGCGTCCACATTTGCCCTCCAATGGGAACCACACACCCCTTTGTAGCGCTTGACTCTCTCAGGGTAGCGGAGCAGAGCAGTCGAAGGCCTACTCAAGGAAGATGTTGTGGGCTTGTAATCACCATTCGCTGACACGAAATAATGACACTCAATAAATGATTGTCCAGTCTGTGCTTTTTCTTTTGAAAAAGGAAAAGTGCAGCTTTGCACACACACACTACTCAATACTATACAGTAATTTACAAATATACATAGGGCTGATTGAAATAACTTTTGATGACATTGCGTAATCCCCTCTGACCCCCTAAATGGGTCAAGTTAACCAAACCTCATGGCAAAAATCACCATCTTAGGAGTAAATGCAAGTAATTAATATAACCATGTGGGAATGCACTTATTAATGATAATAAAGCATATGTACTTTGATCACATATGGCTGTCAGCATCGTTATTTCAATAAAGTATTTACAGAAATTAAATATGAAATTCACTGAAAAAAACAAAGGTTACAGGGACATTATAGTTCGGCTCACATTTTACTCGTACAAAACCATAGAAATTCAGCAATTATAGTTACCTGAGCTAACTATAACCTATGCCCCCCAATGCACTGTTTATGACCTCACATATTACATCACTCATGACATGGTGAGTGACATCACTCATGATATCATTGCTGACATCTCAAATGACATCACTGATAACATCCTCCACAGAACCACTCACACACCCACTCACACCCCCAAACAACCTCTCATATACCCACTGACCTACCCATACATCTACTCACACACCCACTTATTCATCTACAGAGCCACTGACACACCCACTCACTCACACAAACAGCCATTCACATAGCCACTCACTTACCCATGCACCTACTCACACAGCCACCCACTCATCCATACACTCACTCATAGTCACTCACTTACCTATACAGCTACTCCCACGTATTCACCCATTCAGCCACTCACACACCAAGTCACTCACCCATACAGCCACTTAACAGAGCCACTTACACACCCACACAACCACTTACATATCATTCACACATAAATACAAGTACTGACACACCTCCTCACTCACCTATACAGCCACTAATACAGACACTGACTGTGCAATACAGCTACTCAAACACCCACTCACATACCCACATACTCACTCAAACAGCCACTCACTCACCCATACACCCACTTGCACCCAGTCACTCTTGCTTAGACCCACTCATAGAACCAGTGAGTTACTCAAACAGCCACTCACACACAAACTCGAAGACTTATACAGCCACTCACTCCCCTATACAGCTACTCACACACCCACTCACTCATCAATACAACCACTCACACAGGTACTCACCCATACAGCCACTCAGACACCCACTTATTCAGCCATACAGCCACTCACACACCCAGTCACCCACCCATATACCCACTCACTCACCAAATACAGCCACTCAGTCACCCATACAGCTACTTACACACCCACTGATTGACCAATATGGGCACTCACACACCCACTCACATGCCCATCTAGCCACCCACACATGGATACAAACATTCCCACAGCCACTCACATAATATATGTTAGAAATAGTATCAAACATTAGCAGTACACAAACTATACTAATTTAACTTTTGTGGTACCTTGGTTTATATTTTTAACACTCATAAACTTTTAAAAAACACTCTCAATCACTGGATGATGTCATTAGTGATGTCATCAGTGATGTCATTTGAGATGTCGTCAGTAATGTCATCAGTGATGTCACTGACCATGTCATGAGTGATGTGAATCACTGACAGAATATCGATGACCAGAATATCGACGACAAAGATATCGGACCCAAAATATCGATGTCCAGAATATCGAAGTCCTATCTACATAATGGTAAGTACAAAATTATCAAAAAATATATATCGTTGTTAAAAATATTGTTGTTAAACATATCTTTTTTTTATGTTTAAAAAATAATGTAAAATAAAGTAACTAATACATATAATTTAAAAAAAAAACTGTTAGAATTATTAGAAAATGTGTAAAATTATAAGTAATACATATAATGTAAAAAAATAAACATACAAATATATAAATTATAATATATATTATTTACTTAATAATATTAAAAAATAATTATTTAAATAAATTATAAATTATTACAAACATATTAAAAATTATAAATACATATATACACACATACACCAATAACATAAAAATAAAAATGTAATATAAATATAATAAATTAAAATATTAAGGGGCCCATTACGATACCCGGCGTAAAAAAATCCGCCAGGCATAGAAGCGGCAAAAATCCGCCCGCACACACCGTCTGAACACCGACCACGCCATTACGATTACACAAACCGAAAACCGCCATCGGCGGAAAAATCACACAAGATACCGCCCGCCATCGTCCGAGTCGGAGTCAAACCGCCCGCCACGGACGGAAACACGCACGACAACACAAAACCGCCCGCCCTCACGGCCGACACACCGCATGTGAGATTACGATCGCACCGCCATGAGCGCGGGAAAACTACAAATATACCGCCCGCCAGCGCAAACAACGCCGATGAGAATCTACACGGCAGAAGCCATGGCGCCCACGTCCCTGCACAGAAACCATCCGCTGACAAAACCAATCGCACACAACATGGCCAACAAGTCCACACAGCAAGGCACGCACAAATACACAAGCACAGTACACATCCCGAAAACACCCCCTGGACAAACAAAAACTACAAAGGCCAGAACCCCAGACACAACACACCTGAAAACAACAGACCATGAGGACACACCCACATAGGTAAGTACAAAAGCAGCACTCCCACAGACCACAACCCCTTGCAACATTGCAAACTAGAGAGGAGAGGAGAGGACACAGTAACATAGCAAGGACAGCAGCACACCACAGAAACGCACACATCACAACCACCACCACCACCACCACCACCAAACACCGGCACCACAAACCCCTGCACATTACACAACACACACCGCACCAGCACCACAAACACCATGGCACCACAAAGAATGCCCAAGTTCACGCCCATTGAGCTGACGGTCATGGTCGACGAGATCATCAAGGTGCACCCACAAATCTATGGGAACCTGGTCCAGCACACACCACTAGCCACCAGAAAGAGAATGTGGAACCGGATCGTAGACCAGGTCAATGCAGTCGGGACCCTGCCCAGGAACAGAGTTGAAATCAACAAACGGTGGAATGACGTCAAGAGCCTGGTCAAGAAGAAGGAGAGCAAGAACAGAGAGCTGGCAGCCGTCACTGGCGGAGGGAATCCCGCGCTCTTTAAGACCTTCAAAGCGTGGGAGGAGAAGGTGCGAGTCATCATACATCCGGAGATCCTCGCCGGATTAGCAGGGGGAGTGGAGGCTGGTAAGTACAAACTAATGTATACCAGCACACCGCTATGTACTCACATGCACTACCACCATGCCACAGCTCCCAGGGACAAACACCCCCATGTCCAGCACACAATACACAACACATCACACACACATGCAACAGACACCACCACACACAGCCCAAACCGAACAACTGTAAGATACGTGGGGACATGTGTACACTCAGCCAGCCACGTAACCACCAACAGGTCCCCGAGTATGCCAGAAGCACCACAACGAGCACCCACCACACCCATGTGTCTGCCATAGCTGCACTAACCGACAAGTAACAGGTAAGTGGCAGGAACACAAAATGCAGTGGGTGGGAGGGTGGACAGCCCAAGTACAACACACACCAGGCCCCTAGTCCCACAGCACAGCAAGGAGGAGCATCCCCCACACCCCACAGCCATGTGTCAGCCACTGCAGTGCACACCGACAGCCGAAAGGTAGACATCACGGTCCACAACAATCGGTGTCAGTGGGTGTCCAGCCACCACCACGACCCACAACACCCCCCCACCCCCACAGACCTGCAACATGGAGCACCCCCGCTTAGAACCATGTGGCATCCAGTACAGTGCACGCCCGAACAACCTGCAGGTGGGAAACTGGACAGGGCTGGATTACTGGAGGCATAAGGACCGTAACACGACCAACACATAGGACATGTCACGTAGCAGACGAACACGCAGCACCGCCCACCGTCACGAACAAGTGAACAATGTGCACACGGACATGAACCACAGACTCACACCTCACATGACCCATCACAGACACAGCAACACCCAAGGAGCCACGTCTGCGTGCACAAGCCACACTGAATATAGTACCACACGGCAGCCACTGTGCAACCCATCACACACAACCGAAACACCATTGAAGTCCTGTTCATGTAGCCCCTACTGCCTGTCAACCACACACCCCACAACTACGCCTATGTAAGACAAACAACACAAGACGCAACAGAGCGGAACAACATAAATGCACACGAACACCACTGAACCCATCAAACACACAGACACACCATGCACATACAACATACCATCCATCCCATCCGTCAGCCCCAGTCTCATGAAAGGCATGTCATCCGCACAGCTGCCACACATACAGCAGTCACGCTAAGATACATGCCCATGACCAACCATGTGCCAGAAGTCAATGAAGCGCATGCCACACTGTGAGCAACAACACACAACATGGGCCACACCCCCCGAGCACTGCAGTGATGCACATGGCACAGGGCAGCACGCACACCAAGGAGATGGGACAACTGCAATACGTTGGCTGGCACACAACCATCACTCACTCATAACGATGCGTCCAATGCCATGTCCAGTAATCACAACAGACAGCAAATATGCAGGCCATGTCAGACATGCACACACCTCAGACCATGCACTGTCATGCTGCCACAACACATGTCACGTTCGGCACCCATGGCTCACAGCATGTACCCCAAAAGCATATTCCCTCCCAAATGCGAATCTGGGGCATGTCCCCCATGTTGCCATATGCGTTCCTAAGCGTCCCATTTGAACACCAAAAGCAAAGTACAAACCAGACCCAGGATGGGCCAGGAGCCCGCATACACCAGAGTCACAATAAGTAGGGGCACAGCAACACACCCATCGGCATGGCCAATCCGTCCCATGCCACATGTGCACAGCACACAGTCCCATTGCCAAGCACACACAACTACAAATGGTACAGCCACACACACGCCTCCGGGAAACCCATGTACGAGATTGCACGAACTGTTAATGTCAGACGACAAATCCATACTTCGCCAGGTGCAACACAATAACAAATCTCATTCTCTCCACAGGTGACGAACTGCTGGATGCTGGGGATGGAGACAGCAGCCAGCACAGCCAGCCTACAAGCCCCCAACGAGGACACACGGATGTGGAGGATCTGTCCTCCTCTTCGGACACGGACCACCAAGCAGGCCCATCTGGTGTGGCAGGGCCCAGCCGCTCCCCAGGACCCCTCCTACCCACCAACCCATCATCCTGGGCTGCTGAACATTCCCAGCCCCCTGCTGCCACTGTCGTTGCGGCCACACCCACGGACATTGCGGCCACACCCACGGTCATTGCGGCCACACCCACGGTCATTGCGGCCACTACCACTGCCGCAACCGCCACCATCGCCGCACCGACCACCACTGCCGCCACCACCACCACGTCTTCGCTGGCACCAGCCCCAGCGCAGGTGGTGGCCCGGCCGACTGGATCCACCCTGGGAGCCACAGCGAGGACCGTGGTGAGCAATGTGGCTAGTGGGCAGGCCGGTGGCAGCAGTACCGGTAGGAGGAGCAGGGTCAGGGAAATGCAAGTCTCCCCTGGGAGCCATGCCCTGCCTCAAATGGCCAGAGTCCTTGGGGCCTATGAAGAGGCCCAAGGACAATGGGCCAGGTCTGCATCAGACACGCGGGAGGTGCTGGGGGTGCTGAGGTCCATGGACGCCCGTATGGGCCAACTCGTGGACCTCATGGGCCAGCTGGTGGTGAGGTCACAGCCAGGGACAGCAGCTCTACCACCGCCACCACCTGCCGGGGCGCAGGGTCGTGCAGCTGTGTCCAGTTCCCCTGCGTCCACAGCCAGTGAGCACACCTCAACCACCAGCAGGTCGCAAGCAGGCACCCCCTCGCAAACGTGGAAGGGGCCGTCCGAAGTGGAAACAGATCTCACGGGAGGACTTCGCACGCTCCAGACGCAAGTGAGGCAGCCAGCCAGCCTTCCTTGACCACCCACTGCATTGACTTGGACTACGATCCCACTCCACACAGCCATCTGGATGGCATGTGTCTGTTGGACCATGGACATAGAACCAGTGGGTACACCCTGAACATCACGCAGCCATGACCGACAGCTCACTATCACTGCACGCACCACTTTTGTCATCACCTTACACACAATCACATGTCACAGTTTGAAATAAATGCACCTCTTACACAAACTGCTGTTTGTGCCCTGTGTTTTATTTGTACGGAATACAACGGCCACCTTGGGCGGAAAGGCACCTGATGCGTGGCATGGCAATGGAACCGGAGGACCTGTAGAGACCTAGGGGTGGGAGACAGAACAGGAGCACATTCAATGAGTGTGTCACACACCCATCACACAGTACATGTCAACAACTACAAGCAATGTACACACATCGCACAGAGCAATAGGGCACAATGCCACAGCCACCAACAGTGGCATTCTACCCTGGCCATGGAGCGTTGACACACAGCACGCAGTGAACAAACGGCCACCCTGACACAGCACACACACACCTGCACAGATACAGCCACATCAGCCGTCGTACATGGACACTCACTGTCAAGTGAAGTAGAGGGCGATGAGCTGCTGCCGCACATTACCAGCTTCCTCCTCTCCGCTGTCCTCCTCACTCGAGCTGTCCTGGTCTGCGGGCTGGGGCCCTGGTTGATCTCCGTCATCCACGATGAGGGGGATCTGCTTCCGAATGGCCAGATTGTGCAGCATGCAGCACGCCACCACTATCTGGCACACCTTCTGTGGGGAGTACGCCAGCGCACTCCCGGTGCGGTCCAGGCACCTGAACCTGGACTTGAGGAGGCCAAAGGTACGCTCGACCACACGTCTGGTCCTCCCATGTGCCTCATTGTAGCGATCGTCTGCTGGGGTGCGAGGATTCCTCAATGGACTGAGCAGCCATGCCCCATTCGGGTACGCAGAGTCACCTGGGTGTGAGGGACACAGAGAACCGTTGCTATTCCAACTGGACAGGGGACAGCATCGCACAACCAGCACGCTACACCACTCCACATACTCACCGACAATACAGCCACGATCCTGTTGCAGATTGGACATCAGTCGTGGCAAGATGCTGTTGCGCATTATGTGTGCGTCATGGGCCGAGCCTGGGAACTTTGCACACACGTGGGTGATCACCATGTCCGCAAGGCACACCACTTGCACATTCAGGGAGTGCGTGTGCTTCCTGTTGCGGTACAGG
Source organism: Calotriton arnoldi (assembly GCA_963921515.1). Classification (NCBI taxonomy): domain Eukaryota; kingdom Metazoa; phylum Chordata; class Amphibia; order Caudata; family Salamandridae; genus Calotriton; species Calotriton arnoldi. The sequence goes on along the minus strand of CAWUFW010015157.1, from coordinate 73,687 downwards.
TGCTCAGTGGCCTGTGGTGGAACAAGGCCAACATGTGTGCAGTCAATGGCTCCAACGACGTGTGGGATTCTGCCAAGGGCATAGAATGCACCCTTCACTGCCGCCAATTCACGAGCCCTGGGGAAACGGATGTACCTGTTTCGGTACAGCATCATGGCTGCCAGTACATCCCTCAGCACCTTGCTGAACATGGGCTGGGACATCCCTCCTCCACTGCCCACTGTGTGCTGGAATGACCCAGTGGCGAAGAAATGCATGGCGGCCATCACCTTAGCCGTGGGGGTGACAGCTGTCGGATACACCCTGCGGGGACGGAGATGGGGTTCCAACATGGCACACAGTCGATGCAGGGTTGGCCTGTCCAGCCGAAACTTCCTAATGACCTCTGTATCGTCCATGTCCTCCAGCAATTGGTATGGGCGGTCAATGTTCGGTCTCCGCCTAGGGAAAATGGCAGTGGACACATGTCAAAGCAACACAACACATAGCAATTTCGCATACACATCACTGACATGACTGAGCAAGCACATGAGCCACAGCCCAGCTGTCAAGCTGGGACGGCACGGCCACAATACACTTACACAGGTCTCCCAACAATGGCAATGGCTAGTGATACAAACCACTGCCATGTGCATGCAAATGGGGATCTAGGCCCCAATGACTTGAGGGGCGTGCTGATGGTGACTGACTGCATATTCGTCAAGCGGCAACGCCACGGCAACATGAATGTCTGCTGAGCATGGAACTGCTTCCGAGGCTGGATGAGTATGGCACACGACGACCGACGATGTGGGCACAGGCTGAGCGGCCAAAACAAGTGGGACCTGTGGCACGAGGGGATATGAGACAGTAGTAGGTGTCAGCACTGCACCCTATGTACAGCACTGTACGGATCACACCTCCCGAAACATTGACAGGTGTCCACATTGACAGCCCCATGCCAAGACGGCTGTGTGCTTGCAGTCACACGTCACAGGTGAGAGGTTACATTGCACGTGCCAGGTGGCAGACGTACATAGTGGGAGCTGGCATGTGTGTGCATGTGTCTCCTGTTCAGGATCCACCAGATGGGCGCTGACTCTGTACTGACCATTGGACACAGCATGTTCCGTGGAAGGCTTGTGTGTGTGGGATGGTGGCACTGGATGTGCCTCCGTTGGGTGGGGGGCCATGCACAGGGCGGGTACGTCGATGATTGCGCATTGTTGGTCACGGTGGGTGCACCCACTAAGATGTGTTGCCCTGTGTTCAATTCCTATGTCCGCATGATGATGGACTGTAGATGTGGGCAGACTACACATTGGTCGATGTGCTGTCTATATGCATGTGCCTTCACACCAGGCACAGCTGCCCCTGCACATGTGACCCCTGCTGGACTCGCTGCTGGGTCTGTGGAGCTGATGCACCTTCTGTGCGTGGGGCGGACAGCTCTCCTCACTTCCCTCATTGCGCATGTCATGACTTTGCCGCAGGTGACATGGATCATGGAGGGCCCACATGTACGCGTGGGTAGGCTACACATGATTGTTCACTGGTCGCCACCCCCAGTCAGTGTTTCGAATGGGAAGGTTGTCGTGCTGGTGGTATATTCGATGTGGCGGATGGGCGGGCCTAGGTGCGGGCTTACATTCCGGACATGGGGGGTAGTTGGATTGGCGACTAGTTGCAGTACACACGGGACACGTCTCTTCCTTTCCACATCTGGGTCATCCCTTGTACTCACTGACAGTGATACAGTCATCTTCGCCCCAGCCCTCATGTCCTCCCCTCGCTCCCCCAATATGCATGTGCACCTGCGAGGCTAGCGCTTGCACAGGCAGCCCCAAGCTCGCACCAGAGAGGGCAAGGAGTGTATGTGTGGGTCCAGTTGCACGAGTGGGCTGTCTCAGGGTATGATGTGTTACGGGACGCCGTCCACCTGCGTGGTGCCCCAAATGGAGACCCGGCCTGCATGGACTATGCATCACAGTCTTCGCCTTCCGGATCCGCCACCTGCGACACCCAGTGGCTGTGGCTGCCCTTGCGGCCAGGCCGCGTCCGTCTGTGACTGATGGCCCACACATTCACTCTTTGGCCTCTCTGGGGAGGGCTCGGGGGTGGTGGCGCACGCGCTTGCACTTAGTCGCAATGGCATGTGGCGTGGTTGGTATGATGGGCAATGGATGGGATGGTGCGAGCCACCTCCCGTGACGTCAGTGCTGCTCGTGCTGTGGTGCGTCCCCCTACACTTCCATCTGACTTGTGCCATGCTAGACGTTGAGGTACTATTGCCTGCGTGATATGACCAGGAGGAGCGCGAGGAGACCTCTCACACACCATGCTCCACTGCCATCCCGTGCCCTGTATCGCCTGTGCGGATTGACTATGTTGGGGTTACACCTGGTCGACTGGGGCTGTGTGTGCCTTGTCAAGGGGCATGGCGGGCGCATAACAGGATCCAGCTTGTCCACAGAGGGTGGGCTGAGGTGCGCCTGGTACCGCTTTGTACGTGTGCCCGGCTGCTGTGCACACACGTGTTCACTCCCCCCGACAGGTGTCCTCTCACAATGCCCAGGGAAGCGGTGGTGTACTGTTCATGACCCCTCCCAACACGGCGTGCTCCAACTTGGCATGTGCGCATCTACCCGTCACACCCACCCACCTGAGCACTGCGTCCATACGACTTCACACGACACATGTGTGTCTTCCACAGTTGTGCTACTCATTTGGGTTGACATCCAATACCAGTGGACTACATGGTCATGTCACGACTGCCGTGTACTTCACATACTCTCATCCTCTCTCATTCGTACTTGTGAAATGAGTCAGCGGAGACAGTTTTGGTTTCAAACATTATATTGAGTCTTCTGTCCTCTGTGATGCAGTATAGTGGACACTACTGGCATCGGAATACATGTTGAGGATATACTGAGCATGATTGCAAATGGGATAGGGTGTGGGGTTACATGTGATTGGCTGTTGCATGTGGGATGTGGGCTTCAGAGTTACATCTGCTTGGCCAAGGCTGTGCTAATGTACATTTACGTATAGCTGCGGAGCTGCGGACTTTGACACAGACGGTATACATGTAGCCTACCAGACCGCTTGGCATCATGGGCACAGTCCATCTCAGTTCCATGTGACAGGTTTGCTGCGGTTGTTCCTCATGCACGCGTGCATGTGAGATGACATCAGGGCATGTGCTTGCGTGCATGCAGCGGCGTGCCACTTGTTGTTGCAATGTGGTGGTTACTGGACATGTCACAGTCACTGGGGTCGTGTTGTTGTTGTATGCACTTGTCGTCCATGCAAAGGTCCTGGTATGGGATTCCCGGGGCGGGGGTGGGAGGGGTGCAGCACCCACAGACTCCAGGCGACCTATTCATGTCCACTGAGCGGTGTGTGTGTCCATGGGCACTGGATCCATGTCGTGTCCTGGTTGTTCGTGCAGTTCCGTCCATGTGGGTGCGATACACAGACCCCATGCCACTGCCTCCCACGATGCATGCGGTGTTCCTGGATGTGATGGGGAACAGTGTGCATGTCCCGGTCATATCCGATGTCATGGCGATGTCGTTGATGGTGTGGTTACAGTTGCTGGTCGTTTGGTATGGCTGTTGTGGTGGTGACTGGCCAGTCCGTGCGGAAGCTAAGCATGGGTGCGGGGTTGGACATCATAGGTCAATCGGGGAACCTGCGTTGTGGTCCGACGAATTTACAGGTTGTCAGGTATGCGATGCCGTCCAGCAGGGCTTCCATGTCATTGGTGGTGTACATGTTTGCCAGCCAATGTAGCGGATGGTGGCTGTCAAGGTGTTGTTCGTAAGTTGTCCCTTGGAGGACCATGATGGGGCATGCTGGGTGACATTCGATGTAGCTGTTCTCGATGATCCATCGTGTGGAGGCACAGTGGTCCCATTTCAGTGCAGGTGCGATGTTGGCCACATACGCCATGCCCCCATAGGCAGAGCAGGCCCTGTCGTGTGCGTCCAGAGGGAGGAGTAGTGGTAGCAGGTCCGCCTTTAGACATGCCGGGTTGGAGAGGCACATCTCCACGGGATGCTGGTAGGGACACCTCCGACAGTAGAAGACGGGCATGACGCAGCTGAACAATGTGATGCGGTAAGTCAGTCGGTAACTTACGTTCAGCAGGGACAGGAGATCGCATCCCAATATATGTATCAGGTTGGTTTTGTACAGCTTGAGCTGTCCGGCGTAGTTGGGTAGGTGTGTTGCGGTTGCCATTTCGCAGCGGTGCGTTGTGGTGGCGTGCTCCGGCTGTGTGTGCAGTCTGCAATGTGCACGCTCCGAGGTTGCTGTGAGCTCTGTGTAGTCGTAGGGAGACAGGACTTGTGTTCTGTTGGCTTGTGCGGAGGACATGGGCCCTCATCCCACATGCTTCTCAGACAGTTCAAGGTCAGTGATGTGTGACTCCTTCCAATTAACTTGCATGTGGCCGACATGGGGGAGTGTTTTCTTTTTTCTTTCCCGTCCGTTGTGTTCTTCTGTGATATGCGCTATCTGCCCTGTGGTCGGTCTCCTCGGCATGCCTGTGTTGGTCTTTTCTTGGACAATGGCTGTATTCACCGGCTTCTTTCGTAGGGCTGTGGTTTCGGAGTTGGAATGGAAGGTCATTCAGTGCTGTCTGCTCTCCCTTGTGTGGGCGGCAGGCTGCCTTTCCGCTCTGCGTTGGGCCTTGTGTGTGAATGTTATTCTTGGGCCACCTGTTGTCGGTCCCCGGGCTCTTTGGTGTTCCGTTTTATATGTCTTGTTCATATGTGCAGGGTGGTATGGGTGTTTCAGTGTGGTACTGGCGTTCCTCTTCCCGAAGGGGCCCTGCTTCTCCTAGTTGGTGTTGCCGCCGCTGTGTGCTACGCCATGTTTGTTACACTGGGGTGTGTCCTGCTGTTGCGTGACTTCACTGACATGTGTGCGTCGGTTGTGTGGCGTTGGGTGTTGTCCGTGAATTGGGCGTTGGGGACATGTCTGTGGCAGGCCTGTCACGTGTCATGTGCGTTCGGGGTGGGGCTGATGTGTGTGCTGCTTGGTTGTGTCCCTGTGTCTGTGTGCAACGCATGCATGGCGCTGCGGTTGGCCTCTGCGTTGTGCGCATGTGTGGCGGCGTCATCGCCGCTTTGGGGCCGTGACGGGGTCGTTGGTTCCTAGTCCCAGGTGGTGTGTACACATGTGTTACGCGATGTTACGATTTGGCCTGTGTGTCATATGTGGATGCAATGGTGGATGTGTAGTGTACACGCGGGGGTGGGGGTTGTCCGCTTTTTCCGCCCTTGCACTGTGTGCGCTGTTTGCGTGCACTTGTTGTGTGTGTGCCTACCTGCGTCTCCGCGGTACGTTGCGTCCTTGGTGGTGCATCAGCAAGAGCATGGGGAGGGCCTGCAGTGCTGGATTCAGGCTCGGGGAGCCGCTTCTTCGTTGTCCGTGCTCGGCGTCCGTGTTACCGCTTCGGTTTGTCGTACGGTGTCTCTTAGCCGTGGGAGCCGTTTGTTTGCGGCATCGTAATTTATACGCCGAGCGGGACGTGATTTCGTCGGACGGTGTGTGTCAATTGTGCTGCGCCGCTACGTGTATGGACGCACTTTGATGGCGGACGTTGTTGCTGGCTTGCCGGCGGTGTTTGGCCTACTTTTCGCATCGTAATTGGGCGGGCGTGTGGACTGCTGCGTGCCGGCGGTAACTGGTGGTTTTTGCATCCGCCAGCACGGCGGTTGTGCTTCCGCCCGCCATCGTAATGACCCCCTAAATTTTTAAAATATTTTATAAATACATTTTACACTATATTAACTAAAACAGTAGAGAATATATTGGATAGCGGCAGGAATAAAATTACTATTCCAACTCCAAAGAGTGCAACAATAGGGAAAATATTGGATAGCGTAGGGGTAAAAATTTCTATTCCCACTCCAGTGAGTGCAACAGTAGGGAAAGTATTAGATAGCGGAGAGGTAAAAATTACTATTCCCACTCCAAATAGTGCAACAGTAGGGAAAGTATTGGATAGCGGAGGGGTAATAATTACTATTCCCACTCCAATAAGTGCAACAGTAGGGAAAGTATTGGATAGCGGAGGGGTAAAAATTAATATTCCCACTCCAGAGAGTGCAACAGTAGGGAAAGTATTGGATAGCGGAGGGGTAAAAATTACTATTCCCACTCCAATCAGTGCAACAGTAGGGAAAGTATTGGATAGCAGAGGTGTAAAAATTACTATTCCCACTCCAGAAAGTGAAACAGTAGGGAAAATGTTGGATAGCGGAGGGGTAAAAATTACTATTCCCACTCCAGTAGGGAAATTGTTGGATAGTGGAGGGGTAAAAATTACTATTCCCACTCCAGAGAGTGCAACAGTAGTGAAAATGTTGGATAGCGTAGGGGTAAAAATTACTATTCCCACTCCAAAAATTGCAACAGTAGAGAAACTGTTGGATAGGGGAGGGGTAAAAATTACTGTTCCCACTCCAGTGAGTGCAACAGTAGGGAAAGTATTGGATAGCGGAGGTGTAAAAATTACTATTCCCACTCCAGAGAGTGCAACAGTAGGGAAAGTGTTGGATAGCATAGGGGTAAAAATTACTATTCCCACTCCAGTGAGTGCAACAGTAGGTAAAATGTTGGATAGCGGAGGGGTAAAAATTACTATTCCCACTACAGAGAGTGCACCAGTAGGGAAAGTGCTGGATAGCGGAGGGGTAAAAATTACTATTCCCACTCCACTGAGTGCAACAGTGGGGAAAGTGTTAGATAGCATAGGGTTAAAATTAATATTTCCCAAAAATTAAAATTAAAATTTTTAAAAACAAAATAGCAACTACAATATAAAAATTATTGATAACACAAAAATAAAAACAATTATAAAAATATTAAAAATTTCAAAAACATAGAAAAATTATTTAATATTAAAAAATATAAAAAATAACTACAAACATTAATTTATAAAAGTTTAAAAACAAAATTTTACTAACAAATAACTATTTTTAAAATAAATTAATTATAATTAAAAAAATATTTATTATTAATTTTTAAATAAATTAATTCACACAATATTCCCCTATAAACACACAAAAACTCCTACATATTTGACACAATTAACATATTTAAAAATTAATGAATTATAATTTACAAAGAATTAATAATTAATTATTAATACATAAATTAGCACAAACAACACTATAAAATAGAAATAAAAAATAAATACCAATAAATAAAAAATATTTATTACTTTATTATAATTAAATTACTTCCCACCCTATTCCCATATAAAACTACAACCCACTTCTTTAATAAATAACACTATTAACATATTTATCAATTAATCAATTAATAAAATGTAATAACCAATTATTAATTAATTAATTATAATGTCATTATAAATAATATTAAATAATTATTAATAATTACTTTATTATAATTGAATTACTTCCGACCCTATTCCCCTATAAACTCACAATGCGCAATTAATATATTTATCAATTAATTAATTAATAATAATTAATAACCAATCAATAATTAATTATTAATAAATTAATTATAAATAATAATAAATTAAAATTATTAAGTACTTTATTATAATTAAATTACTTCCCACCCTGCTCCCCTATAAACCCACAACCCGCTCCTAAAAAAAACAACGCAATTCATATAATTATAAATTAATTAATTATACAAAATTAATAACCAATTAATAATTAATTGATCAAAAATTAATTTTAAATACTAATAAATAAAAATTATTAATTACTTTATTATAATTAAATTACTTCTCACCCTATTCCCCTATAAACCCACAACCCGCTTCTAAAAAACATAACGCAATTAATCTAATGATCAATTAATTAATTAATAAAAATTAATAACCAATTAATAATTAATTAATAATAAATTAATTATAAATACGAATTAATAAAAAGTATTAATTTCTTTATTATAATTAAATTACTTCCCACCCTATTACCCTATAAACCCACAACCCACTACAGAACTAAAATACGCAAAATTATTTTACATAAAATAAATAGCTTCTAAAAATTTCACACATACATTAAAAAACAGATATACTTATACAAAAAACATTAAGTAACATACTATTAACATACACACTAAAATACACAACACCAATATAAATATCGATATTATTAACAACGATATTTTGGCAAACGATATTACTAACTTCAATATTGAAAAAAACGATATTTCTTACCTTCATGTCGATATTCTGGTCACCGATATTCTTGATGTCGATATTCTGTACCTCCGATATTAACAACTCGATATTTTTGTAGGTCGGAAAGAAAAACTCGATATTATGTCTGTTTACCGAGTGATGTAATATGTGAGTTCATAAGCAGTTCATTGCGGGAGTGTAAGGTAAAGTTAGTTCAGGCAAATATAATTGCTGAATTTCTATGGTTTTGTACGAGTGAAATGTGAGACTAATTATGTGATGCTTTTGTTGGCATTTGTGTCCTGATCAGTAAAGGCAATAAAGCCAAGCATCCTCAAAAATATTCCATTATTGGAGTTAGGTTTGTTTCATGTTGTTGGTAATGAAGTGATTCAGTTGATATATCATAATGTTTAATTACTTCTTTTATAGGGACCAATGCTATAGGTATTAGCTTTTTGCATTTCATGTGCAAATTCTAGGTTAGTTGCATATTCTACACACAGGGTGAATATTAATTGGTGACTTCCACATGCTCTGGTTAAAGTTAAAGTATCACCCTTGAATGTTAGTGTGTGGGTAGATTGCCTATTCAAATTCCATGACAATTATTTGTGAGTTATAGTTGTTATTTTGTTGTTTTATATGTGTTAGCATTTAATTGTAAATTGCACTTCTCTGTTTGTTAGGTAAAAGTGAATACCCTAATGAAAAGTTTGTATTTTGATATTGATAATGTATTGTGTAAATCTGACTGAATTGTGGAGGGCACAAATTGAAAGTGTCATCTACCATCGATGTGTTACATTGTATTAACGTTATTAAATTCTTATTGGTATAATAAATGTTACTTCTTTTAGCGTTATTGAGGTTGTCGTATAGTAAAAAAGTGTTTTTTATGCATGGTTAGTAAGGGGTCGATTCCGAATCGGGCCGGAAAAAGCACCGACCGACTCGGATCCGGAAAAAATACCGACCGACACGTACCCGTGGCGCACGACACGCCAAGTACGATGCAAGGCGCGAAAAATCCGACCGACACGTACCGAAACAAAGTCGACCGACCGAGCCGCACGGAAAACAGCAATCCGGCCGGAAAAACACGCGAATCCAACCGACCGACACGCACCCGGAACAAATCCGACCGAAACGTACACGCGAACTCCAAACCGCAAAGTACGATGCAAGGCGCGAAAACCACGAGCGAGTCGGACGGAGGACAAGCCGTACGACCGACACGCATACAAAACCGAGCCGAAGCAACACAATACACCGCGACCGACGCGTACGCAGCATAGAAAACTGCACAAACACAGCGTGAACGAAACGGAGAACACCGTACGAGACCAATGCAGGGTCCGACTCGGTCACAAGAACGTTTCCAACATACACAAACAGCACAAAGGAAAAATCACCCAAAAAAAGGCCAAACAAGCAATTACCAAGCCAATAAATACTGGGGGGGGTGGGGACAGAGAACAAAGACACACCCACAACTCCACCTATATAAAGGACACAAATCACTACCATGAGCCTTTGCAAATGCCATTCCACTGCCAGCACCCAAGAGAAAGCAACCACACACCCACAGCTCATCCCTCACACAAGCCACACACCATCAGCACACCAACAAATACCTACCTCACATACACCCAGCAAAACACACACTCACACACCCTTACCTGCACACCAACACACACATCACCCACCATCACCACCCATCACCATGCCCCCCAAGAAGAATCCCCAGTTCCTAGATAGTGAATTGGAAGTCATGGTAGACGAGATCCTCAGGGTGGAGCCACAGCTGTTTGGCACACTGGTCCAACAGCCCCCATGTCGCAGAAAACCAAGATGTGGGAGAGGATCATCAAAAGGGTGAACGCCCAATCACCATGTCGGCGCACAAAGACGGACATCCAGAACAGGTGGTATGACGTGCGCAGGAGGGTACGGGACATGCTGAAGAAAGACTACATCAACAGCCAATACACCGGCAGTGGCCCTCCTGCCAAGCCAATATACCTCAGGCCCTGGAAGGAGAAGGTGCGGGCCATCCTTCCGCCAGTGAGCGTATATGGACTAGAGGACATCCCAGAGCCTGGTGAGTACACAACAAATGTACACAATATACTGCCACAAAACACACACATCACTGTCAAGGGGAGAGTCAAACCATGCACTCATAGCAATTACACAGCAACTAGAACAGAATCATCCCAAAATGTGTATGTCAGTCAGATAAACACAACACATGCCATCAAAAAAGTCACATCCAACTGTGCCAACACATGTACAAACACAACCACAACTACAGCTAGGCAGTGGCACAAATAGAACTAACAAACACATCCACACATGTAGCCACCACAACAACACCAACACACAGTGAAGACTACTCAAAGGAAGGAGTTCTGTGTATGCTGGCCAAGTCAGTGTAGCCAATAGCATCATGGGAGTCGCAGTCACACATATTGCCCCCCCCCCACAACTGTCCCATCAAGACCACCATGAACCATGCGCACATCACAGGGAGTGGAGAAGGACTCACAAGATGGCTGACACTGGCTACTGCTGTGGGGAGCACAAGGCCCTGCTGGCAACTGTGCACCAACAAATAGCAGGACACCACTGACTGACATCCTGAGAGACAACTTACACTCCCTGCAATGCAAGCACGTTCCATGGTGGGATAACTGGCTGGCTGGGTGGGAAGGAGGACTTGCAGCACTAACCATAGTCACAAGCACCTCCCCTCACACACCCCCCAACACAAACTCCACAGTACCCACCTGGTAGAATGCAATGCCCTCCATCCTAACACAAGATCCCACAAAGAACCACCACCCTGGGTTATGTTGTGTGAAGCACAGGGACACTCTTGGGACTCTTAGCCAAACAACTGCCAGGACAACACTCCCAGCCATCCTGTCAGCACAGCCAGCCCACCCCACAGGGAAGCAGAATCAAAAGGAAGGAAGCATGGGCATGCTGGGAAGGGGGTGGAGGCAATAGCATGATGGGAGTCGTAGTCACTGATATTGGTCACCCCCACAACTGTCCCATCAACACCACCCTGAACCATGCTCACATCACAGGGAGTGGAGATGGACTCACAAGATGGCTGACACTGGCTACTGCTGTGGGGAGCACAAGGCCCTGCTGGCAACTGTGCACCAACAAACAGCAGGACACCACTGACTGACATCCTGAGAGACAACTTACACTCCCTGCAATGCAAGCACGTTCCATGGTGGGATATCTGGCTGGCTGGGTGGGAAGGGGGACTTGCAGCACTGACCATAGTCACAAGCACCTCCCCTCACACACCCCCCAACACAAACTCCACAGAACCCACCTGGTAGAATGCAATGCCCCCCATCCTAACACAAGATCCCACAAAGAACCACCACCCTGGGTTATGTTGTGTGAAGCACAGGGACACTCTTGGGACTTCTAGCCAAACAACTGCCAGGACAACACTCCCAGCCATCCTGTCAGCACAGCCAGCCCACCCCACAGGGAAGCAGAGTCAAAAGGAAGGAAGCATGGGCATGCTGGGAAGGGGGAGGAGGCAATAGCATGATGGGAGTCGTAGTCACAGCTCTACATCCCCCACCACATGGCCCAGCAAGCTCACACTCACGCATGCACATCCCACAGAGAGTGGAAAGGCCCATCAAAGATGTCTGACACTGTTGCTGTGTCGTGGGGAGCACAAGGGCATGCTGGGTACTGCACACCAACCAACAGCAGGACACCACTGTCAGCCATCTTGCCATTGCTCTCACACCCACACACACTGAACTCCACACAAAAGCAAGTAAGTATGGGAATGCTGGGAAGTGGGGTGGAGGCAATGGCATGATGGGAGTCGTAGTCACAGACATAGCTCACCCCCACAACTGTCCCATCAACACCACCCTGAACCATGCTCACATCACAGGGAGTGGAGAAGGACTCACAAGATGGCTGACACTGGCTACTGCTGTGGGGAGCACAAGGCCCTGCTGGCAACTGTGCACCAACAAACAGCAGGACACCACTGACTGACATCCTGAGAGACAACTTACACTCCCTGCAATGCAAGCACGTTCCATGGTGGGATAACTGGCTGGCTGGCTGGGTGGGAAGGAGGACTTGCAGCACTAACCATAGTCACAAGCACCTCCCCTCACACACACCCCAACACAAACTCCACAGTACCCACCTGGTAGAATGCAATGCCCTCCATCCTAACACAAGATCCCACAAAGAACCACCACCCTGGGTTATGTTGTGTGAAGCACAGGGACACTCTTGGGACTCTTAGCCAAACAACTGCCAGGACAACACTCCCAGCCATCCTGTCAGCACAGCCAGCCCACCCCACAGGGAAGCAGAATCAAAAGGAAGGAAGCATGGGCATGCTGGGAAGGGGGTGGAGGCAATAGCATGATGGGAGTCGTAGTCACTGATATTGGTCACCCCCACAACTGTCCCATCAACACCACCCTGAACCATGCTCACATCACAGGGAGTGGAGAAGGACTCACAAGATGGCTGACACTGGCTACTGCTGTGGGGAGCACAAGGCCCTGCTGGCAAATGTGCACCAACAAACAGCAGGACACCACTGACTGACATCCTGAGAGACAACTTACACTCCCTGCAACGCAAGCACGTTCCATGGTGGGATAACTGACTGGCTGGGTGGGTGGGAAGGAGGGCCGGCTGTCAACCAAACACAACCAATGCAGACCATGTTCACACCCCAGAAAATACATAGAAATGCCCAAATAATGCAGGACAATGTGCCACACCAATATCAACCCCTGACTGTGACGACTTAGGACAATGCAATGTACAGGCCCGCACCCAGAGGCACAGTCACAACTGTCATGTGTGTCAACCATTGATGCCTGCAGAAACATGACATACATTGTTTGTGTCTCCCAAAAACAGGTGATGATGGGGACACAGCAGCAGACGCTGAGGAGTCCCAGTCCCAGGCTCAAGAGGATGCCGAGCTCACTGGCGTCGTACAGCCTCTGTCCTCCTCGGACGATGAAGAACAACCTGGCACATCCGGTGCAAGTCAACATGCAGCACCAGCAGGACCACCAGCTGCAGCACCAGCAGGACCACCAGCTGCACCCCCTGCACCCACCCCTCCAACGACTGTCACCACGAATACCATCCCTGCCGACATGGACAGAACAAGGAGCAACACCAGCACAGTGACCCTGGACCAACCTGGGGCCATGGACACCACCACCACCAACCCCCAAGGTGGACCAGGGTTATCTGTGCGTGCCACTGCACACACTGCACATGTCAGCAGGGGTGGTGGGAGGGGTGGGAGACAGAGGTCGCTGCTTGCAGACGTTGCTGGTGTGCATGATGACCCACAACTGGTACGCATAGCTGATGCGTACCAGTCCAGCACCGGAGAGCTCAGCCAGGTAGTGGGGCTCCTCAGAGACATTAAACAGCAGCAGGCTGCCCATCATGCCCGCTTGGACTCCCACATGTCCCACGTGGAGTCACACATGTCCCGTGTGGACTCACACATGTCCCGCGTGGAGTCCAAGTGGGATGCACTGCATGAGATGACGGCGGTGCACAGGGACATTTTACAATGCCTCCGCCAGATGAACAGCAACCAGTCCACACCTCCCTGTGTGCCAACAACATCTGGTGCCGAACAAACTGCAACTGCCACAGGGAGGGAGGAGGACTCTGGCGGAGAGTCCCCTGCACCGCAGCAGCCTGTACTTGAGGGGCCCCCCCCAAGAAGAGGGGTCGTCCGAGGAGGGAAAAGTGAGAGGCCGATGGCCAAGCGCAACTCCCAGGAAGCCTGAACCTGTTCTGGATGTTCGCCTTTGTGCACAGACTGTTCACCCTGTTGACGGCAACACTACTCCCACACATTGCATGGGGAGTACAAGTTGGACCAATGTGTCAGACAACTGTGGCCCCGATACTGGGGATCCTGTCTACCCGGACTTTCAATTCACCTAGGAACTTGGGATTGCAAGATTTATGTACAGCACAACCCATCCTATGCACTATTAACACAAATGTATCACAATAAACACACTAATACACCATACTTGCCTCTGTCGTGATTCCAACGTGGGTGCTGTTATGGGGATGATGAACTGCAAAATTACACTGTGTATGCGAACTGCAACAGCAAGGACAACACAGGCATGTGAGTACAGGCAACGTGACACACATGAGGGAGACACACCACCAGGGCTACACAACACATACACACCTAGGCCATCTGACTCATTGCCTACACTGATGTTGCCAGGGAAGACGGTGCAATGCACAGACACCACACCCATTCCCAGTTGTAGTCAAGTAGCCCACAGGTGCAGTAAGCAAATGGCAGTCAAATGTGTGACCACAGACAACGCACATCACAAAGTGAAGCACAGGTTTATTACACAGTTGCAACATGCCGTAACCACTACAGATGCAAGGTAACCCCACCTGGCAGCGGGCACACAGTCAACAACTGTAGACGGAAGGAAGTCCATGGGTGTGGCGCACGTCACCTGTAGGGACACAACAGCTACCAGCCTGGATGTGCAATCACGTCGTCGGTGGACACAGTTGACCAAACGAATCTGAAAGTACCCTGTGAAGGACAGAAATGACACACAGTCAAAAGCAATGGAGTACAGGACAGAACAGCAAAACTCATGCACAATACATGTTACAAGATACTCACCCAGAACCAAGTTAGCATGTCAACACTGTTGGGGAGTACAGCCCACCTGTTAGCACACATCGCAACACACATCCAGTCAAGTAGCCCATGGATACACTCCAACAGCACCAGAGCACCACCCACACATCATGCCAACTCACATCATTGACATGACACCTCAGGATACTCACATTCAGCTAAAGAAGTTGGTGATGAGCTGTGTGCGGACATCACCATCACCATCATTATCATCATCGTCACTGGCATCGTGGTCCAGGCCAGGATCCTCCACAGGTGGCGGATGTTGGTCATTGTCATCCTGGATGAGAGGCAACTCCTTCCGCACTGCCAGGTTGTGGAGCATGCAGCAGACGATGATAATCTTGCACACTTTCGCAGGGGCATATGGGAGGGACCCTCCGGTCTTGTCCAGGCAGCGGAAGCGGCTCTTCAGGAGACCAAAGGTCCGCTCAATCACTCTCCTGGTCCGACCATGTGCCTCATTGTAGCGCATCTGGGCAGGTGTCACAGGGTTCCTGAGGGGTGTCAGCAACCACGGCATGTTGGGGTATCCCGAGTCACCTACGGACAGACAAGTGCACATTAGCTGACTTGGAAAAGTGGGTGGAATACTACAGATCAGATCACACACAATGGCACAAAGTCAGTACACACCGACAAGCCAGGCACGCTGGTTCTGCATCTGTGCCATCATCCTGGGGATGCGACTACTCCTCATCACAAAGGCATCGTGTGCTGAACCAGGGAAACGGGCACACACGTGTGTGATGGTCATGTCTGCAAGACACACCACCAGTGCATTGACCGAGTGGTAGTGCTTGCGGTTCCTGTAGGCCTGCTCCTGGGCCTGTGGTGGTACCAAAGCCACATGTGTCCCATCAATGGAGCCAATTACATGCGGCATCCTCCCCAGGGCATAAAAGTCACTCTTCACGTCAGTGAGTCGTCGCAGTCTAGGGAAATAGATGTACCGGTTCAGGAAGAGCAACATTGCCGCCAAAACATCGCGGAGCACACGGCTGAACATGGTCTGTGACATCCCACCAGCAGTCGCCACAGTATGTTGGAAGGTACCAGTGGCAAAGAAGTGTAGGGCTGCCATCACCTTCACCTTGGGGGTCAGCGCTGTAGGATACGGCCGGCCAGGCTGCAAATGTGGGGACAACTGCACTGCCAAATCCTCAATCAGCTGCCTGGTGAAGCGGTACCGTCGGATGCTGTCCCGTTCCACCATCGTTGCCAGGTCTGGGAATGGCCGATGGACAGCAGGAGCCCTGCAGTGCAGAGGAGAAGTAAGCAAGATTGTCAGTCACCCCACATATGCGGCATTGAACACACTCAAGATCCCAACATACATCATTATGAGGCACAACTACATGAAGTGTGCAGTACCGGAAGGACATGTATGGTACATACATGGCCAACATCTGTCAACACGGTCCAACAGGTGGCATCAATTTGTCCCAGGTTGGCCCATTGGATATCATGAGGCCGTGTCACAGTTCCCATCTCCTGCTGCCGTGTCACAATAACCCCCACAGTGACATGTGAGGACAGATGTGCCCCAGGCACCACAGCTCAACGACAGGTACATTCCCAGGGACCCTGTAATGCCACATGGACACTGGCATTACATGGAGTATCATGTATACACCACAGCAAAACAACCATGACCCCCACAGGTAGTGGCCCCACTTGCCACGGCAGGACAGACATGGACGTCTGTGACACACACGCACAACATCAGAGTCCATGCACACACAACGTGGATGTGGAGACTGTCTCCCATTGTGCACATGAAATCAGAGACATTGTAAACACTACATGCACAAAGACTGTGGAGGACCATCACTATTGTGCCACTGGGACACCCTGGCTCAAACATACCGTCCCACATGGGACTCACGGGGTATGTGACATGACATACACATACACCACTGTGAAATGTGACCATGGCACATGCACAGATATGAACAGTTGCACATCACAGTGGTCACGTACACGTAACACCCAGGATCCTGTCCCCATGAA
The DNA here is from genome assembly GCA_963921515.1 of Calotriton arnoldi. Lineage (NCBI taxonomy): Eukaryota > Metazoa > Chordata > Amphibia > Caudata > Salamandridae > Calotriton > Calotriton arnoldi. Next base: position 56,774 of record CAWUFW010015157.1, on the reverse strand, counting down.
CACGTGCACAGCCTGGGGGTGGCTGCCCACAGGTGACACCCACAGGACAACATGTACACCAACATACACACAATAGGAAATGCATCCTTACATGCCTTATGATAAGGTTTGGACAGGCTGTCGTGATGTAGGTGTGCCCCTCACTCCCTGGGAGCTATCTGTGGCTGGCATATGTCCATCTGAGACAGGCATGCTGACATATGCCAGTCACATGTACAGTGATGCGTTGTACCGCAATGGACCGATCGGTGCCTCCGGCCGGCCCATTGCATTCAATGTGTGCGGGTACGCGTTGTACCCCTGTGCGCGTTGAACCGCAATGGACCGATCGGTGCCTCCGGCTGGCCCATTGCATTCAATGTGTGCGGGTACGCGTTGTACCCCTGTGCGCGTTGTACCGCAATGGACCGATCGGTGCCTCCGGCCGGCCCATTGCATTCAATGTGTGCGGGTACGCGTTGTACCCCTGTGCGCGTTGTACCGCAATGGACCGATCGGTGCCTCCGGCCGGCCCATTGCATTCAATGTGTGCAGGTACGCGTCGTCCCCCTGTGCGCGTTGTACCGCAATGGACCGATCGGTGCGCACCCATTGACAATGGGCTTGCCTGGCAACGGACGCGTTTTCGAATTTCGAACGAGTCGGTTGCTGGAAATTCAGTTGGTCACCCACAACAATGTTGCAAAATCATGTATGCCATGAAGTTGAGGATTTGAAGGATGCTGTGGGCGTGTTTTGGTGCTGCTATTCCATGGATTGGCCAGATTCAGAAGATGCAAACGACTTGGACCTATCACATTGGACACAAGGGACAGTATCTGCCTCTCCAGCACATATATATTGCTGGCTGTTCCCCTGAGAGCTCACTTGCCTGCACTACATGCTCCAGGACGACATCTGCCACTGCACTGCTGCTGTCTCTGCCCCTCTGGACCCTGCAATGGCACGTACTGTGGAGAGAGCCCCAGCCTTCAGCCTTGAAGAGAACCAGGCCCTGCTGGACAGCCTACTTCCACAGTACAGCAAGCTGTATGGGACACCAGGGGAGCAGGTGAGTGTTCTGTGCACTGCCTTTCTGAATGTGCATTTTGTGTGACTAGCAAGGCTGAGAGTCTGCACGCCACTGGCTAGCAGGCTCACTGAGTAGTTGTCACCCCCCATAGTGTGTAGTGACTTGCACTGGACAGGTATGGTGCAGTGACAGTGCATTTGAACATGGTTTTACTTCCCATGCAATGATACCATGTAGTGACGTCTGGCAAACTGTCCATGGTCAGCTTTGCACTGCCTGTGTACATCATGTGCCCCTGTGATTGAGACATGTATATGCAACTGTGTCATGCACGGATATGTTGCATGTGTGGTAATGGCCTTTTCACTTTGTCATCCTGACAGGTTAATGCCCATCGGAAGCAGGAAATCTGGAAGGACATCGTCCGGGCTGTCCGGTCCGTGGGGGTCTACAAGCGCCGGATCCGCAACTGCCAGAAGAGGTGGCAGGACCTTCGGGGCTGGACCCGGAGGATTGCACGGGTCCAGCTGAAGCTGTCGCCTCCTCGCAGGAGGGGCGGAACACGGACCCTGACCCCCCACATGCTCCAGATCCTGGCGGTGGTGTTTCCAGACCTGGATGGGCAGCTGAAGGCCAGACAGCAGCAAGGAGGGGGTGAGTCAAAGACTGCACTGTGAACTCTGTATTACATGCTTTGTGCCCTCCTCTGGCCTGGTTCAACTGCCACAGTGCAGCAGTCATGTTGTCCAGGAGCCATGTCCCTCTATTGTGCACTGCCCACTGCTCATCTGATACCCAGGTGTGGCCCTTACATTCAGGGAATTGTGTCACTTGGGACTGTGTCCTTGCAGTTTGCTTCACTAAAGGTGGGGGACAGCATCTGTTTCCCTAACTCTGTTGTGGGCATCATGGGTGGGTCCATTGTTCACACAACGCCTGGGTTTGGACATGTGATCTGCGTGTTGCTTTGATATGCGGTCCACTTGCTGAGCTGAGCCACCACATGTGCCTGGGGTATGTGGCACACGCCCATGCAGCGGGTGGGAACAATGTTTGGGCCCCAGGAGTGTGCAGATTACGTGTGTCACACATACATAGCCAGCTATCCACTGTCCAGGGCACATCCCTCATTCATGTGGAGCAGGACAGTCATGCCTACTCCAGGCCATGCAATGCACTCTGTACTCCCACTCCCGTGTATCAGCTGACACATTGTGCACAGTGATTTGACCCCTCAGGTGTCTGCCTCTGTGTCAGTGTGCTGTGGATTAGTTGCCAGGACTGCTGGGGTGTTTCTTGGTAGGGGCTCAGCATGCCCCTGGAGATGTGACCATAGGAGACGATACTTGTGTGTCACATAGGTGTTTGATCAGCTGCCCGTGCAGACTGGGGTATGCGAATGTGATGTTCAGGCAGCTGTTCCCCATTCACAGCAAATTGTGAGGGGCTCAGGTTCAGAGGGTAGTGTCACAGGTCTCCCATATGTCCAATAGGTGTGACCTGGACAGATGAGGGTTGAGATGATGTGTTGTGTGGGGGATGTACATGTGCACTTGTGCAGCTCCAGGACTTGCATTCCCCATGACCTACTATTGTGACACAGTGCATAGTGTTGTTGTCTGGCTGCCAAGTCATACATCACTGAGACAGTGATGTATGACTTAGCAGTCATGCCTCTGCCATGGCATGTGTCAACTTATTTGTGGTCCTGCAGGGGAGTGACATGTGCTACATGCACACCATAGTGGCGCTGGCTATCAGGACATGGGTGCATCATGGTGTCTGTCGCTGGTATGCATCACATGCATTTCCTATTTGACTCTGGGCATCCCTTTCATCCGGAAACCTGTACTGACTCAGTGGCAAGAGCTGTGATGTGTCCACACCGTGTCCTCTGCACTGTCCAACTACTGTGTACTTGGTGCATGTGTCCACACTGGGGTGTTGCAATCCAACAGACACCAGACAGATGGGTGCAAGGCCATGTGGGATGTGAGTGCCATGCTTGGCATCAGACTGACAATTGGCTTCTCCTGTTCAGTTAGGGCACTTTTAGCAATGTACAACTAATGATGCCAGGGCTTGCTCTGTGATGTGCTGTGCTCACAGTGGTGTGTGCGTTTGGTGCAGGTGACTGATGTCTGTCTGTTTCCCCATTGTTTGCAGATACATCCACGGCCACGGAAGGGGACAGCTCCACGGACCAGGAGGAGCCAGAGAGCCAGACTGGGTCAGCAGCCGAGGAGTGGTCGGAGGGACCCAGTGGCACGGAGGGCGAGGGGAGCCACACCGAGGAGTCCTCAGCACCATCCACCTCAGCTGAGGACCAGAGCAACTCGGAGGATGACTCCCTTGTGGAGGCGGGTGTCAGCAGCCACCACACCCCAGCTAGTGTTGCTGTCCCCGCCACCACCAGCACCACCACCGCCCTCCCATCGGCTCCCATTCCCAAGGTCCGTGGAGGCTCCCATGTTCGGGAGCGTGTCTCCTTTGGCCCAGGCACCGCACCCCCTGCCCCTGTGTCCCCTGCTGCCCTGAGTGAGGAGTCTGTGTACCTCCTTCGCCAGCTCCATGTAGGGCAGACAGCCATGCTGAGTGTCCTCCATGCGCACACCGCACTGTTGACTCAGCTGGTGTCGTTCATGGAGGGCATCTCATCGGGCATGTCTGACCTACAGAGGGGCAACAGGTCCATGGACTCCTCCCTGATGGCAGCAGTGTCCCTCCTCAGGCAGTCCCTCACCCCTCCTGCCTCTGCTCCATCCACACTCCCCAGCACCTTGCCCGTCCCAAGCACACACACACCAGCACAGGCACACACCAGCATACACATATCCAGCACACAGACACACACGCCACAAACTAAACGCACACGCACGCACAGTCAGGGGACTGAAACCAGACTCACAGGGGATGGGGCCCTGGTACACACACACGCATCCATGGGCACTGCACAGTCCTCAGTTGCCTCTCCCTCCAAAGCACCCTCCCTTGCCTCACCTGCAACCCCAAAGACCCAGCGCCTCTTCCTCAGTGACCTCGGCCTCTTCCCCTCCGATCCAGCTGCCCCAGCATCCAGGGGGAAGAGGAAGCCCCCCACACGGAGCAGAGTGCCCCTCGCCCCCGGACACCCTCCCCCAGGCGCAGACAGACTGAGGCCCCCACCCGCAAGTCCCCCCGGAGTGCTAAGAGCAAGACCCCGCCGCCGCCCTGCAGCTCAAGCACCAGGTCTCCTTCCTCCATCCCTCAGGCCCCCACTCCACAGGTGCCCCCACCACACCCTGCCCCAGGTTCCCCCACCCACAGATATACCATCCCCAAGAGGCTCCGGCCTTCTTCCCCTGCCACTTGCTCTCCCGGCACCACACCCCCGCTGCGCTTGTCTGTGCCACTGATGTGGTGAGGGTGTCCTCCCCCTCTGTCCAGCCCACCTTGCCTGTTCCCCATTCTCCTCCCCTGGTGGTAGGCACTGCAGTGGAGTCCACTACCACCCTGTCTGACTTGGGCACTGCAGTGGCGGACCTGTCCACTCCATCTGCAGGGTCCACTGCAGTCGTGCCGGCACCCACAACATCTGAGCCATGCCCCCAGTTGTGCCGGCACACACCATGTCAGACACCTCCACTGCAGTTGTCAGTGGCTCTTCAGCACCCACCACCCCTTCCCTGCTTCCTCCTGGTGAGCCCTGATCCTGTCCCTGCGGTGCCTGGCCTACCCCCCCGGTTGCCCCTCCTAGTGGATTGTCCCTGGTTTTGTGCAGGCATGTGTAGGGTGGCATCTGCCACTGTCACCCACTTGTGACTTTGTTGATGGACTGGCCATTGGCCTTTGTTTATGTTCTACCGGACTTCTACTTTTAATGCCACATATGCTGAATAAAGCAACTTTCTGTTCTCTAGTGCTTTTGCTTCTGATGTACATGATGTTGATGATGCTAACAATGCCCTTGCTGCAGTGATGGTGATATTTGGTCTCATGATAATGAAGTGTTACTGTGCAGGAACCCATGTGGTCCAGGGGGAATGTGTCCTATCCTGTGGTGTATCCATGTCATCCATAGCAGCATCTGAGGGTGTCATGTGTTCAGTATTTGGCAATGAGATTTCCTACTTAGATTGGCAACTTCACATCTGTGGCTTCCACCCCTGCACATCTGTTGTGCCTGCCATTGTTCTATTCGTCTACTTCCCTGACCGTGTGGCCATCTCCAGTGAACATGCAGGTTTGGGCATCAATGGGGAAGGACTCATCTGTGTTGTCAGTGCAACATTGCTATACAAGTGTGTTGGATCTGTGCTGATGATTCCGTTGGCACTTCCATGACCAGGCTGATGGGACGGGAGCCCTCATTTGGTGCTAATTGTTCATTGTGTGTCCCATTGCTGCCATGGTATGGTATCTGTTCGCCTCACATCTGCAGTCTCCACAGGGTATCTGCATGTGTGTGCCCATTGGTGCAAATATGTGGGTCTGCATTCGGATGGTCACTTCTGTCATTGTGTCATTGATGATTGTTGACGGTGTCAGCCCCCATGGGTGTTGTTTGTCTGCACATGGCCAAAGTTATGTCTTATTTGCACTGCAGGATTTGGCTCCCCCAATTTATGTTGCAATGGGACACATACACTACTTTGCCACTGATGTGTTTGTTGTTCTGTGACCAGGAATCATCCATGCAGTTTGGCAGTTGCACCTCTTACTTTGTCAACACTTACCTTTTGGTCACTGTGATGATGGGGGTTTGGACCCCATTGCCACAATGTTCAAAATGTGCTGCAGCTATGGTCCCCACACTTGCCTTTTGGTCACTGTGATGATGGGGGTTTGGACCCCTTTGCCACAATGTTCAAAATGTGCTGCAGCTATGGACCCCACACTTACCTTTTGGTCACTGTGATGATGGGTGTTTGGACCCCATTGCCACAATGTTCAAAATGTGCTGCAGCTATGGACCCCACACTTGCCTTTTGGTCACTGTGATGATGGGGGTTTGGACCCCATTGCCACAATGTTCAAAATGTGCTGCAGCTATGGACCCCACACTTACCTTTTGGTCACTGTGATGATGGGGGTTTGGACCCCATTGCCACAATGTTCAAAATGTGCTGCAGCTATGGACCCCACACTTGCCTTTTGGTCACTGTGATGATGGGTGTTTGGACCCCATTGCCACAATGTTCAAGATGTGCTGCAGCTATGGACCCCACACTTGCCTTTTGGTCACTGTGATGATGGGGGTTTGGACCCCATTGCCACAATGTTCAAAATGTGCTGCAGCTATGGACCCCACACTTACCTTTTGGTCACTGTGATGATGGGTGTTTGGACCCCATTGCCACAATGTTCAAAATGTGCTGCAGCTATGGACCCCACACTTGGCTTTTGGTCACTGTGATGATGGGGGTTTGGACCCCATTGCCACAATGGTCATGGCCTGCTTGCGTTGTGTGTGCCACACACATATTTGTGTGGCACATGTGCTAGGGGGTCACATTGTATGTTAGAAGTCATGTTCGGTGTTGTAGGCATTTGACACAGTCTACACACGCTTGTCATGGTGTTGGGGGATGTCTTCTTCTTGCATTCCCTAGGTTGTGGTGTGCTGGTTGTGTCATGCATTGTCCATCCTATGGGTGGGGGTGGTAGTGGTGGTAGGCATCCTGCCCCCCTGGGTGAGGGTGGTAGTAGTGGTGGGCATCCTGCCCACCCTGGGTGAGGGTGGTAGTAGTGGTAGGCATCCTGCCCCCCTGGCTGAGGGTGGTAGTAGTGGTAGGCATCCTGCCCCCCTGGGTGAGGGTGGTAGTAGTGGTAGGCATCCTGCCCCCCTGGCTAAGGGTGGTAGTAGTGGTAGGCATCCTGCCCCCCTGGGTGAGGGTGGTAGTAGTGGTAGGCATCCTGCCCCCTGGCTAAGGGTGGTAGTAGTGGTAGCCATCCAGCCCACCCTGGCTGAGGGTGGTAGTAGTGGTAGGCATCCTGCCCCCCTGGGTGAGGGTGGTAGTAGTGGTAGGCATCCTGCCCCCCTGGCTAAGGGTGGTAGTAGTGGTAGGCATCCTGCCCCCCTGGGTGAGGGTGGTAGTAGTGGTAGGCATCCTGCCCCCACTGGGTGAGGGTGGTAGTAGTGGTAGGCATCCTGCCCCCCTGGCTAAGGGTGGTAGTAGTGGTAGGCATCCTGCCCCCCTGGCTAAGGGTGGTAGTAGTGGTAGGCATCCTGCCCCCCTGGGTGAGGGTGGTAGTAGTGGTAGGCATCCTGCCCCCCTGGGTGAGGGTGGTAGTAGTGGTAGGCATCCTGCCCCCCTGGGTAAGGGTGGTAGTAGTGGTAGGCATCCTGCCCCCTGGGTGAGGGTGGTAGTAGTGGTAGGCATCCTGCCCCCCTGGCTAAGGGTGGTAGTAGTGGTAGGCATCCTGCCCCCTGGCTGAGGGTGGTAGTAGTGGTAGGCATCCTGCCCCCCTGGGTGAGGGTGGTAGTAGTGGTAGGCATCCTGCCCCCTGGCTAAGGGTGGTAGTAGTGGTAGGCATCCAGCCCACCCTGGCTGAGGGTGGTAGTAGTGGTAGGCATCCTGCCCCCCTGGGTGAGGGTGGTAGTAGTGGTAGGCATCCTGCCCCCCTGGCTAAGGGTGGTAGTAGTGGTAGGCATCCTGCCCCCCTGGCTGAGGGTGGTAGTAGTGGTAGGCATCCTGCCCCCCTGGGTGAGGGTGGTAGTAGTGGTAGGCATCCTGCCCCCCTGGGTGAGGGTGGTAGTAGTGGTAGGCATCCTGCCCCCCTGGCTAAGGGTGGTAGTAGTGGTAGGCATCCTGCCCCCCTGGGTGAGGGTGGTAGTAGTGGTAGGCATCCTGCCCCCCTGGCTAAGGGTGGTAGTAGTGGTAGGCATCCTGCCCCCCTGGCTAAGGGTGGTAGTGGTGGTAGGCATCCTGCCCCCCTGGGTGAGGGTGGTAGTAGTGGTAGGCATCCTGCCCCCCTGGGTGAGGGTGGTAGTAGTGGTAGGCATCCTGCCCCCCTGGCTAAGGGTGGTAGTAGTGGTAGGCATCCTGCCCCCCTGGCTAAGGGTGGTAGTAGTGGTAGGCATCCTGCCCCCCTGGGTGAGGGTGGTAGTAGTGGTAGGCATCCTGCCCCCCTGGGTGAGGGTGGTAGTAGTGGTAGGCATCCTGCCCCCTGGCTATGGGTGGTAGTAGTGGTAGGCATCCTGCCCCCCTGGCTGAGGGTGGTAGTAGTGGTAGACATCCTGCCCCCCTGGGTGAGGGTGGTAGTAGTGGTAGGCATCCTGCCCCCCTGGCTAAGGGTGGTAGTAGTGGTAGGCATCCAGCCCACCCTGGCTGAGGGTGGTAGTAGTGGTAGGCATCCTGCCCCCCTGGGTGAGGGTGGTAGTAGTGGTAGGCATCCTGCCCCCCTGGCTAAGGGTGGTAGTAGTGGTAGGCATCCTGCCCCCTGGCTGAGGGTGGTAGTAGTGGTAGGCATCCTGCCCCCCTGGGTGAGGGTGGTAGTAGTGGTAGGCATCCTGCCCCCCCTGGGTGAGGGTGGTAGTAGTGGTAGGCATCCTGCCCCCCTGGCTAAGGGTGGTATTAGTGGTAGGCATCCTGCCCCCTGGCTAAGGGTGGTAGTAGTGGTAGGCATCCTGCCCCCCTGGGTGAGGGTGGTAGTAGTGGTAGGCATCCTGCCCCCCTGGGTGAGGGTGGTAGTAGTGGTAGGCATCCTGCCCCCCATGGGTGAGGGTGGTAGTAGTGGTAGGCATCCTGCCCCCCCTGGGTGAGGGTGGTAGTAGTGGTAGGCATCCAGCCCCCCTGGGTAAGGGTGGTAGTGGTGGTAGGCATCCTGCCCCCCTGGGTAGGGGTGGTGGTGCGCATTCAGGCCCCTGTGTGCATATGTGGCATTGGTGATGGGCATCCCGCCCCTATGGTGCTGCTGTTGCTGGTGTAAGTATATTCTGCATCCCTGTGTGTGTGTGTGATGTGTCGTGTACGTGTTGTATGTGTTTTGTGGTTGGTGTCTGGCTTACCTTCTGCGCCGTACGCGTCCGTGCCTGTTCCGGTAGTATATGTAGAATATTGGTATGATCGGGACGAAGGGATTCATGGTTGGTTCGTGTCGTTCGTCCTTCTCGTTGCTTCGCGTCGTCCTTGTCGCTTCGCCTCGTCCTCGTCGCTTCGCCTCGTCCTCGTCGCTTCGCGTCGTCCTCGTCGCTGCCGTGTTCGTCTCGGAGCCGTGGATCGTGTTGTGGCGCGAATCGGAGCTTATGTGCGCCTCTCCCGGATGCTTTGACGTGCCGTGCGTAGCGACGGGTTCGGCGCGTACGGAAAGCGCATCGTACTTGTCCGGCCGGACGGGGCTGCATTTTTCCTTCCGTGCGACTCGATTCGGCGTTTCCGGATTCGCCTCGGTCGGAGAACAGGACCTGGTTTGGGTGAGTACGGCTCGGCCGGATTCTTTGCTGTTGTGCACATCGTACTTGCTCGTTCGGTGTGCTGTACGGATCGGTCGGGAAACAGGCTTTCGCATGGCTTTTTTTCCGACCGAATGGTATTGGGTGCGCCTCCGACCGAGATCGGAATTGGCCCCTAAGTATTGAGGTGTAACTATAGCTTCATACTTTTAGATGTTCCTGGTGTTCCCATGGCTTTTCTATGTGTTCTGGCAATTAATCTTTCCTAGTGGATCTTTTGAGAATGTAATGGCCTCTGAGATCCTGTAAAATATTTCTGACTTCTTTTTAGTAACATTAGGAATGATGGTTGTGTTCCTTAATGTTTTCAACTATTTTATTTTTAGTGGTAGCCCAGCCATAGCATGCATTTGAATAATATATTCCCAGTGTTTTTTCTGACTGTCAGTAAACTCCTTACTATAGGTATACCCTCTATAATTTAACAACAGCTTCCTTTTGGGGGAGTTGGTGCATTTTGCTATCTCCAACATTTTATCAGTAGGTTTTGGAGTATCGAAAATAGATATTATTTAAAAAAATGCAACAATAGTATACTTATTTTAACCTTTTTATATTGGAGGTGCACATTTGAAATTTCATTTTGGATGTTGCCTTTACTTCATTTTAGGGGTCGATTCCGATCTCGCTAGGAAAGCTCTCCGTCCGACTCGGATCCGGAGTGCTTTCCGACCGACTCGTGCTCCGGGGCTCCGAGCGCCCGAGTACGATGCGAACAAGCGCTGACCGACACGGGTCGCTCGGAGCCCCATTGAAGTCAATGGGAGCCTGTTGTACGACGCGTACACAGGCTCCCATTGACCAAAGAGGTACGTTGCGCACAAGGGCGCCCCCTGTAGTGGGGATGCATCTATGCAACCCGCACCATACAGGCATGTGTAGGGGGACCCTTGGGTCCCCCCCTGTGATCGACTCATAGGGCTACGGGTGAAGGGGGGTCCGGCGCAGACCCCCGAAGTCTGCTTCCCGGAGCGTTTACGTGTCGGAGGCTCCGACTCGATCCGGCTGTCCGAATCGTGCATCGTACTGGCTCGGTCGGAAATCGCCTCCATTGCACGGCACGGATTGCTTACGGTCGAGTCGTACAGAGCGGTTCGGAGCCGGAAACGATTCGGTCGGCGATTTCGCGTATCTCGCATCGTACTTGCTCGTCCGTACAGCTGTACAAGTCGGTCGGGAAACACGCGTACGGCTCGTGCTTTTTCCGGCCGGTTCGCTTTCGGAGCCCTTCCGAGCGGGATCGGAATCGGAATCGACCCCTTAGTTGTAAAAATATGCTTTACAAGCCTGTTTGGAGATATTTTTGGCACAGTTCACTTATGTTGCAGTCCGTAGAGAGGAAGAAAGTTGTTAGTTGTGTCAGTTCACTTTTATTGTAAAATGTAGTTAGTATTTAGTTAGTTTTATTGTTTTTCTATAATCTTTTATAGTGATATACATTATTTTGACTTTGTATTTCAAGTAATGTGGTGTCCATGTCTTTATGTTCATTTCCTTTGAGCTTTTTACGTTCTTGGACAGTATGCACCTTTAATTTGAAAAAAAATTACATGTAGCATAGTTTTAATTATCTGTCATTTTGACATAGTTTTATTACTTTTGTTAACTTTCATTTAATGTCACACTTACTTTGTTTGTAGTATTTTAGTGGTTCATTGAAGTGAAGTCCTTTTGTCAGTATGAAGTCGAACAGATTGATGCTGTCCCACTGCAACTCTTTTTTCAGGAAGCATTTTGTTGTGCCTTTTTTTCTCTTTTTATACTGTTTTCACTGGAAAATGGGTTTCTATTCGATAGCTGTTTTTAGGTTAATTTGATAGGTGATTGGTGAGTAGTTTGTTTTTTTGCACCATTTATGGCAAATGTCAATAGGTATTTTCCTTATATATTTAATGTATAAAATTTACATTTTGCCTCACTTTTATATGTGTTTATATATGTAATATAATATTGTTTTTGTTTTTTGTTTTATTAGAATAATGGCGATTTTTCGGTGTTCGATAATTTTATTTTCTTAATTGTTGTTATATTTCCTTAGTTTTTACAGGAATGCAGTATTTGTAAATTCTTTTTTTATTTATCAAATTATTATATTTGAGATATTTTTTCTGTGATATTGTGTCATTGATATTTGTGTCTTTATTGTTTCAGTTGTGGGTAGAGATTTAGATTTTTTGGAAGGTGATATTTATGTTTTTGATATTGTTTTTCTTGATGTGGTGTTAAACAGCCAGCCGTAAGGTAGAATAGAAAGGGGGATCTGGTGTGGAGATCAATATCCTTCTCTTCTGCACTGGCCACCCCTGAGATTGCATTTTGAAGGTGTATTGGATTTCCTCCTAGCCTTTCCCTTGCTCCTACACTTGTGAATAGTGCATCATCGTTGTCAGGCTTTCTGGCTCCAGCACCTGCAAGAAGATGAAATAGGTTTCAAGTCAGACAATAAAAAATGTGTAAAAGGAATCACCTGACTTATTTCGCATTAGCTGTCAGCAATAAGACGCACTTTAACAGTCACATGACGGAATACTAAACCATTTAAAGATAATATTTGATCCATACAAGATCTTGCAAATAATATACGATGGTTCCTCACCTGCTGCTGTGTATAAAAAAGTGATGGATGGAATGGTTGAATTGATCCTAACCACTGGTAATCAGTCGAGCTGCATCCCAGTCCACGGTTATTTTGCACACCATGCCACCTCATTTAGGACCCAGCGATATGCAAATCAGTCTTCAACCTGCTTCAAAGGTAACAGTCTAGCCCAAATTGACAGGCCAGGTTCTCCCTGACCAGAACACAAGCAATCTAGCAAAACAAAATGCTAACATTTTTAATAGAGAAAAATACAAAGATTGATATAATTGTGAGATACATATGTATGTTGGTGGGGCTTGTTTGAAAATATGCACTGCTTGCCCACTCTGTATGACTATGATGTATGGCTAACTGTATATGGTGTGGTTAGGACACAGTGGCCCGAAAGGCAATAAGAGTATTTAGAGGAACAAGTGTGTGTCTTTACTGGAACTGACATTGAGGTATTCAGGAAAAGGCACCCCACATTGGTTGTTAGAGTGTATGGTGTTTGGACACTTTCTATGGAAAAGGAATCCAGATCCATCTCCAGCTCTAGGGATAACTCTTGCAACCGTAATCTTGGAGAACTTCCCCTTCACTCATCTCCTCTCATTCTGACACTTTTTAATGTCCCTCATGGTGTACACCTCCTCCCCCAAACCCAGTGGACAGTAACTTCTGTCAACATAGCTAAATTGTATGCTCCAATTAAGTTGTACCGAATCACACAATGTAGTCGCCGCTAGATAACTATAAGGCCAATCTCTTCCTCATAAAAGTGCCTATTGAGGGGGACTGCTGCATTTTGGAGTCTGTAATCGGGATATGGGGTCCTGTTAGTGAAGCATGGTAAATCGATTTACTAGTGGAAGTTCACCATCTGGACATTTGTGAATTGCTTGCAATTAGAAATCAAGCCATTTGCACATGTAATTTGAACTTACACTCAGCGCACATGTTACTTGAACTTGCACTCATAAATGAACCTGGGAATTGGGCCCTGTGTGACTAAGGTGCAAAATTAAACGCGTGTATGCACATTAAGGTTTCAAAAATAGCAGAATGATGGATTTTTCCCCGTTGTAAGCTGAAGCTTTGCATTTGATCAAGAGTCGCCTGGTATTTCATTGTTATTTATTGTATCCATAAAATAACAATAGCCTGGCGATCATTATTTAGTGGCTGCAATAAATGTCTCCAATTACGAGTTTTACCGATGAAAATGGGGCGCAACATGTGGATTTTGGTTCTTATCGCAGCAAAATCTGCCTGTCGTGGTATTTTCCCAGCCTTTGTCTCTGGTAAATATGGGAAGGATTAATGTGCCAATATTTTCATTGTGCAAGTTGCGACCAGGATGCAGTATCTACCTCCTTACTGAGATGTGTTCAATAAAAGGAGTTCCTGTACATATTGCAAGCAACCAGGGCACTACTAATCAAGCTGTTACTGGTGGAAATATCCATGTTCCCAGAGGAGGGATGGGGTGGCCATTGCACCCACAGAGCTGTATCATGTTTACATTTTCCTAGCTCATTTACACACATTAACAAAATTTACACAAGTTTGTCAATGTGGTGTGTCCAATTGGCAGATTCATACATACAGGGCGTACAGAGGGAGAGATGTCGATAGAAGACAGAAAAATCCCAGGTGTGAAAATTTCGCCTGGATAAATTGGCAAATATGTAAGTCTAGCCTTAAATGTGGGGAACTTTATTTAGTTTGGCTGAAGCATATTATTTGAACTCATGTGTATAAGACATACGACTTAAAAGAAATACCAAGAAAGGGAAACGGTCCAAGGTTCCTCTCACTCAAAATTTTGTTAACAACCTGCCAATATGAAATACATCTTCCTAATGTTCCCCTGGGGAGCGCCAAATGGTGCTTTGTGATTATCATTAATAAAATATGTAAATGATCTGTTTAGTTCCTGTTTTTCCATTAGGGTAACCTTGTCAATCAGATAAATGACTTTAGTGAGAGAAGTGATGTGAGCTTGCAGAATTTCTTGGAAGGTCAAAAAATATAAGCATGCTTCTTGTGCACTTAAGTTCTTCAGGTTTATGGTGTTTAGAAAGCCAATCAGAAATTAGTTTTAGGATGGAAATGATAGTATCTAGAAGTGTTAATTGCTTACCTTGATAAGTGGTTGATCTATCATCTAAAACACATTAGTATAATTACATTCAATTAAGTAATATCATACGATAAGCGCAAATGTTAATGGAAAACAACTGATGTGAATTTCCTCACAACCTTTTAATTATGAACAAAATAATTATGCAAACATTCAGGGTGTGTGTGTGTGTGCTGTTTACGTGTGTGCGTGTGGGTGTTTGTGTGTGTATAGTATATATGGAACCATGCAGAGTGCAGTATGGTATTTATTAACATTATTCCATATTACCGAGCTACAGTGTTACACATTCGCCTGTCATGAGTCATGACCCCTCCCTTCATCGACTATGGTAATAAATAGCATATTACTACAGTACAAGGGCAAATTGCAGTTTATTACCACGGTATGGCACATTTTACATAAGAAGAACACTGTTTACTGTTTCAGATTCTATGTGACAGTTACTTTACATAGGAAAAACCTTCCCTAATATGGAGGAGGCCTCTACAATGCTATTTTACTTTGCTGCACTAATTTAACCCCTTGCATCCTGGTTTTTATTAAATACCTCTGTTTTGAAATGAATACACATGAAAATATGCTGTGGCAGAAACCATACATGCAGATGTGCAGTGTATAATATGCTGTAAATTACTATTTCCATAGGGGGCATCATAGTTAACTCTAGTAACGATAACTTGCACCTTGCCCATGCAGTCTTCTCATCAATGATGTTATTTCAAATGTTGTAGTGATGTTATCAATGATATCATAAAACAAGTAATGAGTGATGCACTATGTGAGGAAATAGCAGTGCATGGAGAGGGCGCAAGTTGTAGTTACCTTAGGGCACAAGTTATAGTTACTAGAGCTAAATATAACTGGTGAATTTCAGTGTTTTTTTAGTTTGAAAACGTTTAGTTGGCACTGAGATTTTCACCTAACTATAACAGCACTTTAACATTTGCTTTTTTCAGTGATTTTTCTAGTTTTTTTTAACGTAAGCTAATATTTTATTACAATACGTAAAGCCAAATCCCAAAACGGCTGAAGGGGATTTGCCACAGGGCAACCACTCACAGGCAAGCAACCACAACCCAGGCATGGCCTGGTTGGCCTCAAGGTCTGGTCTGTGGCCTGGCCCTGCATCCAACCTTCGCAGGCAGCCAAATCCCCGCCAGTCAGCCGCAGAGCGTGGTGGAAAGAGACATTTCTTTTTTTAATATTGGGGAGGGTGGCGTACAACCCCCATCCCGAGCATTTGGGGCCTCAGGACCTTGGGACAATTTTATTCAATTAGGGGAGGGGACATGCAGCCCCATCCCTGAGCCTTTAGTGGCCCTGGGGACCCTATCCCCTCGGATTTTTTCTTTTTTTTAAAAGGGAAGGCGGATGGCCCCCCTCCCCAAGACAGTGTTGGCCTTGGGGGCCCCAATTTCATGGGGGCAAAAAATATATTATTAGGAGTGGGGTGCACACAGTCCCTCTACCTGAGCCCCAGTGGTTCCCAGGGACTCCATGCCCCGGGCACAAGAAGGCTAATTATAGGAGACATATGGCCCTCCTCCCCGAGACTTGAGAGGCCCTGGTGTCCCCATTCGGGGGCCAAAAATATTTGCATTAGAGCTTCCTGAGCTCAAATGGGCCCGGGCAGATTACGTATAGAGGAGGGGAACATGCAGCCCCACTCCCTGAGTCTAAATGGGCACTAGGGACCTCATCTCCCAGGGCCAAAAGCATTTGTATTAGAATAGGCCTCCTCAGCAAGGCCAAATTGGCATGTGACCCCCCTTCAAGAACCTCGGATGCCCTGGGGACCCAATCCCACCAGGCCTTTTCCATTTAAACAAGTGGACTCCCAGGTGCCCTCCTGGAGCCCCCACAAAACATAATGACCAGAGCTGTGAGGGAGACCCAGGGTCCATGCGTCCCCAGCCGATTCCCACACAGGCGCCGGCAATGCTTCAGCTAGGCGGGAGCAGCTTCTTCTACTTGTAGAGTTTCCCTGACCTCAAAAGCGTGGCCAGGGAAACAGAAGTATGCTCTCACCCAGTAGGAGCATTTTCAAAGCTCCCTCCAGGTGGAAGAGTACTTCTTCCACTGCCTGCACTCCTGTGGGCATGGAAAACCACTGTGTGGGCTACCCAGGACACAGGTTATGAGCTGGCTCCAGTGGATTGAGTCGCTAAGGCCGTGTAAGGCTCAGGAAGGGGAGCAACACTACCCCTCCCCTCTAGTTACTGTTTGGCTCCAGTGGTTGGGGTCCCCAGGGCTCATTTGGGCTTGGTGAAGGGGGCTGTGCTCCCCTCCCCTAAAACGAATGTGTTTTTCCCAGAGGGATGGGGTTTTCAGTGCGTTACAGGTTTAGGGAGGAGGGCCGCCTGCCCTCTCCCCTATTACAATATAGTTTGGCATTGGGGGATGGGGTTCCTGGGGCCTCTTAAGGCTCAGTGAGGGGGGCCACAGGCCACACTCCCCTTTTTGATAACATTTGCCCTGGGTAAGGGGTCCCTGGGGCCCATCTCTGGCTCAGTATGGGAGGCTGCATGTCCCTTCCCCAAATTAACATAAAAATGTGAACACCAATGTTTTTTTTTTAAAGTTTAGATCCTGCGGGAGTCCCGCAAGTCTCGCATAAGTACCGGGGGATCACAACTTTGTTAAAAAAAAAAATTGGTCTCGGGGGTAACTGTCCATCACAGAGCCTAGAAGGACAGGGTAGCCCTACCCTGCCTCTATACATTATTTTTTTTTTTTTAAACCCAGGACAGGGAACTAAGCCCCCAAGCCCTGTAATTGCTGCCTGCAACATTTTTCATGTTGCAGGCAGCCAATCAGAGCCTTACTTCCATGGGAGCAGGATGGCCCAAGTATAAAAATGCCCCCTGGGCCAATCAGAAGGCACTATTTTTTTAAAATGGGTTCGAGGAACTCTGGCGAGAGTCCCTCACCCCAACCGTCCAGGTATACAAATATTTTTGGAGCTTAATATCTCAAAAGCTACTGAATAATTTACACCAATTCACAAAATAACACGCTTTCTGGACCAAGAGCTAGCTTCCCCGTAACTTTTGAGGAAGGAGTTGAGGTGAAATTTTTTTTTTTAAGTTTTGTGAAATGGCACCAAAGTTATTAGCAAAGTCAAAAAATGCTTTTCCTATGGAAATGCAGACCTACCTATAACTACAGATTTGCGATAGATAGATTTATAGATAGATTTATAGATAGATAGATAGATAGATAGATAGATAGATAGATAGATAGACAGACAGACATCTATGGCTGCATTTTGTGTTACAGCTGGCCTATTAGAAGATTTTGAATATGTTAGTTTCACAGGCCTGTGGAAGGAAACATGACAGTATGTTTTATGGGATGAGCTCTTAAGGAATAACAGAATGCCAAGTTACCTAATTTTATGGCAGAAGCAGAAGTCAAAATATGCTCTGTGTTGTGAGTTAGTCACTTACTATTATGAGTTTATGTAAAGGACTAGATATTGGTGGAGAAGAATGATATTTTCATGTAATGTCGATTAATTTAAGGTCTCATACCAATAAAAGAATGCCAAATGTGATGCGATGTGGTCATAATTTCTGTCTACCGTAACCAATACACCTGACAAAGAACACCTTGGAAAGTTTGAAAGGTAGATTTGGGTTGATCATCAGGCAGTGCACTGCCTTCATCATATATCTAAATACCAGAGCCTGCTCCTTCTGATAGACCTCTTACTGTGTAAAGATGGATTCATATTCCTGAGCACGTGAAATTGGTAAATGGCTGTTTTGCTGATTTTGCTGCTTGCGTGCTAACTTGTGAAACAATGCCAATATCTAGATAGTTGCACTTCTTTTCTATTTGTAAATATACTTCACAGAGTTTTGATGTGCATAGTGGTCATTTTAAGTTTGTGTTTGAGTTTCCAGAGTGAAGGAACAGAAAATTCAGTTACATTTGTATTTAATTTTAGAGAGAATACATGAAAGATTCGAGTCTGTGAGGATGTCTTTCTGTCATTAATGCTCTACAAAGTTGACATCCTCTTACGGAATTAGGTATAGTGTGCATATCAACGAATGGTCAGTCCTCTGCATCTGGAATCAGAGTCTTCAGTGAAAACAACATAAAAGATTGAACCCAATTAATAATAGAGCAGATCCTTTAGGCACACAAGTCAGGGAAGAGCAGATTATTTCAAACTTTCTATTTTAAAGAGTTGGAACCAATCTCTAAGACAATCATTGAACCGATGCAAGGCTGAATCACCTATCACTCTGTGGTATGCGTGTTGTGCGATTGTATGATGGAACCCCCCATGCATTTACCCTGTATGCCTTTACAATTCAGTCATTACCCGACTGCGACGTTACCATGCGTTAGTTTACCACGCAAGTCATTAAGACTTGCTTTAGGGGGTGCTGATCTTTGGAATAGTATAAATTACTATTCCAACTTCAGTCTACGCAACAGTAGGGAAGGCGTTGGACTTAAAAATCCAATACCAGTCCAACAACGTGCCACCTACAGCTTTAGGGGGTACAGCAGTTGGGGTAGTGTCTTCATTGAAAAGGCAGGTCATTGTTAGGACTGCCGGGTAAAGGATGTTTCCTGTGTGGTGTTGATTATCATTATTGAGAGTATCAAAAGCCTCTGGAAGATTGTTCATAATGAGAAACATAACCAGGGGTGGCCGGCAGGCATCACTGCCATCTGGAATATACAGAGGGCCATTTCAGCACTCAGAGAGTGTCTGTTCTGCATTTTAGGGATCAGCCTTGCCAACCGTTTCAGAGCAGGCTGTGTTCAAAGATACTGACACTAGATATGGTTAATGATTTTGCTTGACGTGCATTGGCTCATGGAATAGAAATTCAAAGACAGGATTTATATTATCTTTGGGTGTGGATTTAAAAAATATTGAATTAAGAAGGGGGAAGATCAATCCAATGGTATAAAGGAATGTATTGAAATGGAGATAATTGGCACTCAAATTTATAGTAGGTTATTGAACCTGATGTGAATGTGATGATCACAGAATTAATAGAGAGGGCAAGCAGATCGCTGATGTTCTGTAATAAGGTATATGAAGAGCTGGGTTATTCATAGTGAATTTTAGTGTTCAACAATGATTTCTTTGTTGCAGTGGAGATTCAAACAGGTTGATGCACAAACGAGCAGGTGGAAGTAATAATGAATGGTTCTGAGTTGCTGTAACACCAGTTGTAAATGTGTGAAGTTTCCAGGTGAATTATAACAGCTGAGTGGTTTCTATTTTTGGAAGTTGTCTCCAGCCCTGGTTGTTTGCAATAGATTTTCTGCCACAATCGATTGACCAGATTCCCAATGACCAACCCCTGCCACTCCCTTGGGAACACCCATGTTGCCAGCCCTAACACTGAATATCTGACTATAAAAATATATATATCCTGGTGATTTTAGGTGGTCATAAATTCCATGTCCACGATTCTAATTCTATGAATCAGGATCTGCTGTTTGAGGCTAGAGGTGCCTCGGGTTAACATAGGTCCACAAACATTGTTGAAAATATTTTTTTTTCAGGTACTAGTATCCACTCTGCGGCTTTTTGCATATATATTGTTTTGCACTGTAGAATGTACATACCACCTTATACCCCTCACAAATCTGCTAAGCGCTCAGATGTGTGTGGGGGCCCTCATTTATGGGGATTCAGAGTAGGCATTGCTGCGCTGCCCTACGCAAAGTGAAAAGGCAGGAATGCACTGTATTTATACAATACGGTGCATTCCTGTCCTTTCCTCCTGCGCTGATGTAGTTTTGGCAGCCTAGCACCAGCGCAGGCACCCTCGCACTATGGTGAGATCCTTCCTTCTTTAAAGTTGAACAAAATTCATGATGGATGTCGTTATGGGCCACAAACACTGAGACCGATTCATGCAGAACAGTGAAGAAGCATGCATTTATGTGTGTGTAGATTTAAGCCCTTCTTAGTCCGTACTTTGTTTTGCTTTATGTAATTTAGACAAGCTTTAACAATTACCACCTACTCTATATTTATCAGGTCCGGAGTTTACAGACCAAACAGTTCCAGTCAGAGAAACTTGGAATTGCAGGTGACAGAATCTCCGCTGGACTTTTTGCTCTGTGTGATATTATGCCACTCACAATAAGGGCCTTATTGGTATTCCCTTCCTCCTTTTGGTCACCTTTGACTCTCTTACCCTCTCTCTCTCTCTCTCTCTCTCTCTCCCCTTCTCTTTCTATTTCTATTTCAGAACTTGATTGAAGTTTATGTAGTAATACATACATACTTGAAACTAAATGAGCTCCATGGCCACTGCACAGCCAGAAACCTTCATAGCAGAGGCTGAGGATGGAAGAATGAATGGAGCAAAGTGAGGAATCATGAGTGACAGTGATAAGGAACTAAAGACCTGATAGAAATAATCATATTATCTTTAGCTATATAGTGAAAAGCCATCTAGCAATGACAGTGGCCTCCACAGGGCCATAGTCACAGGGCGTGAGGGGCTGGCAGTGCCAGGCCACTCCATAGTAATGAATCACTGTTGGGCTTCGCCCTTTTTGCAGGGTTATCCCCAAACTTTTTGCTTATTCTTCCTATTCTTTCCTGACCTGTTGATGTTGGTTTTAGGACTCTGAGCACTTTACCACTGCTGATCAGTGCTAAAGTGCATATGCTCTCTGTATAAATTGTTATTATGATTGGTTCTCCCTGATTGGCATATTTAATTTACTGGTCAGTCCCTAGTAAAGTGCACTGAGTGTGCCGGGGCTGGTAAATCAAATATTACTAGTAGGCCTGCAGCACTGATTGTTCCACCCAAGTGAGTAGTTCTGAATCGGTAACTCAGACCTGCCACTGCAGTGTCTGTGTGCAGTTGTTAATTGCCATGTTGACTTGACAAGTGCACCCACTTGCCAGGCCCTAACCTTCCCTTTTTCTACATGTAAGGCACCCCTATGGTAGGCCCAAGCTACCCCCTGGGCAGGGGGCAGTGTATGTGAAAGGGTAGGACATGCACTAGTGTGTGTGACATGTCCTGATAGTGAAATACTACCAATTTCGTTTTTCACTATTGAAAGGCTATCTTGCCCCATAGGATAGAATGGGAGTTTATTTATAACATCTTATAAATATAATTTCCCATTGTGACAAGATAGAGAAATAAAGTTTAGGCTCTCTGAACTCAGAATTTAATAACACATCTTTTAGTAAAGATTGGTTTTTAAATTGTGTGTTTGAAAATGCCACTTTTAGAAAGTAGGCATTTTCTTGTTTAACCATTCTGTGTGCCTCTGCCTGTTTGTGTATTGACTGTCTTATTTTGGAGTGACAGAGGCTGGGGAGGTGCATTTTCTCAGACAGCCACCGGGTGGCGGGGGAGTTATGTGTGTCCTGCTTTCCTGAATGAGTCAGGGCTGGGATGAATAGACCTGGGCTGCATTCAGAGTAGGGGGAGGAGTTCTCACTAGCACCTGAATAGGCCTGGTCTGCCTTTGGAGTGGTGGGAGGAGATTTCCTTTGCACCTGCATAGGGCCTGTCTGCCTTACACAATGCTCTCTCCACCTCCTGCCAGGCAGCTGCACCAGAGAGGACAGAACTGGTTTGAATAGGGCTCAGAGACCCTTGCACAAAGAGAACAAAGACATTTTGGGGTATAAGTATTATATCTAAAACCCCTGAACTTTAGACTACTTTTGGAATCAAGAGGAACCTTTGCCAAGGAGAAGAGCTGGAGAAACTGAGAAGTACTGCCCTTGCTGTGTGTCTGGGGTTGGCCTGCAGTTGCTGTTTTCTGCCAAGGAAAGGAGAATGACTTTGCTGTGTGCTGTGTCCCCTGCTTGAGGAAAGTCTCCAAGGGCTTGAGTAGAGCTTGCCTCCTGTTTTGAAGTCTCAGGAACACAAAGACTTCACCCCCAGCTCTCCTGAACTTCCTTGCTGGGAGTTATGACCTGCCAAGAGGTGCCTGTGACTATATTGGGCCTCTGGAGGTTGTTTCTGCTGTTGGGAGCTGGAAAAGTAACGCAACAACAAGGAAATCGACGCATCCCTCTTCTTGCGACAGTTTTTCCAACGCAACGCCGTGGTGGAAGAAGAATCTCCTCGCATCGCCGAACCGCTGCCGAAAACAACACAGCGCTTGTCACCGCAGCAAGAATCGCCGCATTGAGGGATCGTGGCTGAAAAGGTCGATGAACCACCGCTCGCCACCGCCGCTTCAGTCGCGGATTTCCACGCATCCTCACTGTGCGGCAAGTTTTCCCCGACGCATAACTCGCGGATCTGAGTCATCTCAGAATCAACGCATCGCTTCCACCTACAGACCGGACCCGGCGCACCGTTCCCCTGTGTCCAGCGGAACTGTCGCATCGCATCCACGAAGGTCTCAGGAATCGACGCATCTCTTTGTTTTTCTACGCTTCCCATCACTGTGGCTGTTTGGCTTGGTGAATTTTGTCACAACAACAGGTACTTTGCAAGAAATCACGCATCCATAGTTTTCTATGGACTCAGTTGCTAAAACCTTATGAAAGTCATTTTTCTTAATACTTGTATATTGGATTTTTGTCGTTTTGGTCTTGTTAAGTTTAGATAAAGATACTTTATTTTTCTAAACCGGTGTGGTGTCCATTTGTGATGTTACCACTGTGTTACTGTGAGTGTTGGTACAAATACTTTACACATTGCCTTTGGGATAAGCCTGTCTGCTCGTGCCAAGCTACCAAGGGGGTGAGCAGGGGTTATCTAGAGTGTGTATCCCCCTTACCCTGACTTGAAGCAAGGGTCCCTATTTGGACAAAGGTACCTACCTCTGCCAACTAGAGACCCCCATTTCTAACAATCACCCCTTTAATGCAATGGCTAGTAGGCAGTGGCAGTTGGTAGCAAATCACATGGGGGGCACAAAACATATGCACATAACAATCACAAATAATACACATAACACATACACAAACATATACACATACACACATATATATATATATATATATATATATATATATATATATACATACACACATAACACATACACAGAACAAATAAATAACAATATACACATTAACATAAATATACACATAAAAAATCACTTACCTTACACTGCCGCTAGATGTTCTGCGTTACATCCTCCTTGCTCTGTAGTACGTCCTCCGAGCGCGAAGTCCACAGCCAACTCTCTCATCCAATCAAGACGCTGTTCTAAAGCATCTTGATTGGCTGGAGCGGGATGGCTGAACGCTCCCACTGTAGGCCTGTGCCAGCTCTCCAACCCAGCTGTCCATGACAGCTAGGTTGCAGAGGTTTGTATTTCAGGTCAGTTTGGCCGTAGCAAGGTAGCCAGCCAAACCAAAATGCGCAATGGTAACTTAAGTGGCCACTCCTTACTGCTGCCAATTTTGGGCAGCA
Organism: Calotriton arnoldi; assembly: GCA_963921515.1. NCBI lineage: Eukaryota > Metazoa > Chordata > Amphibia > Caudata > Salamandridae > Calotriton > Calotriton arnoldi. Next base: position 33,206 of record CAWUFW010015157.1, on the reverse strand, counting down.
GTGATGCACTGCCCCTCCCTGCCCTTGCACTCCATTTGCTGGCGGAAAGTGTTAAAAATAAAATGGTAATAAAATAATTGTATTACCATGTCATTTTTTACTCTTTCTGCCCAGCAGTGGGGGTGGGGGGTGGCGCTCCTCCGCTACCACATAGGAACCGCTGCTGATAGTAGGTAGGGCTTGTGGGTCAAGAGACTGCTTTCATAAAACCTCCATCACCTCTGAATGTGTTCAACATACAAGTGCAAATTACAATCCTTCACTGCATAGTGATACAATCCTAAAAACGTTTCTTTAAGTTTCAGATGCTCAGTGAAACTGCTCCTGTATGGTCATTTTTAAAAATGAAAGTGATGGAGGGCAAAATCCTAATGCTGCACGAGTCACTGTAATGTGTGCATTAGTGAAATACATGATTTACTTGTCTACTCTCCCTTTCTTCACGTAGGTCTCTCTTATAAAACTGGTAATTTACAGCTTTTTTTCAAGATATTTTTCCAAAAACACTAGTCACCCCGATCCATTTTTAGATCACCTGCTTTCCTGTACATCTTTATTCTAGGTGTGTGTGAAATTCGCATAACGTGCTTTTGCGTTTAAATTACTTGGAATAACATATCATATAAAATGCAAAACCTACTTTTTGTGCTATATTTTAATTAAGTCTCCCTGTTTTCCGTTTTTACGGATTTTTACAGATAAATACAGACAGAAAACAATATGTTTTCTGTCTGTATTTATTTTAAAAAGTGGATAAATACAGAACATTGTGCTTCTTTTAAGTGACTCTAAGTGCTGTCTTTGATGAATTACAGGCCAGAATCTGAGCATATGAACAGCATGGTTAATAAAAAAAACAGGATGAAATTCCTATATATAAGAAGTTTATGGTATAATGCTAATATTTACCAATGGATGTACTGTTATGTAATATTTGTCATCTTAAATAGCTAAAACACCAGAGACATTGACGTATAAGTGCGCTTCTATCAGTTAAATAGATATGGAAATGTACAGTTTTATAACTTCATGTATATGCAAAACACAAAATAAATATGGATAAATACAGATAAAATGGGCAAAAAATAAATATGGATAAATACAGACGGAAATGGCCAAAAAATACATACCATAAAACCTCATGGGAACAGTCCAGCCCGAACTGCCAAGCCATGTCTTCCCTGGACCGGAAACAAGCATCCTGCAATGTTGAACACTCCGTCCATCATCCCCTTTGGTTTTGCTATGTTCGCCCTAAGTTGGCAGGTTATGCCCAGACGTGGGTCCCTTGCTCACTTTGCCACTGGATTCAAAATAGCCTGGCTGATGACGGCTGTAAGACAGAAACCGGTCCCAGGATGCTTGTTTCCGGTCCAGGGAAGACATGGCTTGGCAGTTTGGGCTGGACTGTTCCCATGAGGCACAGGGTCAGACTGATTTGCATATGGCCATGTCTGAACTGGGGTGGCGGAGTGAGCTAAAGAATGATGATGGATTAAACCCAGATCAGTTGACTGGGGGTGAGTGCTTGCAATGTTCAACACTCCGTCCATCATCCCCTTTGGTTTTGCTATGTTCGCCCTAAGTTGGCAGGGTATGCCCAGACGTGGGTCCCTTGCTCACTTTGCCACTGGATTCAAGATAGCCTGGCTGATGACGGCTGTAAGCCAGAAACCGATCACAGGATGCTTGTTTCCGGTCCAGGGAAGACATGGCTTGGCAGTTCGGGCTGGACTGTTCCCATGAGGCACAGGGTCAGACTGATTTGCATATGGCCATGTCTGAATTGGGGTGGCGGAGTGAGCTAAAGAATGATGATGGATTAAACCCAGATCAGTTGACTGGGGGCGAGTGCTTGCAATGTTCAACACTCCGTCCATCATCCCCTTTGGTTTTGCTATATTTTAATACAACATTCGTTCTCGTGTACATTTTGCGCTACAAAAAGCGGGAAAAGAATATGCACTGCAAACAGTAGCTGCTCACGTTCAAGCCGTTCTAATTGTGCGCTTTGTTCTCACACACTCGTGCTACACTTTTACAGCAAATGATGCGTAGTTACACAATGTGGCATAATAGCATAACTTTGGAAATTTTAAGTAACACAAAATGAACAAAATTATGCAAGATTACGCCAGCATGAGAAAAGTTTTGCCGGTACCGTTTGTTCCCTAAGGGCTCTCCCAACACCTTCAACCTTCGAAGTAGGCCTAAAGTAGCTCATATGCAAACAATCACATCATGTGGTACATTAAGCTAAGGCTAATACACTCACATGGTGGGGCCCATACTATCAGTAGGAAACTGACACTGCGGTATCAAATGGTACAGTGTCAAAGGAGCACCAACACTTCCATATGGGGCATAGACATGAATACAGTGAGAAAGAAACACTGAAATTAGGGCACCAACAAGGAGACCTAGGGGCCCTGATAAATGGACACTGTCACTTAGATACTAAAAGAGCAAATCACCACTGACACTAGCACACTCGCATAGGGGACATGGAAACAAGAGCACCAACAACGACATGGAAACAATGACACGAGGATGCTGACATGGAGCACAAGCACTAATTCTGGGACACCGGCATGGGGCTGGCTCACTTGGACACTGACGCAGGGGCACCAGGTGACAAGAGTACTAGGACTACAGTATTGATAAGTACACAGTACCAGAAGAGTGACATAACATAGTGACATTGATACAGGTGAGGTTGTGCAGCACTAGTGTACTGATATGTGGATACTGACAGGTGTGGCGCAGCGGCCAGGGCGGCTGACTCCGGAGCACAGGACTCACGGTTCGATCCCCAGCGGCACCTCAGCTCAGCACCATGTGACTCTGGGCAATAGCTTACTTAATCTCCCTGACGGCACCAGCGCCTTGAGACCCTTAGGGGTGAGTAGTTTGCGCTTTACAAATAACAGATTAAGCGACAGCAATGACATGGAGACACTACCACTATGCCACTGCTACTGGGACACGGATACCAGAGCACTGGCAGCAGCACAAACACTGACAGGAGGAGGCTGCCATGGGGATAGTGAGAATGGAATGTTGCATAAGTCACAAATATTGGCACTAGGTCACAGGGGCCCCCAAAACTGACACAATGATACATTCACAGAAGCACCAACAATCACACAGTAACACCAACACAAGAGCATTGCCACTAGGACACAGATACTGGGACAAAGACATAGGAGCACAAGCACTGACGTGGGGATATTGACTTGGGGATGGTAACGCTGACAGAGAGTACAAACATTAAATGCTGTGACAATGGCATGAGGCTTGACAAACGAACAATTGACACTTTAACACTTGAATACTGACACTATGATTTTGACACGTAGACACTACACGCAGAGAGACACAACCCAGGAACAGAGTTCCACATAGAAAGCATTTGGAAATATTTATAATACTTTGGCATGACTGTGTTTGAAAAAACAGCAGAATGTAGGCAATTAAAGATAAATGTATCCTGTGTTGTTGGCAGTATAGAGTCACATTTGTTGTACTTATATCCTAACTCCTTTGTAAGATGTCCAAGCCAGCCGAAGGAAAGGTCAGATTGGCCAACATATAATTTAGTTATTGCACAGTCTGGAAGTGAAAGGGAAATCGCCATGAACATTTTGATGCAAAACCATGTGATAATGATACATTTAAAAAAAAAAAACTGTTACACTTTTGAGAAAAACTATAGTGATGGAAGACAAATTTTGCACGAGGAACAAAAAATAAAATGCAGTGTATTGCAAAATAGTCACATAGGCCCATGAAGTGGTGGGTACGTATTTGGTCGGTCAAGAAGACAACCTTCTGATCAAGGTGGCTAATCCATGCTATTTAACGTTTCCATTCATCTTTTCTTAACAGTGTGCACGTGATATATCTAATATTGTTGTCTGAACAGAAGGTCATCAATATTGCCGCCTATTTCAGGAAGCTTTATTTCTTCTATAATGGTCCATTTACACTCCGTGACATCGTGTTGCTGTTCTCTGAAGTATTGTGTCAGCGAAGCAAATTTCATGTTGAAGCTTATCCTACATTTCTGGTGTTAGATCCTTGATTTCATCTTCTGTGTAGTATGCCCAACATACAAAAAAGTACATGGACAATTTATAGCATTAATGACATTGGTGGTTTTACAAATGGTCATAGTATGCTGTGTGTACTCTTAGACATAAGAACAAGCAAATCTGTAGTTCCAAAAAACAAAGGGGCATATTAGCAACAACAGGCGAAAATTATCGCAAACCGCGCTTAGCGCGTTTTTTTTTAACGCCGCCTATCGCTGGATATTATCGCGGAGATAACATGCTATTAGCAACGTTTATCTCCATTGCGATAAAATATCCAGCGATAGCGGCGAAATGCGTGAATATCGCTGGAAATCCAGTGATATTCACGCATTAACGCCATGGTGGACTTAGCCTGACAATCCACCTCCCATTCAACAAACAGGTAAGTCATGTTTTTAGCAGGTGTTAAATTCTAGCGATAATCGCGCTTAGCGCAAATTTTTTTATCGCTTCGCCTGCGTTGCTAATAGGGGGAAGTTGTGTTAGCGACTGTTTTCAGTCGCTTTTAGTTGGGAACGCCTACCTTGCATGTCATTAGCGATATTTATCGCTGGCATGCAAGGCGATGGGAAAACCGGCCGCTATCGCCAGAAAGCTGTCGCTAACACCTGTTAGCGACAGCCTGCTGATAGGGCGATAAAAAAATCTCCGCTTTAGCTGCAAAAAGTGCCGCTAAAGCGGCGATAAAGCCCTTGCTAATATGCCCCAAAGTTTTTTTTAGCAACCTTTCAACACCAAATGGGCTTAACTTTTGAAAAGCCTGCTAGTCAATAATGTTTCCTAATTTTTTTTTTTTTTTTGGTATTATAAGGCAGCCTAGCAGCTTCCCCCTACAATGACCCCTCAGCTCTTCCCAAACGACCCTCAACTCCTGCCTCAGGCAATGTGTGTTGCGAATATGCAACTTTTCAGTTTCAAGCACTGGGAGAATGCCACATGCTTTCTGTTGTCACAGTGCAGAAATTTGGGGCTTCAATCGGATGAGGCCTGTTGCATGTGACGGTGAAGAAGGGCTCTGTAGGAAATTGAGTTACTGGTTTAGGGGAGTGAAACCCTACTCAAGCAGAAACTACAATCCCTGTCAGGGTGAAACACAAGCAAACCCCAAATTAACCTGTGCTTAACCCTCTGGTAGCTTGGCACAAAAGCAGCCAGTCTTAACTTAGAAGCAATGTGTAAAGAATTTATGGAGCACTAAAACAATAATAAAGTAAAAACACAAATCAAGAAAAATCCACACCAATTTAGAAAAATAGAGTAAAATGTAATAACTTACTTGATACTAAAATAACAAACATTCAGTTCATAGAACCGGCCATATGCAATTTTAAATACAAAGGTAAAAATAGTGCTTAAAAGCATAAAGTGCCAACTGTGGATAAGTGGTCATGCCAGACCAGGACCAAGACACAAATTCAGGCCGACCGTGATGGAGCATGGGTCAGGTACAGGAACCAAGTTAGCCCAGCTGACCATAGTACCTTAAATCTTGGTTGCAGAGCATTGCGAGGTCCCACATTAAGGATGCATCATGCAGCAGTGGTCCCAAGGAGCTGTGGAGCTGTGATGAAAGGTCCTGCTTCGAGGATGCATCACACATCAGCAGTTCTGAGGAGCTGTGGAGCTGCAATGAGAGGTCCTGCGCGCAACGGCTGTGCCGAGAATCTTGACGGTCCAGCGTCAGGGATGCCTTGCACAGCAGCAATTCTGATGTGGAGCTTTGAGGCGATGCATTGCTGCTGACAGAGCATCTTCAGGTCCATTTCCAAGGGTCCACGACTGGGATGGCAACACTGGGGGGGTGCAGGACTCACAGCAGACAAGGTCTCTCGCACAGGGGCTAGGAATTTTCAGTGCAGTGCTGACTAAATATGGGACTTTGTATGGCCCATATATGTGTACTCATAACTATGCAACAATGTGTTTACAGCTGACCTTAAAGCAAACTCAATTATTAACAATCGTATTTAGTAAAATATTCCTAGAAATTTAGCATTTTCCACATATTTCATCAAAGGTGCCTTGAGGAAAAACATTCTTATATTCTATTCAGGTTACATCTCATTTACTGGCCGGAGTTGTTTTCAAAACACAATTTGATAATCCCTAATGATGGAGGGTGTGGGCCCTTAAATCATGGGAGGTGAAAATATAAAGCCCATAAAGGATCCCTCGCCTGCACACACATACTTTCACACATTCCCACTTAGCACTGAAGGTTTGCGATGGGCCCTGACAGTGTCTAGGTTTTATCAATTTGAGGTGCTTTTCGGCTCCCTCTTTCTGCTTCGCACGCACTTCGGGCTACATAAAAACTGCACAAAAAGGTGAAATCCAAGCCTTAACATAAAGAAAGACAAATAGATAGCCCGCTTACTGGCTGATTTGTACAAAGTGAAACCAGAAAACGTGGGTAAATCGTGGCTTCTCTGCTAAATATTTTATTTCACCATAACTCCTTTCTCGTCATTATCACATATGAAAGGACTTTCAAATATGAGTTCAGAATAACAATTGCACAAAACGCTATTGTGATTAATTTAATAGACTGTAATTTTGCTTTATAATAATCTGGAAAAAAGCAAAAGGTACAAAAGATGGACGAAATGCTGAACAATGCAAACATTCACCCCCAGCCACAAGGGTCTGAGTTTAATCTATTGTTCTTTTGCTCACCACACCACCCCAGTTTGGACCCAGCCATATGCAAATCAGTCTTGGCCCTACTCCTCATGGGAACAGTCCAGCCCGAACTGCCAAGCCAGGTCCTCCCTGGACTGGAAACAGGCATCCTGGGACCGGTTCCGGGGCATCAGCATTCCGTCAATCATTTGTTCCTTCAGCTATAATAATCTGGGCCACGTACATGGTTTACATTACAACTGCCTTGCATCAAAGTTCACTGATGGTTCATGTTAAAAACGATCACTTTGCATAAGTACTTCTCAGTGCAGCCGTCACAGACGCCCTACTTTTGGCTGTGTCAGCAGGTCCCAGAGGGTGACCACAATGTCAGCTTCGTGGAAAGCTGACAGCCCTCAAGCAGGCAGTGCCTAGCACATTGCTCAGCTTGTCATTCTGCTACCTATTTACCGAGAGGATAGCTCATCGGGTCAAAGACCATGCCCTCTGTCATGGCGCCCACAGTTGTCAGGTTCGAAATATGGTATTGTGTATTATTATTAATAGTACATTGCAGTCACCTTTTTGTAGAAGAGAAGCACCTGAGAATATTTAAGGCCCTGTACCCCAGCTTGAACAAAAGAGCATGTGATCGATTTTGTTGCAGTGGAAATTTAGGCTTCAGACTTGAGCCAACCATTATTTTTTTTTTGAGAAACTGAAAGCGTTTTTTAAATAGCAATCATTTGGACAAAACCGGTGATGTGTTCCCCTCCAAAAATAAAAATGGTGATTAATTTCCAAGTAAACACAATGAGGGAGGCTGGGGGCAAAAAAAGCCCAGCATACGTGCCCCAAGGGGGTAACTGTTAAGCAAGAGGTATGCAGTTTCTATAGAGAAAAGAGAGAGGTTCTTACCAAGTAGACATTAGAGGGGAGTGCTCCATTTAGGAGCGAGGGCCCTCACAGGCCCCGGAGGGTGTCATGCTTCATCATTGGGTGGCTCCTCATTGGGCCGGTGCTGCAATGCCCAATGGGCCCCACAGGGGGGCTCTGTACCGGAGTTCTTTTCTTTTTTGCCGATGGTGAATGTTGGGTGTGATGAGAGGAGTGTGTATGAGTGGTGAGTAGAGTGTAGGGAAAGTGCTATATAAAAATAACTATAAGAGCCCAATAAACCTAATTTGATTGCTGAGTTCTTGTTATGATTCAAAACCTTCAATATCGCGAGAAATCCCATCATTTAGAAGAGGAAAAAAGGGAGTGGACATGTTAAAGGTAGACTCCAAAGGGAGAGTGGCATCGGCAGCCCTTATCCGTTGATTAGGCAACGTGAGGATTCATACAGAGTGGGGATGGGAGAGATGTCCCTTATGCATTGAGACCTGTACATAATGTATGGATGCAATGAGGGTACTTGGACACATAATGTCAACAGGAGGGAGTAACCCAAAATATCAACAGGAGGGAGTAACTTGACCCTTATGTGGATGCCGGCACTACTGGTCAACATAGATCAGATGGTGTTAGTGGAGAAGAGAGGGTGGTGGTTCCGGTGGGATGAAAATATGTCGTAGTTTAACCTCGCTCCAGGGTATTTCATTATTAAGACCTGTCAGATTCGTAGAAAGATGAAAGATCCATCATTGTTCCTTGTGGAACAGGATGCCTTTGTGTATATGTGCATTGGCCTCCAGGATGGTCCAGGATAGCTCATCCGGTAAGTGGCCTATTTCCCTGTAGTGAGTGCTCATCTTAGTTGTTATCTTCTTGCACCTGACATTACTATGGTGCTCAGTTATCATTGTTCTTACTGCCCTGGTTGTCATGCCTATGTAGAGGTCCACAAAAAAAGTGGTGAGTATGCACTCCATATTATCCAAACATAAGTGCGGTTCATGATTTTTAATTGTTACAGCGTGTACCCTGTCTTTCGTGCGTTCCATCCATGCGCACAACTTCTGTACGAAATAATGACGGAGCCTCGTCAGGTTCCGAACCAGAGTGCACTGCCAAACAAAATTTCCGCAGATGAACTTGATTCTAAACATTCTTCTTTATTTAAATCCATTGTTGTTTCCAAATGTTGATGCATGATCGCTTAGTACCCATAATGTAAGTATCGTACTCCATATTCACCGAATGCTTATCCAGGCCTTTTGAAAAACAACTGGGGATTCACCCCTCCTTATAGCGTGACGGTAAGTCAATGGTTAAACCCAATGCATTTCGGGCAACGTGTGCCCTTCCTCAGGGGTGGCTGTAAAGAGACATATAACAAAGATCACCGAATTGTCTCATTCAAAATCATATCATGCTTCTTAAAATGTTTTGCTTGATACCTGTGATACAACTTTGAGTTCCATATAACACGTGGGAAAACTGAAAATAACATTAAAATTAAAAAATATGCAAGCCTCGTGTAAAACAGATAAATGCATAAATCAAGCAATAACTACTAAACTCATAAGCAAATTATGTGCTCGTGCCCAAGCATAGATCTCCCCCAAACAACATAACTATTGGTATAAATAAATGAATAAATAATTCCAAACTCAAGGTGCCTTCAAAACCACTAAGCTCTAACAGACTGAAGTTTACCTTGTATGCACGCCAAGCGTTACCATTCACCAAAGTGAATGTGCCAGCTAAACAAGCGTAAACGCTACCGGTGCTTTTTAAAACAAGTCACGTGAATAAACTCGATCACCTGACATGCAACCCATAGAACTAAACAAAACACTCAGAATAGCCCCTTCATGTCTATGATTGCAGCATAAAAACATGAGCCTGACACGAATACAAAAATATAATCACGCAAAAGAATAAATAAATGAAAGTGAATCATTATCAAAATTATAAAAATTATTGCCATTACAGTCAATGATCGCTTATTTTCAATCTCAGAGTCCTGAAGATAAAAACTGTTAATAGGATAAATGCACATATCAAGCAATAACTACTAAACTCATAAGCGAATTTAATAGTTATTGCTTGATTTATGCATTTATCTGTTTTACACGAGGCTTGCATATTTTTTCATTTTAATGTTATTTTCAGTTTTCCTACGTGTTATATGTAACTGAAAGTTGGATCACAGGTATTAAGCAAAACATTTTAAGAAGCATGATATGATTTTGAATGAGACAATTTGGTGATCTCTGTTATAATTCTCTTTACAGTCACCCCTGAGGAAGGGCACACGTTGCCTGAACTGCATTGGGTTTAACCATTGACTTACCGTCATGCTATAAGGTGGGGTGAATACCCAGTTGTTGTTTTAAAGGCCTGGATAGGCATTCGATGAATATGGTGTACGATACTTACATTATGGGTATTAAGCGATCATGCATCAACATTTGGAAACAACAATGGATTTAAATAAAGAAGAATGTTTAGAATCAAGTTCATTGGAGGAATTTTGTTTTGGCAGTGCACTCTGGTTCGGAACCTGACGAGGCTCCGTCATTATTCCTCTATGTAGAGGTCTGGGCATCCCAGGGTGCATGCTATGTTCTTAATGTGATTAAACCAAGGAATACGGGTCAGTCCTCCATAACTGCCTGGTTGAACTCCAGCTCGGGGTTCACCCATATCATAATCCATCGCAATACGGGACCAGGGCCACAAGGTCAGAAATATAGTCCATACCCGTTTCCTCATGTAACGTGTGTGGGGGAATCCCTGGGGGACAGCTAGCAATGGTAGCAAGACATTTTTTTCTACTATTTGTAGCTTGCTGATGTCCTTATAGCCCCATACATCACACCCAAGTGTAGCTATTGGGATTCATTTGGCTTGATATACCTTGAGCAAAGTCCGGACTGGCTTAGCCCCACATCTTTTTGCAAAGTTAATGGTAGCCCCAACAGCTCTGGTAAATATATTTTTCTTAGTCTTCCTTAGTGGAAGTCAAGACCTATTGTCATCATAAAGGATCCAGAGATAAGGGAACATCCCTACCTTGGTCAGTTTGATTTTACCCCCAAATATTTTTTACTGGGTTTTCTTACCTGGGCCCACCACCATAGTATGTGACTTTTAGTAATTTGTACTAAGATGTAGGTCTCTCATAAAATCAATAAACGAGTCCAGCATACGCTGGAGCCCTACCAGTGTCCTAGCTATCAACACGGCGTCATTCGCATATAAAAGTGAGGGAATGAGTAGGGAACCTGCCCGGGGGATATCCTTACAGGCTGGGCTTAATATGGGCCCCAGATTGTTATTATAAAGAGTGAACAATAATGGAGCCAAAATGCACCCTGTCTAACCCCTCTTTCGACTTGCGCTGTAGTGGAAAGGCTCCCATCCGTGTTATACCTAACTGATGCCTGTAAGTCCAGGTGACGCTCGAGTAAGAAATGTACTATGTTTTTGTCTATATCCAGCTCAATGAGTGGTCCCCAGAGTTTGAATCTATTTACTCTGTCAAAAGCTGACATCAGATCCATAAACACCAGATAGAGTCTGTTCCTTTTAGCTACTGTATACATGCTAACAATTAGCTGGAGATTTAATCATTGGTCAACAGTCCCTTTTCCCGATCTAAATACATATTGCAGGTTGAAGAGGACATTATTGTGCTCCAGCCACTCATTCATTCTTGCTAAAACTACCCTCCCCAAGACTTTCACAGTCGAATCTATTAGTGATATTGGCTGGTAGCATTGGGGCTGAGCTCTCCACCCCATTTTAAATATCAGAACTATTATGGACCTCGGCCAAGATGATAGGAGGCCTATATTACAAGCAGCATTAAACACTCGCACAAGCATTTTTGACCAGAATGGTGGATCTGCCTTGATTATGTCTGCGGGCACCCTATCTGGACCAAGAGCTGTGTCACTAGACATGGTTACAATTACATCATAAACCTCTTCCTACCAAAAATTAGAGAAAAATGTACTCTTGGGGAAATCTGCTCAAGGTTAGGGTCCTCTGTTATGGGCTTGCCATACATACTATGGAAGTGCCTGACCCAGTTTTCTGGGGAAATGGTGCAGTCCATAACTTTCAGCCTAGCCCCTGCAAACATAGGCATATTAACTATTTCCCAGAACTTTTCACTATTATTTAGCACGCTTATCTGCAAGAGATCATCCCATGCCTGTGTACAAATTGTTTTTCTACGTGCTACCTTTGCAAATTTATATGCTTTCCTACATGCCCTGCCTAATCTTGCACCTGTCCTTTGGGATCTCTTTTAAAGCTAACAGCATATATTTATGGGCCCTTGAACATTTCCTATCGAACCATTTTTCTCCCCCTGGGTTATTTTCTGTGAACGGAATAGTCCGTTTTTTTACAACCTGCTCACAGAGCATCTGGAAGGCATTCAAGATGTCCTTCTCTTGAATACCCTCATCTAGGCATACATCAATCTTGTGAGCATTAGCTGTAACTAGCTTTTTAGTAAAGGAGTCTGTAACCACTCTGCTCCACTTAAGCCTCCTGGCTTGGTGCTTAGCGATGATATCCACATTCTTGGGTCCCACACCCTGCATACCACCTTCTCCTTCACCCATTCCAATTCCATCATGAGAGGGTTATGATCACTAAAGTTGTTCCTGTTAATCCTCATCTGTGGAACTTGGTGAGCCAGGGGGACTGATACGAAGATAAAATCCATAACAGAGTGACAGCCTCTTACTATAAATGATTGAATAGTTTCCCCTGCGTTATTCAATTCAATTCGATACAAATTCCAAGCGGCTAAGATACCCCCAGAGCCTCCCCTTGTGGTCAATGTTCGAAATGGTTGCTATTTCCAGGTTCACAACTATCCTCATCATATGTGAAACAGCCTTGGGAACACAGATGTACATTAAAATCACCCAAGAATATAATAAAGTAGGTGGCAAGCAGATGCTCATCATATCGCTCAAAAAACATCTTGGATGCAATATGTGTTCAGTGGTTTCCCCCACTCAAAAGAATTGTAAAAGTTAACAATTAACAGGGTCGGGGCAGACCTAAAATCCAGCTGCACAGCCAGTAAGCCGTTGGATCCCTTTTCTACAAGGTGAGGGGTGCATGGAATCCTCAAGAAGATTAGGGGAAGCAGCCTTCCTTTGGCTCTTTCTGAATTTGAAGGAATAGCTGCACTAGCAAAGGAGATGAACCCATATAAATGGAAAGAGTCGCCAGTAGCCCAGTTTTCTTTCATCGCTAATATGTGGTGATCAGAAACTAAATTCAGCCAACTCTCATCCTCTTTTTTGCTATTAAGCCCTGCATTGTTCCAACTGACTAATTTCAATGTAGGCCCTTGCTCCTGGACTACCTGTTCTACATGCGCCCCTTGACCACAACGACTGCTGGTGCAGGTCTGCAGTGGAGTTGAGAGGAGTGGTTGCAGTCAATCATTGCTGTCAGTGGCTCAAGTCTATTTATAAGGGGGGTTGACCTAGTATGTTTGTCCCCCAGCATGTCAGAGCCCACACACCATGGAGGAATACTCAAACTTCTGTGGAATGATAATTTTGGCAGGTAAAAAAAAGACAAGGGGACAAAATCTTGAATTCAGCAATAGATTTATGACTATGTATTATACTATGCACTAAGTCTTGTGTAGCCCCAGGATGTCTCAGGTTGATCACCACGCAATCCCCTTTAATACTTTTCTCTTTATGCCCGACCCATCCTACTCTTCTCACCATTATATATGGGGAAAGGGTGCAACCATTTTCCAGAACATTTGCACTCCAAAATTTGACTTTATGCATTAACTCTTGGGTTGACCCTATCGAACTCTCCTTCAAAGGTGGCATGCCCACTAAAACAGCCGCTAAGGGTGCCGCTTCAGGCAGGAGGTGCAATCTATTCAGGCAACCAGCCCCTTCTGTGTGCTTTGGTATATGGCCCTCTCTACTTCCTGAACCCACAGTGGGCAGATTTAAAACAGTACAGTTGTCAACACACTGCTCCTGCCCCCTCGACAGTTGAGAAGTCCCACCTATCACAAGCTTTGGGCAAACCTGGACCCTTGTGACTCTTCCTGGGATTTTAATTCTGCTGTTCTGGCTGAATTAGCTGCCCCCCTGATGCTCCCCTCCCCAGTGTTAACAGGACTCAAATCTAAAGGTAGATGTATTTACATGGGCGGGGAGGTCTTACAACATTTGGACAAATTAGACAGGCCAGCCTCAATTGCATCCATGTGGTCATACAGTGGGTTTAAGAGGATTTTTAACATAGTTTCGACCCCACTGCAAATTTCATCAGATATAAGTTGATCTTGGTTAGTGATAGTGTCAACATTAGCCCTTTTCTCAACTGGGTGTGAATTTTTCTTCACCACCCCTCTCCTCTTTTACTTCACTGAGGGTCCCCATTGATAATGATCTGTCCACAAAGACATCAACACTATTATTGATCAGGTCTGTACCCTCAGGGCAAGTGGGCAAATCATGGACTCCTGCAATGTTATTGGGGACCAGCATGAAGTCACTTTGTGATGGAGATGGGCGATACCCCCTTGCCTCTTCCATGGAAAGTCTCCTTTATGTGAGTTCATTTTCTTTTGTAAGGACTCCAGTCACCCTAACTAGAAAAGTATCAATAGTGGCAATGGTGTTCCCAGCCCCTGAACTACTACCAACCTTTCTTTTGCCCATTGCGTTTTGCCTCCTCAGCTACCCAAACTGTTCACAAACCAGGGCCAAGAGGGGTGGCCCAGCCTCCTCCGGTCACTGACAGGTGCGGGGCAGGCCCACCTCTGGCCTGGGCTTCGCACGGGCACTTCCCACACAGTGGGACACCCTTGCGCTTATATAACACTAATTAGAATCAGCTGTAGGCCAAGCAGAGGATTATGGGACTCGTAGTCCCCAGCAATCGTGTCCCATGACAGCTTTGTCCTCGAGTGCAGCAGGAGGAGCAAGGTGCAAACGGTACACCTTCTTGAGGCAGGAATCCAAAGAAAGTAGATGATAGTGGCCCAAACAGTAGAAACAGCATACAAATGGCAGCTCTTGCCCCCAGCGCAGCGGGACACCCTCATGTTTGTGTACAGCTAATCAGCATGGCAGCCAAGCAGAGGATTAATGGACTAGTAGTCCCCAGCGGTCGCATTCCATGATGGCTTTGTCCTCGAGTGCAGCAGGATGGCCAAGGTGCCAAAGCTACGCCTTAATGAGGCAGGAATACAAGACAAGTAGAAGATAGTGATCCCAAACAGTAGAAACAGCATTTGATAGGCAGCTCTTTCCCCCGATACTTGCAGTTTGCATGCAGCTCTTTGAAGAGTTCTTAACTCCCTGGGCTCTAATAGGAATGTGACTTATGAAATGTAAGTAAGAATTTCTGTAACAAACCCCACTGAGCAATTTTCATAAAACACAAATCTGTGACCTACATGGTGTGTGTTGTTTTCAGCAGGCATATTAATCTCTGCACTGCTTTATGATAAGTCAAAAACTGCCACAAGACAGAATTCTGATCTCTATCCATCAGGTACACTGATTTATCTTGACATTTTTATTGTTGCCTGAAAACTGCTGTACACACAAAGAACTCTTCAGCAGGTGCTTTTTAAACCCATACTGTTGCAAGGTGGAATATTAGGTGGTATGGCTGGGAGGCCGTACCGTAGAATATTCTCACAATACACAGAGATGATCCTTGGATTCAACAACAATAATCCTTAGCTAAGTCCTGGCAGGGTGGCAAAGAGCAGTCAGGCATTACTGGAGGAACATGTGTTGAGCATTTTACAGTACCATTATGGTGCATAAATAAGTGAGACAACTAGAATGAAATCTGACACCAACTGATAAAAATCGAGCTTATGTTTATATAAATATAGACACCAAATGGAACTTTGTATCATACGTACAACCAGAGTTGTGGATTCTTTAAGTAAATCTTTCAAACTGGTCCCGTTGAAATGAATGGGGGAAAACACAGGTAACACTCGATGACTTGCAGGGTGAGTTCAAACGAACTCTCGTTTGGATAAGGTTATGCAAGTCCCTAGATCAAGTTCCAACAGTCTTTACTTCATTATCTTGCCCAGGGAGTCCGGGTACAAAGGTGACTTGGCTGTCCTTAATACTGAACAGGATCCGCAGGAGCTCTCAGAATTGCAGCACTTGACAAAATCACACTTGGAGATGGAGTTCCCCTCTACTCATGGGTAGTAGAGGCCTTTGGGGTCCTAGGACCCGGGTTCAACAGCTGGATTTCTTCTGCCTTGCTCAGTGGCTCCAGTGCAGAGGTAGCTGACAGCTATCAATCACCAGGTCATGCCGCGCCAAAGATTCTTTACCACACACTCGACGACTCTAACTTTAGGATGCAACAACACAGCAGCGTGCTCATTGCCGGGACGTCGGTAGCTGTTGCTGTGAGTTGCTCTCGGGCTGGAGATGTCACTCAAGGGGTTGATCACCCGACTGGGGAATCACAAAACCTTGGCTGTGGCAAATGTAGTCCATGGTTACCTCGGCGACTGGAGGTCGACAGGAGTGGAGTAGCAGCTTTAAATTTGGTGAAAGCTTAGCTACCAGTCTAGGCTTGCAGGACACCACTTCTCTTTGGGCTCACTCTCGACAGGCCCAGTGAGTTGCAATTCTTGTCATGCAGCATGTCGATTTTCCTGCAGCTTGCAAAGGACTGGGTCCCACCAATCCAAGGGAGTCTGCTTTGGTTTCTTGCATCCACTAGAGTCCCTCTTTCTGAGAGCAACAAGCTGTTGCCACGGACACTCATCAAACAGACGGTTCCAGTATATGGTCTCCTCAGGGCACTTGAGAATCGTCTCTTTGCGCTATGGCAGAGGCCAAAGTCCTGTTGTCGGTGACGGCATCTTCTTTGTGCCTCTTCTCTGATTCAAAGTCAAAACTGAGGTTCTGGTGTAAGGGGAGCCCCTTAAATCCTAGTTTAGGGGGCATTAAGGGCGTGAGGGACAGTAGACAATGGGCTTCTGGTCCCTGCAGTTAACCCACCCCTGAGGTGACAACATCCTGTGGGTGTACGTCACATTTCTACCCATAGTCCTTTAATTTAGGGTCTTCCAACATGGCAAAACCCTTCCTTGGCTGTACAGACCTCCTATCTCACTCTAAAGATGTGGTCAGTCTTTTGGCGGTGTATGCCTCCTGAATAACTAATTTTCCCACATGTCGGGCTGGACAGGGCAGGAAGGGGTTTGTACTCTAGTGTGGGACAAGAAATTACACATCTAGGGCAGTGAAAGCCTTCGAGGTTCACTGCCTTAATGACTGTAAATACTAGCCATCCTGGAAGGTAGGAAGGTGTGACCTCCTTCCTGCCCAAGTCTATGACTCCGTCCTGGGGGAGTGCTAGCACATCCCACCAGGAGGGCAGACTCTTGTCTTGGTGGCAAACGGCTAGGGGAAGCCTGCCAAGGCACTGGGTCACTGCATCCTAGGGGGGCACCCACTCAGGGTGGCACCCCTGTGCATGCCAGCTCACCCTCGACATGAGAATCGTGTTGGGAGTGAAAAAGCACTGTGTTTGACACCAAACACAACACATTTCGGTTGTTCCATAGTGGAGCTGGCCATCTCGAGTTTCCTCGGTAGCTAGACCATGTTACTCTTTGGACCGCTGGTCACTTACAGTAAAAACCTTGCTTTGCAGGGTTACTGTAGGGAGATATGTGTATAAAAATATATATCCACACCTTTAATGTAATGCACTCTACCTCCTGGGCTTAGAAGGACAACCTTAAGAGTGACTTACATACATTAGGGCAGTGGTATGGCTCTGTAGCACATGGTGTGTGCAGAGTTACTCTGAGGCAGACAGGCTGCTTGTGCAGGGATACAATGGCAGACCTATAGGCACACCTTTACCTGGGTCACACAGGGTGGCACAACCAGTGCTGCAGCCCTGGTGACCCCTTTACCACCCTTCCCCTTGGTACCACTGATACCATACACTAGGGATGTATACAGGGGCAAAGTACCTTACCAATTGGGTGTACCACTTCACATCACTTTTAGGGGAAAGAGCACAGGCACTGGGGCCTGGTTAGCAGATGCTGGTGCACTATAAGAATCAAAAAACAGCATTTAGCAGTCTAAAATGGGGCAAAAGTGGGGGGCATCTGCAAAGAAGCCCAGTTTCCAACACATACGATCTTTCAAAACATAGCCTTGCTCCCCACCCCCCTGCTCCTTCAAGTTTGGCACATGGTGAAGTGGTACAGGTCGCACTGCCCTAAAGCCGACCCGGGGCACCATCAAAGGCAATGTACTGGGTAGAACATATGGCTTTGTACCATGCCCAAGGGGTACAAGAGGGGCCCATCAAGTACAGACGCAAGGCACTGAGGGCTGCCAAAGGCTATTCACAGCAGGTACTGCAGCTATTGTCTATAAACACTATCTAACATCAAATTATTTCCTTCATGCCTGTCAGTGAAGATTGAACTCTACGGAATCAGCTGATAAACAGTTAGTTCAGAATGAGGTTTCAAGAAACCGGCATTTGGATGTTCTTAACCTCGTTAAACCCTTATTTTTTTGTCTTCAAATTACAGATTTCCTGTTGCAACCCTTAAAATAGGCTCCCACTCCAACAGATATAAATGTAAGGTTCGCACTGCACCATGATTTCTGTTATTTCAGAAATAATAAAATCGATTTTAATAATTTGGACATGTTTTGCTGATTCTTAACGGTCGAATGCACACTTAGCTTGTCTGTTGCACTGAGCCTTTCTTTCCATGTACTACATTTTCGCATTTGTTGGCAGTGGCGGCTCCTTCTCTAAGGCGGAGGAGCGTCGCCCCACTGCTTTGCAGCAGTGAAATAAATGAAAAATAAAATGAAAATAACGATGTTATTATCATTTTATTTTGTCCTGAGCTGTTCTGATCTCAGACCAGGGGGAGAAGTGGTAGGCACACTCCGTAAGTGTGTATGAATGTTTGGCCGGCCGTCTCGGGCCGGCCAAACATTCATGCGCAGGTTGCATGTTCTCTACCCAGGCTGTATTGCACCCTGGGTGGAGAAC
Source organism: Calotriton arnoldi (assembly GCA_963921515.1). NCBI lineage: Eukaryota > Metazoa > Chordata > Amphibia > Caudata > Salamandridae > Calotriton > Calotriton arnoldi. Next base: position 14,499 of record CAWUFW010015157.1, on the reverse strand, counting down.
ATGCACAGGCTCCCACTGCCTGTCCGAGCGCTGAACCACAGCACTCAGACCAATCACAATGCTGCATTGCAGCATTGTGATTGACTTAGGGGAGCCTAGGTGTGCTTTCTGTTCTGGCCAGAGCGAGGGACTACGGAGGAGAGACGCGGCGAGGAGGTAAGTTTTTTCTTTTTTCTTTTTTTTACACCCCCTAACCAGCCTCGCCACCCCCGATCGGTGCCGGCCGGCACTGTTTGTTGGGTTGTTAATGTGCTATTTATTGCTGATGCCATTGGGGGCTGGATGGCATCGATCATGGTTTGGTCCATGTGTTGTGTGTCTCTGGCTACACGTTTCGCACTCTGTACTTTCATGGATGGTTTACAATTTGAAAGTTTGTTTGTAGTTGATGCATGTATGATTTTAAACCTGCATGTTTTTAAAAATCATTGTTATGTTTTGTGCTTTTATGGTTTGTTTTATAAACCGAATAAGGCTATTGATTGATTGATTGATTGATTCTAATCATCAAAAACAATACAGGACGGTTATCCCTTACATAAATTCTAACTAGACTGGCACCATAAAAAAACACATTTCTAACAATCTTTTGAATAACATTCAGGAGTTTTCTCATTATGTTGCCTAAAATGTTTTCTTTCTATTTTGCACAAGCCATATAATGCCTTGTTCAGTGACTTAGCTAGGCGCTTTGGGCCCTAATGCAAAGAGGAAAATGAAGCCACCTCTTTCGGTAGAAAAATATAACTACATTTGTCCTCACCCTCCTGGTCTCTGGTGTCACTGCACCTGTTGCACTGTTGATATCTACGTCCCTGGCATGGTTTGCTTCTGATAAAGAACAGCTGAGAGGGATCGACAGGGAAATTGCCCTTTATATTGACATTTCACTAAGCTGGCATTGTCATGCTAAATTGTCATTTTTTGTTAAGGTGTTCCTCATCTAAGAGTTTTTCCACTTGCTTTGAACTTTCAGTGCAAACAAAGACACGTTTCTTCTCATTGTATTTGCGGAACGATTTCAAACAAAAAACTCAGTTGCTGGATACAGATCACAGACTGTCCGTACAGCTTTTGAGGTTAGAGCCTGGAATGCTTCCGACTTGCTAGATTGCAAAAGTCATATCCGATATTTTATAGATTTTATTCGAGCGAGGTCCCAGGACAGTTTCTTCTCTTGTAACAATCGTTATTGTCGCTGTCTGTTGTGGCAGAACATTCTTCATAAAATACTCCAGCATGTTAGAGATTTAATATGTCTTCCAAGAAAGTGCTTCATTCACGTCACCCAATGGAATATTTTATCTGTCATAATAAGCTGAGAAAGCTACAATGGAGCGCTCTTACATAAAATGCAGCTTAAACTGGCGGCCAATAGCTTTGTTTTATCGAATACTCAATTGAAGACGCCCACAATTGCAAATCTCTTCAAACAGAATTAAGTATATTTTTTTTGTTTGGCAAAGAACACATATATTTTATTCAGTGTCATAAATATTGTAGTTTCGGCAGCTAACAAACCTATCTATAAGCTGCGTTTTTCACAGGGATATAGCAGTGTGCTTTGAGAACCAGAGCATCTGCGTCATCAGAAAAAAAGTGATAATAATGTGAAAAGCGAGCCCAAAGGGCGATGTTCCTGCAACAACAGATGCCGCCAACACTACCGAGAGATAGTAGTCAAACAAACTCGCACTTTTTTCAAAAGCGTTAACGCATTGGATCATTTATTTAGTAAAATAGTCAAGACATCTAGGGGCATATTATCAAGGGCAGTATCGCCACTTTAGCGGCACTTTTTGCCGATAAAGCGGCGATATTTTTATCGCCCTATTAGCAAGCTGTCGCTAACAGCTGTTAGCGACAGCTTAATGGCGATAGCGGGCGTTTTGTTGCCGCTTTGCATGTCAGTGATAATTATCGCTAATGACATGCAAAGTAGGCGTTCCCAACTAAAAGCAACTGCAAACAGTCGCAAACACAACTTCCCCCTATTATCAATGCCCGCAAAGCGATAAAAAACGTCGCGCTAACCGCGATTATCGCTGGAATTTAACACCTGATAAAAACTTGACTTAACCATCTTGTCAATGGGAGGTGGATTGTAAGGTTAAGTCCTCACCTGCCTATTAGCAAGCTTTTCATTAGCGCAGTGAATTTATCGCTGGATTTCTCACGCTATTGCTGGGTTTCGCCGCTATCGCTGTATTTTTTATCGCCTTGGAGATAAGCGTTGATAATAACGCGTTATCTCCGCGATGAAATCCAGCAATAGCCGGCGATAAAAAAACAGCGCTAAGCGCGCTTTGCGATAATTATCGCAAATCCTTGGGAATATGCCCCCTAGTTATATAAATGGTGACCTCTCAGAATGCGTACTGTGTGTCAGCAATAACAGAATAGGCACAAAGAGCGCACTGCAGGCTGTTACGCAACAGTATGGTGCTGGAGGGGTAAATAATTCCACCACATATCTGAACTCATACACATTCTTTTATTTGTGGGACATGCTGAAAAGCAAGACCTGTTTCCCCCCCCAAAAAAAAAAAACTGGTAGAACGTTCAGTAATATGCTATTATTTCTCTTTCGGTTAGCATATTCGGATTATTCGGATTTTTGTTAAAACCCTTTGACAAAGCCTATAGGTTTGGCTTTGGCACAGCACTTTCACACAGATGCACACAGCCAGTCTACAGACCCATACACCTACTGACATCCATCTCACAAAGTCCACCAAAAATGCAAGCAACAGATGTAGATAGCTGTTGTATGGGACCCCCTCTGAGGCCTAGGAAATTTTGCTGTGTTAGCCAGTGGCAGCTGGCATCTACAGCAAGGGGGGGGGGGTGCAAATAACATTAAAAAATAAACACTTACCGAGCACATCCTCTGCTCCGGACCTCTTCTTTCTTCAACTGCAGGCACCAGCAAACTCCTTGACCAACCCTGGCATTGCTCACACACTGTTAACCAGCATGAGAGCAGCGCTCTGATTGGAGGGAGTGGCCTCTCTCGGTGCTCTCCAGCACGCTGGAGGCCTGCACTTGCTCTCAATTCAGCTGTCTAAGACAGCTGGGTTGAGAGCTTTAAAGTGCAAACCAGTGCTCATATAATGAAATACTTAATTTAACCATGTTCTCAGACAACACGTTGAGGACCACTGGCCTAGACTGTAGATATTGTACGCATAATGAGATTTGGTATTTGGTTTGTGTTGGATACAAGGGTGAGTGTTATATCCCTTGTAGATGGAGACAACTCACAGAAGTGACCAACGGATACTCAGATATGTCATTTGCTGTATCCTGGGTTTCTCATCATCGGTGTGTGTAGAGCAAGTCCAACCACAATATAGCTATGGCCCCATATAGAGAGGTTACATTAATGTACCATAAAGATTCCAGATTTACCAAGGACTGCCTTTTGTTATACAGAATCTCTGGTGTTAATTTACGGGATATATTCTAAAACAGGGTCCGTCCCCTTTAACAAGGGAGGGTCTGTTCTAGTGCATTTTCCATGGCCTTACCTAGAGGAAGTATCTACTGAGTTTTGCAAGTTTAGTTGAACTTTTAAAAATGAGGAGCAGCTTGAATATATGGGGTAAGAGTCCTTAGACATTAGTGTCTCCAGATATGTAGGGATTGCCCAAATCTAATGCATTCTATATTCTGAAACAGACACTAACAATTTTGTAGGAATTGTGTACCTTATACAGAGCACATAGCCATGAGGGGTAGATCCATTCTGATACAGATGCCTCCCTCATCAATTAAGTCAGTCTTGTCTATGAAACATAAACTACCTTTTATGCACCAAGAGTGGGGTTTAGTTCTGACTTTCCCCATTAAGCAAGAAAACTATTAGAATGCTATCAGGGTTATCTATGCTGAGCCACAGCTCTTCAACTTCAATTGTGGGGGGCTAATTCAGAAGCAAGAGCCTGATTTAGAGTTTGGCAGGCAGGACACTCAGTTGCAAATGCCATGGAGTATCCTGTCTGCAAACTCTTGGTCCATCTTCCTCATTTATAGACAGGTGGACCATAATCCTGTCATCGAAAAAGGCCCAGTCAATCTGTTAACGGAAAGCTTCCTCCAGTGACCCGAAAGAGCAGGGGCCATAGGAGGACGAGCAATACACCACCTGCCCTGTTTAGAGTGGAGGGTATAAGGCTTCTTTTTTCCTGTCTGTCATTGCCAGGTAAAACCATGCAGTGAGGGGCAGAAAATGGCAAATAATGACCCACTCACCCAGGAGGAAAACTTAAGTGGTGTGGGGGTCATTAGTTTTTGTCTTTCAGAAACAAGACTTTAAAAGGTTGGTAAATGTCTGTCAAAAACTGATGGTGGTCTCAGTGATTCCTTTAAGGGACAGAGATGATCACATAGCCGGTGGTCATTCCTAAATTTAGCAGACTTAGGACCCAAGTCTTCCCCTTCTCATGAAGAACACATGTTGATACAGAATCATCTCTGTGAAGGAGTTTATTCCTATAGTCTTACACTTCAGATGGGGATGGTAGAATATTCAGATTTAGGGTTTCCCCTCAAAGAAAATAGTTCATTCTGATACAAAGTGCAATGAATCTGGACCATCAGCCTATGAGTGAGATTATCTGCACCTGTGATGTAAGCTGTGCCTTACCTCTCAATCTGACTAAAAGAAAGAGAAAGGTCCATTAAGGTACACCAACTTTCTCAAGATTTTCTTTGGCTTATGTTTACTAACTCTAAGTAGCAAGACAACCCTCCAGAGAAATGCACAAGGTATCTAATGTAATAGCACAAACAATATATTTAATGAAATATAGAAGTTAATGGTCAAAAACAAGCTACATCTCAAGAGAATATATTCATAAGTGAAGTGGAAGAAAAACGAAAAATTGAGTTAAGGGGTTTGTCAAACAATTGGGGGCTTTATTTATAAGGCCTTGCAGCACTTTTGCGCCGCCGTTGCGTCACTTTTTGTGACGCATCAGCGATGTAAAAAATGCGCCATGTTGCACCCTATTTACAAAGTGACACATCTAGGCAGATACGCCTTTTTGTACAGCTCTGCGCTACATTATACCTGCGTCAGGTATAATGTATGCAAGGTGGGCGGTCCGCCGCAAAAAGCCTTATTGAAGTGGCGCAGTGAAATCTATCAGATTTCACTGTACCATTTCTAGGATGCCACTGTGTCAAACTCTTACGCCTGCCTCACAGCAGGTGTAAGACTGACGCAGGCACATTTAACATGGGACTTGCCCGTGTGTAATGACCCATTGCTGGAGTTGCATCACTTTTGCAACAGACTCCAGCAATGCGTCATTACTGTGCCAACAGCTCCGTCAGAAATACTGACGAATCTGTAACTCCTTGCGACATAGAGTGCCGTACATTAAAAACTGCGCATCCATCGTGTCGCATTGAGGGCTCAGTGAAAACTGTTGCATCACTGTTTTCACGCAGCGATGCAACAGTTTTCTTAAATGAGGCCCACGGTCATTAATATGGGCGTGTTTAACCCTCTCAACTTAATAAACACTATCTAATGAGGTTACAATACAGTCCTTAGGGGATCTCTGTTCAATCCGTGATATCTACAGCATATGCATCAGGCCATTTTCCCAGAGGAATATGTATTAATTTTAATCAGTATCAACAATTTTAAGGCCAAGAACACAACAAAATAGAAATGATAAACCAATATGGATAAATGGAGAAAAGAAAAATTAAGCAAAAAGGGGAACAAATTTGGATAAGTAGAAGCTGCGGTGTGAATTTCTAGGGTTGTTAAAAGAGAAACACCGAAAAAAAGTAAAGTGCTAATGAAAAACATCAGAACCTAGTTTACCGGGACCTAGGTACAATTTCAAGTAGACCATGACGGCTTTGTTACGGAGGTCAAAGTATTTCAAAAGGTCATGGTCCAGGGCTGAAGTGTCCCTCAAAGTTGAATCCATTCTCATTGAGCTCCTGCTGAAGATGTTGGTTTAGGTGCCTAAAGCTCTGAGTGATAGACCACTGGATTTTGTAGCTGTCAAGGTAGCTGCACTGCTGGGATATATTTGCGATCTTTAACTGTTTCAAGGTTTTACCTTCACACTTAGCCACTTTTTGGGCTCTCTGAATCCACTAGAGGCACAATTCTGGAAGTAATAATTGGGCAGGGCTCCACAAAGCTGGATGTCTTTACTACGAAGTCCAGCTGAACCCATTTTCCAGTGCAGCAAAACGATCTAAGCAGGATGGTCCAGGTTTTCTAGCCCATTTAGCTTACTCCTACCTAGGGAAAGCCTCAGCACCTTTTTCCATTCCTCTGGAGGTGGAATAATGACTATGTCCCACTTGTCTCCAACTGCAGGGAAAGTTTCTCCTGGTTACTCTTGCACCCTTAGGTCCTCAGGTCCTTTGGGCAGCCTTCTAGACACCATGTCTCTCTTCACCCAGGTCTCATTCAGGGTCCAGTCCAAAGTGGTTATCTGGACCTTGTTAGAGAGCAATGAGCATGACCAAGCAAACAGGATGCATCAACTTGACCATTGAAGAGCAGTTCCAATCCCTGGGTGCCAGCAGGAATCAATATTCCTTTTCTTCCAGAAGGGTCTTATTTCTTCAAATACTGTCTCCCCAGGTCAAGGACTGTAGTGAGGAGGTGGTGGTGTGGTGTCAATCTTATCCTGTGTATTAGCCAGTGACTGAAGAATTTCTTATACCCAGTACTAACTATTATCTCACCAATTCCCTACTTCCATTTACAGTACTTACTTTTTAGGTTTACTGTAAAAAGTTCCAGAATCTCTAATTCCAGGATAGTCACGATTTCTTCCATCTAGAGGGCTCTAGTTCTCCTCTTGTTTTTCTGATCTCTACTGATGAAGGATGAAATCCAGAAACATGTTTCTAGAGATGAACAGCACTATATGCACCAACTCCGGTGAAAAATTACAAACAATATTCAAGTAAGCACAAACATTGTACTGCATTTACCATAATACTAAGGGGTGAACTGTGCTGTGATGTGAGGCAGTGTGCGCCCATCCCCCTGCTGTTTAAAAAAGCTCCCTTGAGCCAACGAGCTGACAGCTTTTGGAGATGTACATGTCCGCCAATGAGAGGTAATGAGAGGACTGTGGCAGCATTCTCAGCAATCCCTGATGTAATTTGATTTTCTGATCTCTACTGATGAAGGATAAAATTCAGAAACACATGTGTCTAGAGATGAACAGCACTATCTGCACCAACTCCAGTGAAAAACTACAACTAATATTCAAGTAAGCACAAACGCTTTACTGCATTTACCATAATACTTAGGGGCGAACTGTGCTGTGATGTGAGTCAGTGTGCTCCCATCCTCCTGTTCTCCTCTAGCCACACCCCCTTCTGTGGTTGGCAGAGAAGATCCCTTCTGTCAGGTTCAAGAACCTCCTAGTTCCAACCCATCCGGCTGGGGTTGGAGTCAGAAATTCTATGATAAGTATAAAGAATGATCGGGATCAGTTCCTGTGAGCCTCTTTTGCCATGATAAATTCAAAGGAAGAAGTGCTAAGGATGTCTGTTGTCCTGCTATCTGTTCCTGTCCCCCTCCCAAATGGCAAATCCCTGGTTTGTGGCCAGTGTTTGACAACATCCCTTCCTTCCTGGGCCCAAAGGCAAGCTTTATGTGTGAGACAGGCAGTTCTGAAGTTGGCACGCATTTTGATTGGGAGCCATTTTAGTTCTCTTAGAGAGGGAGAGATGTGGTTGTATTTCTTTGCTCCTATGATCATCCTGGCAGCTGCATTTAGGGTTACTCGGAGGGGAGCTAAGTGAGATTTTGCCGTGCCCGTGAGAGCTGCATTCCCGTAGTCCAATCTGGACAGAACCAAGGATTGAGTGGCCAGTTTAAGGCCATTGGGGGGGATGAAGGGTTTTATTTTGTTGAGTGATTTTAGGTTCAAGAATGCGCTCTTTGCTGAGTTCTTGGTGTGTTTGTCCATGTTTAGGCTTGGGTCCAGAGTGATTCCCAGGGATTTTTACAGAGTCAGCCACGGTAAGCTTGCAATTAAGAGCGTCAATGGATTTTAGCCATTCTGTGACTAGTGGGGTCTGCTCCTTGTTGGATATGAAAAGGATTTCCGTTTTGTCTTGGTTGAGCTTAAGGTGGTTGTGGGATAGCCAGTGTTGGACTTCTCGTAGAGTGTTGTTTAATTTCTGTATGTCTCCAATTGAGGATGTTTCTAGGTAGATCTGGGTATCATCTGCATAGAGGTGGAAGGGGATGTTGGCTTTTTTGAGTATGGAGGTGAGGGGCTCCATGTAGATGTTAAACAGTGATGGGGAGAGAACTGATCCTTGTGGGACTCCCCTGGTTATGGGGAGAAGGTCAGACGTGAAGTTGTTAATTTTTATTCTTTGGGAGTGGTTCTGAAGGATGGAGGTGAACCATTGTAGGACAACCTCATCTGCACCAATTCTCTCTTGGAGTGCATTTATGAGCAGATTGTGGTCAACCGTATCAAAGGCTGCCGATAGGTCAAGGAGTATGAGTAGGCAGCCACGGTCTGCATCAAGAGATTTGTAGATATCATTTATGATGTTCAGGATCGCTGTCTCTGTGCTGCAACCTTTTCTGAAGCCTGATTGGTGAGTATCTAGAAGGTTGTTGCTGTAAATGTGGTGGTTAAGTTGCAGGAGAACACACCTTTCCGGGATTTTGGATAGGAGAGGGATATTGGAGACCGGCATGAAAATGTTGGGGTTGCTTGGGTCCGAGCCCATTATTTTTAATAATGGTGTGACTTGGCTGATTTTTAGACAGTCTGGCATGATTCCAGTACTCAGGGAGCTATTTATGATCTTGGCCCAGAGAGGGGCTAGGGTGAGGTTTAGCTTTTTAGCCAGTTGGACAGGAATAGGGTCAGCTATGTGTAAGGAAGGTTTGGACCTGATAATCATTTCCGTGATGTCTGCTTCGGAGATGGGGTTGAATGTCTTCCAGCTGCACGGAGGGTGCCGAGGGGGGTTGCTTCCTTCATTGCTGGGAGGAGGGTTATCGTTGGTTGACAGGAGGTGGTCATCAAGGGAGCGTTCGATCTTGGTGATTTTGTCGTGAAAGAAATTAGCAAAGGTGTCACATAGTTCTTTGGAAGCCTGTATGGTTGATGCGGGAGGTTTGGCTGTTTGTTGTTTGATGAGATTGAAGAGTTCTTTAGGACGATTTTTGGCATTGTCTAGTGCACTACAGAAGAAGGTAGATTTTTCATTCTTAATATGTTTTTTGTATTTCCTGCGTTCTGATTTGAGTTGGTCAAGGTGGGTTGAGGACGGGTTGTTCTGCCAGAGTCTTTCTGCAGCTCAGAGATGTCTTCTTTCGGAGTTTAGGTCTGTATTGAACCAGGCTCTCGATGGGATGTTCCTGACTCTTTTTTGCTTCAAAGGGGCTATTTGGTCTAGTATGGTTGTCATTGTTGTGTTGTAGTGTGTAGTGAGCTCAGTTGCAGATAGGTCATTCAAGTTGGGGGGAGTAGTGTTCTTACCCTTTCTTCCAGGTCAGCAAGGGGAATCTGCCTTAGATTTCTCGCCCAATAAAGGACATCCTGTGGACAGGGAAGGCAGTGGGTCAGATGGTTAATGTGAAATAGAATGATGTGGTGGTCTGACCAGTCGACAGGGAGGATGTGGTCGAAAGTAACGGTGTCTTCCTGAGCTATAATGGCATCCAGGATTGAGCCTCTATTATGCGTTTGCTCTGTGCAGTGTTGGATAAGGTTATTGTTGAGAAGAAGTTCGTTTAGGGATTGGAACAGAGTGTTGTTTTCATCATTCCAATGTAGGTTGAGGTCCCCTAGTATTATTTTGTTGGAGTCTAGGAGTGAGCAGTGTGATATCAGGTCAGAGAGGTGTTCTCCGAAAGAGGGAATGTTGCCTGGTGGGTGGTAGAGGAGATGGCAGTGTATCGTTTTGTTGTCTTTCGTCTTAATGGTGGAGGATAGATATTCAAATGTGTTGTAGGAGAGGGAGTCGATTTCGGTTATAGAGATGTTGCTCTTGTGGATGATTGCAATACCCCCGCCATGATGGTTCTTTCTGTCTTTGTTTATGATTGAGAACCCGGGGGCACAAGCATGTCGAAGATTGGTAAGGAGGATTCGTTCTGCCAAGTTTCTGTGATGAACGCGATGTCAATGTCGTGGGTTAGGATGGTTTCCGCCAGTTCTGTTGCATGTTTGGTCGCAGATCAGCAGTTTATAAGCATGCAGTGGGTCGTTGTCTTGTTGTCAGGTTTCTCTTGAGGAGGGGCCATGGGTACGTTCGTGAGGAGGGCTGGTGGCCTCTCCGTTCTATGTGTGATGTGATCTCTCCCATAACCTGTGATTACCTGGATCGTGTAGTTGGGGTTGTAGTTGTGGAGGAGTCGTAGGAGTTGGCAAGATCAGTTGCCTCTTTCATGGACATTGCGGCACGTGTTCTTTTGGGTCTATGAGGCTGGTTAATGAGGGGGATTGAGTTCCACTTGAGTGTCTGTGGATTGTGAAGGCTTGGGAGTTTATTGTTGGGGTCGGTAGGAGGGGAGTGTAAGTGTTGGATAGGCTCCAGATGTGTGGTGATGTTTGATAATATTTTGCTTAGGCCCTGTATTATAGTCTCTAGTTGGCTTTCCACCAGAGAGAGTCTTTGAGACATATTCAGTGAGTCAGGAGAGTTTAGGTTCAAGATGTCTTGTGTGGGACAGTCTAGGGATGGTGCGAGCCTGTCGGTGAAGGGGTGAGTTACTGTATCATTGGTACCTATGTTGCTCCTGTGGTTAGCCGAGGGTATGTGGTGAGAGTACTCTTGTTGCGTTTTAAGCAACGGTTTGATGCGTACTGTTGCGTGGTGAAAGTTGGGAGACTTTGATTGTGTGTCGGTTCCCCTGATTGTCTGCAAGGATGAATTTCTAGGAAAGGGAAGGGAGGGGAAGGTGTCTGTAGGGGGATGGTGAATTTTAGCAGAGACATATCTCGGAGATGCTCTGGCTGAGAGGGTGGTGTCAGAGGGAGTGAGATTAGCTTCGGTGGAATGTGTCTGGAGATTGTTTTGTGAATTCGCGTGAGGGGATGGTAGGTTAGGGGATAAGGGATAGGGGGTTGTGTGAGTGTTTAACGTGTAAGTGAGTGATGGCATTCCGTAGCGTTTGGAATAGGGAGTCAAATGAGTCTAGGTTGGTGTTGTTGGCTTGAATCAGGACTATACCGTTGCTGTAGATGGTAGCAGAGGTGTTGCCGCTGCGCGAAGGGTGTCTCTCGTTAGAGATTGTCAGTTTGCAGCTGAGAGGGGTGCTAGTTGTTTTGGATATGTGGAAGTGGGATCTAAGTATGGTGTTCCATTTCGCAGGACGTTGGGAGTGGAAGATGAGATCCATCTTCTTTTGGCCTTTGGAGGAGCAGTGGTATATATCGGCGATGAGAGTTTCCGGGAGTTGTCTAATCAACCTATGTTTGAAGTTTCTTTTTGCTTTGAGTGAGAGATTAGGTGGGAAGATGATGGAGAAAGAGTTAGGGCCGTGGGTTTTCAAACATTTCGTAGAGGGGCGGAGGGAGGTAGATGGGTCGGGAGGCATCTTGCCTCAGTGGGTGTCTTGATGTTGTTTGCGCACAGTTGAACGTGTTTCCACTAGGGGGTCTTCGCTAAGGGGTCTCCTCAGGGTGATAGGGTGGGACCGGCAGATCTGTGAGGTGCTGGAGGAGGTTTAGGACCTAGGTGGTTTGGCGAGTGCTGGAGGAGGTTTAGGAGCTAGGAGGTTTGGCGAGCGGGGGGTTAAGGACCTTAATGGTTTGGCGAACGGGAGATTATCCAATATTTGTTGATTTAGGATTCCCAGGTTGTTTAGTTTCCTTCTTAGAGAAAGTCATCTTTCAGGTCCCTAATTTCCCAGCATGTCTTGGGAGAAGGGATTAGTCCCTTTAATGCTGTTTTTCTCTTTCCAGGTTCTCAGCCTGGCTAGTAAGTGGAAAGTAATTGAATCCTTTGACTAGTATTTTCCTAAGTGAAAATTTTAAATAAGGATTTTATTTACACTTTTGCCCATTCATGGAACATTTTACCTACACAGCGAAAACAGCTTATGGGACACTATTTACAGTAAGGGCATCCTAGGCTCTTTATGTAGTATGACACATTTCTGTTTGCTCAGCCTCCAGCCATGTGGGCTAACAAGGCACACTTTATGGATGACATTTAATATAGCCATTTTCCTTGCCATGTGCCACTACAGTGCTTTTAAATTGCAGCCCAGCCTATTCTCCTGGTAGACAGAGATTTTTGTTATACATGAGGGTGGTTTACACACTGCAGACCACGTATGAAATTTAACTTCCATGTCATTGGTGCATTTCTTGTGGCATCTACCATGGCTCTGCCCGAAAGTTAAATAGGTTAGTTCAGTGTTTCCCAAACTGTGGTCCGCGGACCCCCAGGGGTCCGTGACACATTCCCAGGGGGTCCGCAGGCAGCAGTTTTAAAAGCACTGCAAAGTATCGGGTATAATTAGCAGTTTTCAAACAACAATAAAAGTGTCAAGATAACACCAGTGATTAATGTACCTGCTGGAGAGAGATGTGAGTTTTGTCCAGTGTCAGCTTTGACTTATCTAATGTAGCACAGAGGGTTAATATGCCTACTGCAAAGAGCGTGTACCATGCATTTTAAAAAACAGTATTTTATATGCATAGGTCAGTGGGTTACTGCTTTTGTCACAGAGATTCTTTTGTTACTGTGCAGTTCATAAGTGACAATCGTAATCTAGCACACTGACCTATAAACTGTCATCAAAGAGCTGCTTGCAAACTGCAAGGTACAAGTTAGTGACTTATGTTTTTCCCAGTCTTTCATTATCCTGATGCTGCTCAAAAGGTTTATTTGGGTGGAAATACATTTTTATTGTTAAAGTCAATGCTAACAACTGTGTTATGTTCTGAATCCTGAGCTTGTGCTTCTCCAGACTAAGGGGCACATTACGATACCCGGCGTAAAAAAATCCGCCAGGCATGGAAGCGGCAAAAATCCGCCCGCACACACCGCCTGAACACCGACCACGCCATTATGAGTACACAAACTGAAAACCGCCATCGGCGGAAAAATCATACAAAATACCGCCCGCCATCGTCCGAGTCGGAGTCAAACCGCCCGCCACGGACGGAAACACGCACGACAACACAAAACCGCCCGCCCACACGGCCGACACACCGCACGTGAAATTACGATCGCACCGCCATGAGCGCGGAAAAACAACAAAAATACCGCCCGCCAGCGCAAACAACGCCGATGAGAATCGACACGGCAGAAGCCATGGCGCCCACGTACCTGCACAGAAACCATCCGCACACAAAACCAATAGCACACAACATGGCCAACAAGTCCACACAGCAAGGCACGCACAAATACACAAGCACAGTACACATCCCGAAAACACCCCCCGGACAAACAAAAAATACAAAGGCCAGAACCCCAGACACAACACACCTGAAAACAACAGACCATGAGGACACACCCACATAGGTGAGTACAAAAGCAGCACTCCCACAGACCACAACCCCTTGCTACATTGCAAACCAGAGAGGAGAGGAGAGGACACAGTGACACAGCAAGGACAGCAGCACACCACAGAAACGCACACATCACAACCACCACCACCACCACCACCAAACACCGGCACCACAAACCCCCTGCACATTACACAACACACACCGCACCAGCACCACAAACACCATGGCACCACAAAGGATGCCCAAGTTCACGCCCATGGAGCTGACGGTCATGGTCGACGAGATCATCAAGGTGTACCCACAAATCTATGGGAACATGGTCCAGCACACACCACTAGCCACCAGAAACAGAATGTGGACCCGGATCGTAGACCAGGTCAATGCAGTCGGGACCCTGCCCAGGAACAGAACCGAGATAAACAAACGTTGGAATGACGTAAAGAGCCTGGTCAAGAAGAAGGAGGGCAAAAACAGAGAGCTGGCTGCCGTCACTGGCGGAGGGAATCCCGCGCTCTTTAAGACCTTCAAAGCGTGGGAGGAGAAGGTGCGAGTCGTAATACATCCGGAGATCCTCGCCGGATTAGCAGGGGGAGTGGAGGCTGGTAAGTACAAACTAATGTATACCAGCACACCGCTATGTACACACATGCGCAACCACCATGCCACAGCTCCCAGGGACAAACACCCCCATGTCCAGCACACAATACACAACACATCACACGCACATGCAACAGACACTACCACACACAGGCCAAACCGAACAACTGTAAGATGCGTGGGGACATGTGTACACTAAGCCAGCCACGTAACCACCAACAGGTCCCCAAATATGCCAGAAGCGCCACAACGAGCACCCACCACACCCATGTGTCCGCCACAGCTGCACCAACTGACAAGTAACAGGTAAGTGGCAGGAACACAAAGTGCAGTGGGTGGGACGGTGGACAGCCCAAGTACAACACACACCAGGCCCCAGTCCCACAGCACAGCAAGGAGGAGCATCCCC